>JBAIZL010000005.1:256115822-256135822 GCA_036971475.1 Prosapia bicincta
TATGTTCTAACTTGTATCTAAACATATTTAAATATCACAAAACATAACGTTTGAGAAATCATACATAGTTGTCTTTAGTTTAGTTAAATATAAGGTATTTGCAAGGCATAGACCAATGTTAAGTTATTAGTCTATGGACAATGTTTATGTAAATCCAATATTAGGTCAATCTCTTGTGGCTGTCCTTTCCAACTAAGGGCTGTATCAAAGTGGCAGACCCCTTAAGGGTGATAATTTGTTTGCATATTCTACAGCAATAATTAGTAAACCCCTGCTCAGCGTTCCTCTGCTGAAAGTTTTTAGACGAAGGTAAACTGTTGCTCTTCCTCTCTCAATCTATTCCTCATACTTAAAATAAATAATAATGTCCCTTTTAGGTCAAATTTTCAAAACAATATAATTCTACAAAATATTTATAATGTATGTGGTAATTACATTACAGATTCGAAAAAAATGTTTTTAAAAATAACAAATTTATTGTACAATAATACAATTACAAACTTCATGAACATTTTGAAAACGTACACTTACAGTTTTAAGCCCTAGTCTACAAATTAAGCCTTGAACTAGTTTAGGCAATAAAAAAATGAATTATTCATAGAAAAAAATGTTTCATAATATGAAATAAAAGTAACAGTTTATATAATTTTTGTACTTTAAAACTCGCTCTGCCCGTTTGCGTCAATACTTCAATGGATCTTTTTATCAAAGAAGCAAACCATACCAATCTTCTTTAAAGACAAAAATGAATTGCAGTACCTTATATACAACCGGCTGTTCTATAGGGTAAACAAATGTAAACATAAGAAATATTTCGATCTCTACACGAATGTTTGATTGAGCTGCAATTTTGGATAGCCATCTAACTTTCATGGATCAGTCATAAAATACACATTAATTAGGATTTGACAAAAAATCATTATGATAAATAATTTATTATTTCCACGACATCAGCTGATATATACAGCAGGCATTGTGTTTAAAAATCGGAACGTGAAATTGTTATTAAATAATGTAAAATTGTTAAAAAATTTATTTTCCATTCAGAAAAATTATAATAGATTTTCTTTAATCAAAGTAAATTCTATTTTCTAAAGCCTAATCTAAACATAAATTTAAAAAAAGTCTTTAAAACATCGGGTCTTTTTTTACACTAGCGAAGAAGCATGATTTTGTAAGAACAAAACTGACCTATTGCAGTGAGGTCTGGGGAGCGGCCGCAGCAACACACATTAAAAATCTTCAAGTGATTCAATCAGCTGCCTTAAGAATTTGCCTGGGCTGTCCCAAAATCACTCCCATTGCAGAAATGTAAATAGAATTATCAATAGAACCCATAGTTTTACTGCTAAAGAACAAACATGGAATAAACATCTAAAAACTTTCTCACTACACATAACCCATCCACTACAATTTTTAAAAGAAACGACTACATGACAATCATACACTCACAGTATCAATTTGCTCGCTGCTGAAATGCCTTCTGAGACTCCAGAGGAAATCCCGGTCTGCAACCACGAACCCCCTTGGAAGCAGAATGAAATAATGGTAACTTTAAACCTACCTTCTTGCCTAACTAAGGAAGACCCCCAGGAGGCACTTCGGCGAGAGTCACTGGAAATGATTCAGAATCTGTACTCAGACTCAATTCAAATCTACACCGATGGGTCAGTAGATCTAGTCCAAGATACGTCAGGAGCAGGCTACTATAACCACTTCACTAGAGAAGAATATTACATACCAGCAAATGCAGCCTCCATTGTCGATGCAGAATTGCTGGCAATAAATGCAGCCTTGGTAAACTGCCTTCAACTACGAGCAGAGAAGTTCTGTATATTCACTGACTCCAAGAGCGCCTTGCACATAATAGAGAACCGGAAACCAGGAAGCTACTCATTCAGACTAGAAGAGATAATATATTTACTCAACACTCTCAGCAAAGATTAGAAACAAATACAGCTCTAGTGGATCCCCTCACACTGTGGCATCGTAATGAAAAAGCAGATACAATCGCCAAACAAGCAGCAGAAATGGGCCCAGTCTTCTTACCACAGTACTCTCTATAGAAATGCCTGAATGCTGTGAAAACATCAGTTAGAAGAAAATGGATCCCCCATTAGAGAGAAGAAACCAAAGGTAGAAACCTCTATGACATTCAAAAAGAACCAAATGATTTGGAAATGTATCAAGGGGTTCCCAGATTTACAGCCGTCTTTGCAGCACGATCAAGAATCGGACACTCAGACTTAAATCTCTTCAGATTTAATCTGAGTGAATCTCCACTCTGCCCTAACTGTAGAAAAGAGGAGGAGACTCTAGACCATATCCTCCTTCGATGCTCCTCACCAATTCCACCAAGAGCAGCTCAGCTGTCTGCGCTGGGAAGCCAGTGAAACATCAAAACAATACTGATCGATAAACAGTTTTGGACCTTGGCTGCAGCAACTTATTATGGACATCGGACCATCGGAGTCAAATGACCCTGGACGTCCGCAGCAAGAAGTAAAAGTAAAAGAAGCACGATTCGAATTTTTTTCTATTAAATAATATGTTTTTAGAGATAATATAGAACCTTTTGCCAATGTATTTGCCTATTGTGGATATGTAAACGATATACGTACTTTCAATAAACTTTTATGATAATAAAAACAACTACCTTTTAATTTCAAGTAGCTTTTATTGTGGTTTAGTGAATACTCTTATTGTAAATATTTTAGGACAGAAGGAAAACATAATTTAATATTTTTTTCAAATTGTAAAAAGCGTGTTTAAGAAAAAATATTTAATAATTTGTATCTGTCGTAGTTTTTTTATTGTTCATATAAATAAAATGTGTATTTAATGTCTGTTACTTTATTTTATTACATACTTGAATTACTGTAGCTAACATTTACAAAAGGATGTTTTATTATAACCTACCACTACGTGTATAAAGATTTGAAGATAGCTTTTTTTCACACGTTATCGTTACAAGTTGTGGCTATGAAGTTGTTTTCATCAAGAGTTGATTAATTGTGGCTCCCGTTTCATTTATTATGAGTTGATGTTATAATTTTACATTATAACGTAAAAATTCTTGATTTGTTAAATACTACTTGTAGTACTTTCAGTAAGCAGGTAAAGTTGTTGTCATGGAAACCGTTTTTTGCATTTTAGAAAGTACTTTAAGAATGAAGGTTTTTAAATTAACAATGTTTAATATATTTCGTAAACAGCTCAGTAAATTTTTAACCTAAATTTAAAAAATTCATCAAGTAAAAATATGGTATTTTAATACATACAAACGTTTAGTCATTACAACTTTTTTTTCAATTTAACCAAGATAGTATTTATTGATTTTACTGTGATCAATAAAAAAATTGAATAATAACCTTTTAATAAATGTAAGACATTTTAAATACAAATGTGAATACGGTTTGGACAAAAACCAATGTTTGGTCTGAGAAGCAAGAAACAACATTGCATTTTACATCCACCTAGCCTATAGGGTTTTAGACAGCTGTTTAACCGTTTCTAAAGATGAATTAGGTCTTTATTTATTGACTGATATGATTGTAGTTAAAATTTCACCTCGCAAAAGTTGGTTATCTCCCTTAATGTGAATGAGTGTAGGATAACGTTTACTACTTGATCCCATTTTAGTTTGTAGTTCCGGTACACCCATATCCTAAATATGGCAACGCAGCGTTCAACTGCTCCCCACACTGCTGCACGCGCTATACTACTTTACCTATTACTTCAGTCTGTACTGTCGATTAGTGTTTCCAAAACGTTTTCAAACCACCGCCCATTTTCTAGATTTAAAACTCACCCACCTGACTTCAAAAAACGCACTAATCTTAAAATTACCAACACATATATTGAAATACCTACACACTGTATAAATTGAGAAATGAATTTTCAAGTAAAATTTTATTTTAGGAAGTACTTTAAGTTTTTTTTAGGTAATTTTATGTGTTTAACATTTTGCAAATATTATGTCTAAAAATGGAATAACAATCATGAATTTCAAACTACATGAATTTTTGTATTTAAATGATTAGACAACTTAATTGCCTATGTTTAATTAATGTGGGATGGATTTGATAAGTTTCAACCAATTAGTCGATGTTAGAAAAATATAAGATGTCCTCGCTTTTCAATTTGTAACGTATTTCTAGACTTCTTGGAAAGAGTATTCAACTCAGCAAACCTTCTCTCAACCATGTAAGAAGAAGAAAAGGCCACAATCAACTTTTCCTGATGCACCACAGTTCAGGATAGATCTAAGGAATTTCGTTTTTAAGGCAACATTTCTTGGTAAAAACCATTGGGAATTGATATTCTATAAATAGAACTAAAAGGGTTTAAGCATTGCTCACCTTACTTTACCTGATGACCTTTTTACGTTAAAAGCTAAATTATTTTTTTAAAATCGCCCATAGAATTCACATATAGTCAGCTACGCCCTCAGACTTGCTAACTAATGGGCGAATTCACCAACTTTTGGAATCTCTGCTCTAGATCATGTAAGGACATGATCTGATACGGAAATATTAGGTCCTTTTTTCTGCCTCTATCTTCACATCTCAAGATAAGCCAAAGTATAAAGTCTTAAGCAAATATGGTCTTTGTAACAGATTTTCAAAATGAATGCATTAAGTATTTTATTCCATTTTAAATAACCTAAGTTATATATATATATATATATATATATATATATATATATATAGTATTGACGTAATAGTTTATTATTAGTCGTTATTTAACCCGTATGATTAGACATATTTCTAATCACACTAAAAACAACTCATCCGTTTCTTGAAATTATCATAAGTTATAGATGCTTGTCTGTTACATTCAAGACAATAAATACCTTTATTATTTAATTTCACACCATGATTTACAAAACATTCTGTACATACCATACATGTTGTAATGTAAATAATGTAGGCCTACATGTTAAAAATCCCACCTGAAGCCATGATCGTTTAAGGTACAGTACATATCTTGTAGACCACGAAAAACCATAAATGTAATAAATAACTCTAGAATATGTTAAAATGAGCTTTATACATATCATACCTTTTAAGAACAAGCTTTCTACATAGTTTGAAAATGGATAGGTATTACAATTCAACTTCACGTCATTTTATTATTCTAGCCTGTAAACAAAATTCATTTTATCGTACAAAACACTGTCTAAGTTGAATAAACTGTGAAAAAAAGTTTGAAGAGTTGATCTAGTACTTAAATTTTATGACAAACATGCAACGTTACAGTCTATAAAGTTCGGATTCAAAATCTCACTAGAATCGTGAGTAATAAACCTTTTACCGAGTCAGCATGTTCCTCGTGAATCTCGACTCTCAGATTGTCTTCCAGTAACATGAGTCCGTACGTAGTAAAATCTTTGAATGTTATGTTTTACCAAAACATTGTTTTGGAGTGTTAGATTCCATCTCACAAAATTAAACAAATGCTTCACAAATTGTTAGAGTTGAAGTAAAACTAATATATTTAATGCTGTATATAACGTGCCTGGTTACTAGGAACTCACTGGAATACTTTGGTAGAATTTAAACACAAATTCTTTAATAGAACTTACACTAGAAAGTAATAGTGAGGCTCGTGATAATATAATTTACTTGTAGTGGTGAAAGGTTTCAACCAAAGAATTTTATAATTTTTCCAACTATTGGAATGCATATACATTGTGGTAGGTCGAAAAACATAAACATTTTTTTCGGAACGCTTTAGTGCGGAAAAGCTGCTCATTGTAATTCGTTAGTATTACAAAACATAAAATATAATTATCTTTCATTATCTTCTGTTTGGGCAACGTACTGAAAAATTCCGAAAAGTCTCGTAAAACACAATTCTATTTTTAATTTTTCAATGGTTAAAATGTTTATAATACATGCACTATAGTTTTATTGCTTTATTTATGGTTTAAATACATCAACCATTATTATCAATAATATATTTTTTGCTACCCAATGCGCTATAAATAATGAAATTTACGAATGTTTGTCAATATTTACAGTGCAACTCTTCTATTTGGGTCAAAACAACCCAGATTTCACCAGATCCATCAACACCCTACTCAACCAACTATTCATTTGTAGGGTGTGGAATTCACAATATTTACATCACATTTAAAAAAACACGATTAAATTATTTCTCATCGTCTATCTATCTTTCAAAACTGTTTTTTGTTATTTTTATATCTAGGCCTATTACACAACACATTTAATCTGAATTCTGCGGGATTCAGGCATAACTTGTCTAGACTTTAGTGTTAATCGTATATACCTATATTTGTGCTTCATGCTCACAGATTTTATTTGTGCCCTCTGTCATACAAGCCTGGCTGTGACAAAGATATATTTATATTTTTCTTATTGTTTTTTGGGTTTGTTCATGAGGAATTCAATGACATCTTCCTTTAGGTGACTCAACTTCGGAGAAGGACATGGAAACAAGAACTCCAATAATTAATATCAGTTTATTCCGAAGCGTAACGGCTTATGTTAGGTGGTTTGCAAAGTCTCCCAATATTCTTCTTAGAAGAATATTTGTCTTCGGTTTAGGATTCCTCTGTGACCCAGCTCCCGAATATGTTCTCTTTCGTTAACAACAATTGCCACTTGAGATTATCTGGAGCCGCGAAGAAAGTATTTCTATTTATAACTTCATTTACATCATGAAGTAATTCATGGGTTAAATAGCGCGAAGTTTTGATTGCTTAAAAGACATATTTTGATCCATTAGTACGATTGTTGTATTTTGATTGCAAACCACGTGGGGATTCATGATTTTACGATGAAGCCGACTATTGCTTTTAGGTTTTCGGATGGACCTTTTCGGATGACAGTTGATTGCATTCTGTCATCTAAAATTAGTTCACAAACCAAAGTATCGATTTAGTAAGTCTTCTGGACAAAGACCCAAGTTGCTTCCGCTGGAAATGTGTAACAAAACCAGACTTTTGGACAAACATGTCTGTCTATCTCAGGATCAATCAATTGATTTATTATCAACCGCAAGAAGCGTTTCACAGCAATTCAGCTGGTACCCGATTGATTTAGTAAGGGATTTACGACTTGTAGTCTTATCGTCAACGTGTTGAAAAATGTGGCGGAAATGAAGCTTATTAAAACACAGGAGACACAAGCTCCATTGTAGCAAGTGACCTACATGATTTTAAAGTTAGTATATAACACCATACTTGCATCCAGTATTGGTTACAGTACTATCACACCCTACTATATCTGATGTGTGTCTAGTGATATAGACAGCTGAAGCTAACGGTGAATAATAATCTTATATCTGCTTATAATACAATTATATCTGCTGATGAATTTGATAAAGGAGATACGTCATTATATGCTGATAAAGGTGAGGAGGTGGAGTAGGGTGGGGATTGTTTTCGTTTTCAATCTATTTCAAATAAGCTGTGGTTGGTTAAGAAGAAACATTGGACGCGCAGCAGGATTTGAGAAATATTTGTAAATTTCCGTTTTTCTAGGGAGCTGCGAATCGGAAAAATATATTATGGATCAGAATGTAATAATTATGAGTAATTTGAAGCATAAATCAAGCAATACAAAATAAAGCGTATGTATTATCAACATTTTAACTAACATTAGAAAAACTTTAATCTTTTGTTTTTCGAAAACTGATGAAATCGCCAGTACTTTACAAAACCGGAAGATGTTAAAAAAAGTATTGCATGTATTATGATGTTTGTCCTCTTACTACGATGGGTAACGTTTTTACACTAGAGCGATCTGAAAATATTATATTTTTTATTCCGACCCACTTTACCCACTTTAATATGCACTTATTGTTAAATAAATAATTAACAAGAAAGACGAACATGCATTTTCTTGTGAAATACGTATTTAATAAATCAAAAACATTTTAACAAAAGGAACAACAAAACAATGCTCTCGAAGGGTTTTCTCACTTTATTATATTGTTACCATCAGAATGTTTGTTAAGCTGTTGCTTTTAGGTATTCAGTGTGTGCGAAACGTTTGATGCAATCAATATATTAAATTCATGAAAATCTTTGAGGTCGTGTTGTTGTAAATTTTTTTGTTTAAAAATGTTTGCAAACACAATTATATATATATATATATATATATATATATATATATATATATATATATATATATATATGATGTTTTATATGAAATATATATTATTTATTATATTATATATTAAAGAATATCTATAATTTGACCTAAGCTATTTCTTTTATAAATATGATTGGTATGTAATTATATTCACCTATATATATATATATATATATATATATATACGGTTTTAAAGATAACTTCCGGTATTATGTGGCCCATGACACTTCTATAGTAAGGAATGCAAGAAATAATATAACAAAAAATCGATTGGATCTTTACGAAAAATATACGTACTTCCGGTTTAAACGAACTAATACAGCTTATGATATTCATGGTAATAAGATGTAATAAATATATTTGGTCCCTTTCTATTAATATTGCCAAATCGTGACTCTTACTCACAATTGACAGCTTTGTAAACCCCATAGTAAATGTTATCTCCCTGAAACAAACTGAAACACTATCTTTTAGCGGTAGGATAGTTTTAGTAGATGCGATGTTTTTTTATTGATCGAGAAATTAAAAAACAAAATTCAGAAATAATCATATAATAAAATTGGTCATGCGTACGTTTAGTTAATATAACTAGTCGTATTTTCATTGTTTTTTTCAAGGATTGAATATTAGATTTATTTTTGGTATTTAGCACAATATAACTATTATTTCTAAATACTGTTCTTCATTTCGACTCGAGTAATGATCGTTTCATTTGTCATTTTGGTTCTAGAACTGTACGAGTGAAGAATGTAGTTTCAAAGTTGGAAAGGGGGGCGTAACCGTCAATGAGATGATGTACACGGTCGTCGCTGTGGTCACGTTCCCTGTCACTAATCACCACTGATATGATATCATTGGATCTGTGATCATCGGATACCCACGACGAATAACCACTAAAAACCTAACGCTGTTTGTTTCTTTGCTTCTTCTATTAGTCTCTTCTTGTAATATTTATACTAAGAAAAATACCAATTGCTTGAGCAGCTGTATCAGCTATGTTCAAGCGCCATTTAAGAATATATTTATATTTTATCAAGAGCAATTCAGTAAAGTGTCGATACTCACCTTGTTGACAAGTATTCTGCAAAATGTATTTATCAATTTTCTTTTACTTTACAGTGTTACTCATTAAAACGTAATTTTGTCTAGTAGTTTAAATTGTAATTTTATTATATATAAATTTTTTATTCAAATTTAATTTTAGTAATATGTATTCTATTGCGTATTGAAAATGCAATAATAACCACGTACATCATATCCGATGAGAAATATCAGAAATTATTGCTAAATTAAATTGATAAATACAAGTTTATTCGGTTTTATTGAACATGTCTTGCCATTTTATGTTTAGTTTTTCCCAGGACCTGATTTATATTGATTGGTTTATTGTTTGAGTGCTCTAAATTATGGAATTTTCAGTTTAGTATAAAGATAATTAGGGTTTTCTTAGCATTTAAAATATTATTCTAGTGTTTATTATAATTTTATACTTTTGTTTTCAGGCACGCAACTGTTCAGCCCATGTAGGCTTCCTGTCATATCGTTTAAGGTTTTAAAAGTTTTATATTCTGTAGAGCACTGGTATTAAGTGTTGAATATTTTAAGGTTTTCTCATCACCACCTGCTCCGAGGATATACAACCTAGCTCATATCAAGTTATTTGTAGATGTTTTTAAATATGTCAACAGTCTCTTACAGAAAATGCACTGAGCCAGTGAAGCAGCTGTGGCCCGAAGTAATTGCCTTGACATAGTTTCCCCTCTAGAAGCTTCACAAATGCAACAGATGTGGATTATTTACACTAAAAGTGCGATAAACTTAAGTTTGCTTTTGAAAAAAATAATTACTTTCTGTTTACACGTATAAAACAAAGTAGTTCTTGGGAATTTCTCTTAACTCCTAAAGGTAAATACAATACATACGTAATGGTTTTACTCGGTACTTTATAAGACTAGTTTTAGTGGCATCCTTTTACATAACTCAGAAACCTCCATAACTTCCCACTCATTTTCCAGCTTCCTCTTACAAAGGCTGAGTTTTTTGTAGTCGGCTGATATCAATGTTTTTCATTGTTTCACAAAGATTCTTTCTAACAATTCTTCCAAGCTGTTTTAACACCATCCATCTTGCTATATTTATTTTATTGAAAGAGTTTATGGCATCATATGTTCCAAAGTGAAGAGTGTGTACAATTACAAACACGGTGTATGTCCACGCTTTTGCAACGTGCCGTCAATGAGAACAGACAAGTCTGTATTACTATCATTCAATCTAACAGCTTCTTCTACATATAGCTTTATAATTTCAAAAGAAACCTTTTTCGTAGCCGAGCTGAAAGTTTCTAATGTTTACCAAACTTAGCGGAAGGTTTAGGCAAGTTTAGTACGCCACAGAGAGTCTAGGCAGCCAAGTGTTATTTACCAATTGTACTCATATCCCTTATGTTATATAGTTTTTTGTTTTAAGACCCATTATGAAGGGTAGTACCGTTTTGATAAGATACCAATGTCTTATATGACACCCTACTCATTTAAAGTTGACTAAAAAAAGGCCTATGCGATTCTTTACTGGGAAGTCAATCACTTCATTAGAGTATGCTCTGATCAGCTGTGTTTGTGTTATGATGGTCCTACAGGTGTACCAACAGCTGAAAGGAAAACACGCAGTTTATGTAATTCATTATTGTAAGAAATATGTTCATCACAGCAGCTGCCGACGTCGAAAGTGTTGTTGTGTAGTCAATTGATTATATATTACTTTTTGTTAGTTCCCGTCATCGGATTGTAATATTTTGTTTACTGAAATGTTCAGAAAACAACATTACAATAATTGAAGAAGAACATTACTACTATGCTCAGAACATTTCGTTGTTTTTTCTAAAAAAAGATACACAAACGTTAGATACAATTACTTCCTTTGTTATAATTAATTTATCATTTGTACTTTAATTACATTTAAAAAAAAAAAATTTAAATAAAATTACTGTGTACATCCTTATCTAAATTGTGAGACAATTACGTCATGTGTGAAATTACATATGAAAAATATAGCGTTATTTGAAGGTGAATAGTTGCATGAACTCGTGCTAAGTGATCTGTGAATATCAACTGATCGGATTAACGTAATTCGTAGGAATGTGCCCGCTGCCACTGACTCGCAGTATTTTTCGACATTAGAAACGTAACAGGTGTGTCGATACGTTTTTACCTCGCCTGCAGGTAAAGAAAAATTAAACTATTACATATGTAAATTCATAATCACATCAATATCTGTGTAGGTTTCATAATTAATAATTAAAGACATCCTTTAGAGATGCCTTTTTGGCAAGTAAGTAATAATAATTCTATAAGAATCGTAAATTGATTCTTTTATATATTAGAGTTTAGTGTAGTCACATATGTGAAATCTAATATGTTGTAAACATACAATTACATTTTCCAATTGTGGTTTAAGAAAACAACACAATATTACAGGCTATATATGTTAATCCCTGAATTGTATACTTCTTACATTGTATGATTTTCAAAACTTATAATCATGGGCAACTTACCAGCAATAGTTATCATAATGTTGGTAGCTGATAAGTAGCGTTCTTGAGCAAGGATGCTGCGGTTGTAAATCAATTGTTCAATTAGTCTTTATATGGTCCGTATAAACACATAAAAAGCTATATAATACCTGAGTTCTTGACATTTAAATGCGCCCACCCTATATAACATAGGTAAGATCACGCATTCTTCAATTTATATTTGGTCAAATATTACGATTTGAGTTTGACACTGTAACTGGTTTTGTCAATTAAATATTATATTACTTGGTTGTCCGTTAAATATAAGTATTTGTATAATTCAAAAAAATACAACTGTACAAATACTCAATTATTGATAAAGTATTTTTTATTGATTCATTCAAGTTCAAAAATATTTTTTTTTTGTAGATGACACTTGTTGTTAATACAGTTCGTTTTCATACAGTATTTCTTAATTAAATATTATTAATAATTTGATTTTTAAATGGATAAAAACGTTTTACAAAAGGAGCAAGGGTATGCAATATAGTTATTTCGACCTGTTAGGCTTAAAATAAATGATAGGATGATTTTATAAAACCGCTGATTTTATGTTATAGGTAATGTGGTGGAAAGGCTGCTTGAATACATTCCATATAATACTTTATTTATATAATTTAGTAATTACTAAAAAGGAATTATCAAAGACAATATTTTTCATTGTTGACTCAGTATAAATTGACTTTAAAAATATTTGTTAACATCACTTGTTTTTATAAAATAATTATTCGTAAGACAATTATTTTGCAGGAAAGTAGAGTCATTGGGGTACGATAAAGTACCACCTAATTAAAGTTCTTTCTGAAACATAATTATTTACAAGCGACAGTTGAGCCAAATGTTTGGAACATTATAACCTATTTTATACATCTCCTATGGGCTTTTAGGAGCAAATGCCCCTATCCATATTGAAACAAATGTTACACTTTTGTAAGATATAATTTTTTTTATAGATTTTAATTTAATATATTTCAAAATTTTATATAAAAATTTCCTCGTAACTTATATTTTCTGAGGATGTGTTATCAATTTGATTTGTGAGACCAATCGTATTATCAATATGTATCTTCAATCCATCTTCAGATTTTACTCGGTTTGGTGCAACATAAAGTTGACCATGTGGAAAAACAGGTTTAGTCGATTGAAGCCTTACTTATAGTTATTGAAGATTTAAGTCTTAAAGGAAATTTGTTTCTTTTCATTTGAAATGGCATGTTAGTACCTGTTGATATTAATTTAATTATTGAAAAAATAAGATGTTTCCTTTTCCAGAGCCAGTGATTATTTCTAATTTATTACACTTGCCTAATTTAATACACTATATCTAGAATGATAAGATGCACTCCATTAACTAAACCTGAAAAACGTATATTTTACCTTTCTTGTTCGTGTCAGTACCTTTAATTTGAGCTATCTCCCACCTCTGTACAACAGTCTAAGCTTCCACAATTTTTCTCTCAAACTTCGTCTTACGTAATTATATATATGCATACCACACAATTAGGTTAAAAAAACGTCTTAAACACACAAAAGCGTCTCCCAATGTACCGAGAATCTAACGACGTAACATGATATATTCAATGCTCGAAAGCTAACCATAGACTACATTAGCAATTCTATAGTTACTCAGCAGGTCTAAAAGTACTGTTAATCCTCATTCTTCGTTTATAATGTATTTTTCTTTTATCGAGTGCTTTATTTGATGTTTAAAATGAATTTATAAAGAACTGAGAGGTCATGCGGTGTATTCACCGCTATAGATAACTCGAACAATACCCTCTGGTGTACAAAGATGTCGGAAAGACTTTGTTGAATAGATATGATTAGCAACAAAACGAATTCATATTTATAGCTAAGGTTTTATTATTTCAGGTTGTGCTCCCATGTCTTTAGCACTCATATAATGTCCTGCTCTCCTACTATTTATTTTTTCGAAAAGTACAATCTGGAATTGATAGTAATACCGGTTCAGTAACAATTTTAATATATATAGTTTTATTACACCTTTTAATAAAAAAGAATAATTACATGTGTCTTAAATTATTAAAATAGCTCTTTATACATACAAAACTGATAAACGCTAGTCACAGAGAACTATGGGTAATGAAGCAGTGAAATATTTTATTCTAGAGATGGGTACACACTGACTTAACAACACCTTAGCTGGTCTACAATACAAATTCTGCGTCAGTGTAAATATGCAAACTATATATATATATATATATATATATATATATATATATATATATATATATATATATATATATATTTATTACTTACACTCTCATGTACTTAATTCATGATCTCACTTACTGTATTTGCGAGTCGACTTTAAAGAGCTTAGTAAAAACCATGTTGTAATTTTTGAGCTTTAAAGACCGCTGGCTCTTGTGTAGTTTGAGTTGTTCGGCGTGTGAATTCCGTTGACTCTTGGTATAATATTAATGTTTACTATCGGTTTACTGCAAAATGGGTTAATTTTGTTCCGTGTTTGGGGTCATACAAGTGGATAAAAGAAAGTGTCAAGTAAATATATATATATATATATATATATATATATATATATATATATATATATATATATATGAATGTATGTAGTTGAGGCTTTTATGGTTTTGAAAATATAATCGTGAAAACAACTAATAATCTAACACATTCACCTATGCTACAGAGATGTTATCGTCAGCATCATATCTTCAGAGATCATAATTCAGAAAAAAGAAGGCCATCATAAATGGAAAACAATGGCCTAATTGATTACGCACATGCCACGTCAGTCTATTCGGTGATATGCGTAGCATAATTATGAAGCCTCTCCTCTTTCGGCAGTTTCAATACCCTTAGAAACCCCTTTTCAGTTAGGCGCCCTTCTTAGATTGTGAACCACTGGTTTAAAGAAACAGGTCTTGTGTATGAGATCGTTTGTCATTTTATCAGTTATCAAAGGGAGTGAATTTTGAACAGCTTGCACTATTGAGAGGATGTGCTACTAGAAGAAACTGCAATATTAGTTTACATATTAGCATTGAAGTTTTCAATATTGCCGTTAACAGAATAAAATACAATCATATTTATTACTGCAGTAGGCGTGCGGATTACTATTGTATGACGGGGTAAATATTTTTGTGGTATTTTGGTTTGGTAGGACTTATGACCTTCAAAGATCGTTTACCATTTACACACACACCCTACTGTTACGAGGCAAGTAGCAGAGCTTTAACTTCGCACGTTATTTCTTTGAGTATATATTCAATTCACCTGGATTACAATAGTAATCCACGTGACCACTAATGATATGTTTCCTATGTAGAAGTAGTTTTAATATTTTGTAGTTTAAATAGATATTTTGTTATTTTCTTTGTGAAAACAATATTTAAATTAATAACACATTTATCTGTAAACAATGTCTGAGCCAGATCGTGAAAAAATACGACGCTGGCTTGCCGAAACCGAAAGTGACAATGAAGGTGTATTAGGTTTACCTACACATGACTTAATTTTGTTTGTTATATATTACTTTTGTGCTACAATAAAAAACTTTTTCACCACATTTGTTTCCTATATAACCCTTAAAATACCCTAAAATGCTTAAAAGATGTTAAAAAAATATATATTTATATTTCAAAAGCTATTTCAAAATGTATTACAACAGTAATCTCCGCGACAACTCACGTTAGGTGTTTACGCGCGACCCCTCCAGTGTTAATGTTTATATCAATTTGTGTTCACCGATATTGAGCTTAAAATGTGTGCTTTGTATGGTGTGAATTGAGTTTAGTGTACACGTTTTTCAAAATTTTAAATTTACTTGGCATCAAACTTAAATTTCATTTTTTATTCTCTGTTACTGAGCACTTTTTTGATACGCATTAGGCTTATTTTTTTCGAAGATATGTCATACAGTTAGAATCACGGAATTAAAGTCTAATTAGAATTGACGTTCGTCGATACAATTATATTTTTACAAAGTTCTAAACAAATATATTGCTTCCAAACAAAAGCCTTGATAATACGAATTTTGTACGAACACATTATCCAGAAGAAACTAGAATTAATTCAGTTTTTTTAAAACCCACTTATCGGATTGCCAAAACTCTACAGATTCCCAAACAAACATATTCGGATCCAACAGAAAATGGAAAGTAATCACTCCAAGCACTTTCTTACAAAATCGAGGCAAATATGAGTAAAATGAATTATTCGTAGAAGGAATTTAATCTAAATAATCTCTGTCAAACTTGTTGCTCCTTTAAAATTATTCCATGTATATTATTACAATCTCTTCATTTTAAAATTTCATTTAGTTCCTAATTTACGACGATATTGTGGATTTAATAAATTATGTGTCACACGTATTCCATGTAACCTAATGTCTTAATTAAAAGTATTTATTTTATATACTTCCAATATTCCCATTCATAATTAGAAATCCGTGAATCGAGATATGTAGTCCAATATTAAAGTAGTTGTGAACTAATCATATATCCAAATCGAATAATAAGAGGCATGCATTTTTGAAGCCAATATAATGTCCGAATGAGCCGAAGAGTTAGTAGATCTTTCCTAAAATTAAGATGGTATATAAAATTATATTATAGAGCACAGAATGTTGCAAAAATACGTAAACAAATAAAAACATAATGAAGGCTTGGTTCATGTTGTTTACGGAAGTAGAATGCCACCAGATACTGATGCAGAAGCCTCTCCATATGATTTCAATGCAGGGTGCCTCCAATATGATGTTAAAGTAGAGAGATCTTCCAGTATGGTAATGATGACCATCTAAAACATGATTTATTTTCTTAGCTTATACCAACATGATACAATATAAAGATATTTCCAACAAAGCGGTAATGCATAGCTATTTCCAAAATGAATAAATGCGAGCTCTTTCCAACAGTATATTAAAGCTAACGTCTCTGAAACATGATGTATTTCTAACTTCGTTCCAATAAGATGTGATACTAAGCTGGTTTCAACATGATGTGAATCTAAGCTCATTCCAACATGATGTGATTCTAAGCTCATTCCAACATGATGTGATTCTACGCTCGTTACAACATGATGTGATTCTAAGCTCATTCCAACATGATTTGATTCTAAGCTCGTTCCAACATGATGTGATGCTAAGCTCATTCCAACATGATGTGATTCTAAGCTCGTTCCAACATGATGTGATTCTAAGCTCTTTCCAACATGATGCGATTCTAAGCTCGTTCCAACATGATGTGATTCTAAGCTCGTTCCAACGTGAGGTGATTCTAAACTCGTTCCAACATAATGTAAATGTTGGGCTCCCTCCATCATAATGTAATACTCAGCTCTTTCAAGAATTATAATGTAAAACTCTCTCAAACGTTATGTAATTCTAAGCTCTCTCCGATATGATGTGATGCTAAGGTGGTTCCAACATAATGTGATTCTAAGCTCGTTCCAACATGATGTGATTCTAAGCTCGTTCCAACATGATGTGATTCTAAGCTCGTTCCAACATGATGTGATTCTAAACTCGTTCCAACATAATGTAAATGTTGGGCTCCCTCCATCATAATGTAATACTCAGCTCTTTCAAGCATTATAATGCAAAACTCTCTCAAACGTGATGTACTTCTAAGCTCTCTCCAATATGATGTGATGCTAAGCTGGTTCCAACATGATTTAAAAGCTAAGCTCCTGCCATTATAATGTAATACTCAGCTCTTTCAAGCATTATAATGCAAAACTCTCTCAAACGTGATGTAATTCTAAGCTCTCTCCAATATGATGTGATGCTAAGCTGGTTCCTACATGATTTAAATGCTAAGTTCTCGCCATCACAATGTAATACTCAGCCCTTTCAAGCATTATAATGCAAAACTCTCTCAAACGTGATGTATTTCTAAGCTCTCTCCAATATGATGTGATGCTAAACTCTTTCCAACTGGATACTTCAAAGTTCTGTTTAATACGATTTAATCCTAAGCTCTGTCAATCATGATGTAACCCAAAGTTGTCTTAAACATGATGTATATCCAATCTATTTTTACCACGATGGTAATGCTAAATCATTTCCAATATGATGATAATGCTAAGTTTTTTGAACATGATGTAATGCAATTTCTTTGCAAGTTGGTGATAACGTAATTTAATTTACTGAAAAACCATACCGATGTTAAATATTTATTATTATAATATGGACTACTTTTCAATTGTAATTGTGATATTGTACTCAATAAATATTTTAAATGTTCTTTTGCTATTAGGGTTTATAAGTGTAACAAATGCAATTAAATTAGTATTAGTTCGATTGAAAGATTTGTTTACAAAAATATTGTTTAATATCTTTCAAATATAATCTTACAATCTATTTATACGACAATAAGATCCAAAAATAACCTAACCAACAAGTTTTCCTTAAGTTATTTTCATATAATTTATAGTTTTAATAACAAAATCGTGTATTCTAATTACAATAATACTATTGTAAACAACCTCATTATCACGAGAAAAAGTCATGAAACATAATGGATAATATAATTTCCCTAATTTTAAACCGTTAAGAATCTGTTTGGCAAATTCAATATTTAACCCTAAGATATCTATTTTATTATAGGATGAAACAATATATCTTTTAAAATTATAATAAACTTATATACGTATATAAACCTATATACATTCCGCTATGAAACTATTAGAGATAATGTTTTGAAGCAGCCATCGCGTTACAGAGCATGTTGAGTGGGTTTAGCGTTACAAGCGTCAAGCAGGAAGACAAACTTTACATCCTCTTAGGACAATGTAACGGTGTAAGTAAAGCACACAAAGGACATGTCTTTGTATTGGAATGTTTCCGCCTGCCGCAGCATATTGCGTCGTAACTTTGCTAGTGATATAACAACAGGTAGTTAGAAACGAAACTCTTGTATGGGTCTGCTATAGAAGTCAATCTTAGGCCTATTATTTATTTTAAAGGTATTTAAAAACATTCGTTTATACATTTTCATCCGTGTTTGTACAACACTGTAGCAGGGTACTTTTATTCTGGAGTTTTGAAATGTTTGGTTACCTAATGTGTCTTTAATTAAAGCTTTCCCCGTGTAAAATATTGTACTGTATAATATACGTGTTCGTAAATGTGTATTACTTAGTGTGTTAAAAAGTGAGACACAAGTTAACACAGAATATGTGTTATTTTATTAAGTAGTAAATATTACCCTTGTTCTTCTGAAGTGAGTCTTTTTTAAATCACACAGAGTTACAAAAGTGGTAGTAAACAATGTTCATTGTTCGGCCAGTTTTATGTGATAATACCAGTATTTATCATTCTGAACGTTTTGTCACACATTTTGTTCCCAATCAAACCAAAGTTATCCTTGCAGTGATTTTAAAAAAAAACTAGTTTTCAATGGGATACGTAATTTTTCCAATACTTAAAACTAAACAGATTCGAACTTTAAAGTTTTATAGATTTTCAATTCTCTCTACAATAACATGTATAGGAAACCTGCCGAGATGGCTACGAAGAAATAACAGCATCTACATGTGTATTTCCTACCGTGCGATAAAAAAACCAAAGTTTATAAAACTCATGTTTAAAAATGTTCAAGATACTTCAAGTTCACACTCTCATAACCTAGAGAGCTTCATGAGAAAGGTGAGGAAAGATGCATTTCTGACGCTTTACGTTCCTTATTAAAAACGTTTTAGTAGGAAATAATGGACATTGTGTGGCGTAGACTACAATAATCCAGTCGCTGACGTCATAGCCTATAAACGCCCTGGAGGCAGTGAACTTGTATACCCCATTGTGAAAATTCTAAAACTCATAGTCTATTAGGGATACATTTGTAAAACTATTAATATTATTCGGAGTAATTTTTAAACAGTTTTCTGGACTGTACAGAATGCTCCCTCACGGATGGAAAAATATGATGAATAGTTACTATCTGGAGTACATCAGTTCATTCTGCAGTCCATAAATTCGCAGTTCCGACGTTACTGAAGTCTTCACTCGCTTTTCTACTGTTCTTGGGTTCACCTCGTCAATGCTGGATGAGATTCAAGCGAAATGTCGGAACTTCGAATTTATGGACTGCAGAATGAACGTATGTACTCCAGATAGTAACTATTCATCATCATCATATATATATATATATATATATATATATATATATATATATATATATGTATATATATATATATCCTATATGTCGATACAGACAATTACCTCCCTTGCAGTACGCATGCGTGTGTGAGATGGGTGTCAAGTGAGCTTCGTAGAGAACCTGGCCCAATGGGGTTTCAAATGATCTCATAGAATGCACTATGTG
>JBAIZL010000005.1:256140822-256240822 GCA_036971475.1 Prosapia bicincta
TTCATTAAAAGTATACTTGTTTTTGAAATATTGTTAATTTAATGTATATATATATATATATATATATATATATATATATATATATATATATATAATGTCGCTAGACATTGTATAAAAAATAGCACGTACAAAAAGGTTTTGAAATTAATATAACAATAAATGAATATAAATTTAGAAATAACTCTACATAAACAAAATTTTAAAAAACAATTGAGAACATCTATTCATGTAAATGTACATGACATGCAAGGATAATACTATTTTCAGAAAATGTTATGAATAACATTTGTAATAAAAGATTCAAATCGATAGGGATTATTAAAGTTTATTTAATTTTGACTTATTCAGACAGAAAAGATAAGCACAACCAATTTTTCTTTTACATGGTACAATTACAATAGTTGTCCTAATTTAATTTTGAATTATACGGTAATGAATATTGTTGAAAATGGAGATAGAAAATAAACAACGGAAACAATGAAATTGAAATAAGTGAATAAAGTAAAATACAATACAGAGTCTATCATTATGAAAATATTTCTTTAATCACGGTTATATATATATATATATATATATATATATATATATATATATATATATATATATATATACATACAGATTGTGTGTGTGTTTGTGTGTGTGTGTCCGAGTGCGTACGTGGGTGCTCACACGTATGTGTGTGTGTGTGTGTGTGTGTGTCCGAGTGCGTACGTGGGTGCTCACACGTATGTGTGTGTGTGTGTGTGTGTGTGTGTGTGTGTCCGAGTGCGTACGTGGGTGCTCACACGTATGTGTGTGTGTGTGTGTGTGTGTCCGAGTGCGTACGTGGGTGCTCACACGTATGTGTGTGTGTGTGTGTGTGTGTGTGTGTGTGTGTGTGTGTGTGTGTGTGTGTGTGTGTGTGTGTGTGTGTGTGTGTTTGTACGTGTGTGTGGGTGTGTGGGTGTGTCTGTGTGTGTTTGTGTGGGTGTGTCTGTGTGTGTGAGTTGCAACGGGTTACAAATTACACATTTTATACCGTTGCAAGTGAAATTGAAAATTCCATATATTTTAAGAGGTTTTGCAGGAAAAATAGCAAATCCGTAACAAAATAAAAATGCCTAATGCAAAATGTAAGTTTAATTTACCGAGTTTAAGGGATAGAAATAAAACCATTTGGGGTATAAGGGGATTTTTTCCAGATTTGAAAGAGGGAAGAGTTTACAATCCACCTATAGAGACCATCGACATTCAAGGGAACGCAAAATGAAAAAAGATGGATAAAGTGAAGAGCAAAAAAACCAGTTGCTGAGCCTCTCGATGGAGTTGAAGTAAAATTTAAAAATTAGTGAATATTTCGACAACCGACGGATAGGACGTGAGAAGATCAAGCAAGGAGGAAATAGACCAGACAGAGCTCCCGGTCACACATGCGGTGGGAAACTTGTTATTTGTCTAACGCAGCTGGAAGCCTGAGAACGTCAACATTTTAGTGTAGCTTGGGACCACGAAAGGATCGGTCCCGTGTGAGTGCTCTCCGGTTGGTACAACTCCGACCGCGTTTCAAACCGTCAATTTAAATGGTAAAAATGCATAGCTAAGAGGGAGACAGACCGCTGTAATGTAGTGCCGTGTGTTTTAAAATCTTTTTTGGGAGAAAGCTCTCCAAAAGTGGTTTGCATCGTTAAACCGCAATGTCGTAGCGTCCTCAAAGAAATTGTTGCAGAAAATTAGATCGAATAAAAGATTTGAGTCAGTGCTAATATAAAAAAATAAACAGAGTTTAAAATTAAAATGATTAAACAATTTAGGATAAAAAGTAAGCGAAATTCACCTATAAAATTTAAATTGGAACAGTAAAATAAAACAACAACAAGCAAATCAAAACCGGATGCAAAATTAGGTAAGAAATTTATAAAGACAGTGTTCAAGACGGGTTAAAAGAATAAATTTAGAACTTCAAAATAAAAAACAGATATATAAATAAAAATTTATATTTCTTCGAGCAAACGAAAAACGCGTTGTTGGTTTCGTATATCACGCCAACTTGGAAACAATGGAGAGCAGGCGACGCGAGTTTTGGGCGGGTTCTACATCCAAGAGATCCAGCTACAAAATGAGAGAGATGACATCATGCAAAAAACGGATAAATGTTTGAAAGTTAAAATTAAAAAGTAACATTTTCAAAAAAGAATATGTGGATCCTATGATAAATTTAAGTCATAAAAGTGTAAATAAATTTCAAGTAATAGAATAAGCTATGTTAGAGATAAAAAAATGAGAAATTTAAATTGTTTTCATGTGGGGTTAAAATTAAAAGTGGTCGAATTTAAGAGAAGATATAAAATATTTGAAAATGTTTGTTACAAAGAAATTTGTTTTGTAAATGTATGTTGTTTTTTATAGTTGGTTTAAGATACCAAAGTCAAATGAAAGGATTGACTAAATAAATACACAATATCAAGAGCACAGTGGTACATAATATTACAATGAAAATATTGGAGTAACCCAAATTACTCAAAAATAACAAATAAAACACGATTAAATCTTAAGTACCGTGTTTTAATTGTTATTTTTGTGGTATCAGTGTTCTTTCTAATATTTTCATTGTAAATTAAAAAAACTATAATGAAGTTTGGTAAATAAATTCAAATCTAATAGAGAAAATTGAAGTATTTTTGGGATTAAACAAGAGTTTTAATTTAAATAAACAATTTTTAAATCAATTTTGAGAATTTAAATAATTAACCTAGAAAGAGTAAATCTTGAACTTAAAGTAACTGTAAACTATCAAGTTTTATGAAATTGAAGTAACATAGGAAGAAGTTGATAAAAAAATTATTTTTTTACTAAAGAAGTTATACAACGTGTATATATAATTATATTCAAAAGGCTAAAGAATTGTTAGATGATTAAGTAGAGTTTTAAAGATATACATTTTTCTAAAAACTGTGCTGTATGGTAACTTAATTTTAAAATGAATAAAACCCAAAGTTTTCTACTAACTTGCGACTAAAAATGTTTATATTTATTTAAACAAATTCCTTACACAATCCTAAACCAAAGTAGTCAGCGAAAATTGGCCTTCAAATGAACTCACTCCCAGGGAACGGATACCCAAAGAGAGTTCGGTTTTCAATTAAAGTCCAGTGACAAGTTCTCTGGCAGATTTTGGCGAGCATTGCACAGGTTCTGGTCATCGGCCGGACCGGCTCGTTTTAAAATCTTTACCTAGCAACGGATAGTAGTGGCTAGCGGGGCGTTTCGCGAAAGGCGCTGAGTCGTTCGGCCGATCCGTTGCAGTGTGTGTGTGTGTGTGTGTGTGTGTGTGTGTGTGTGTGTGTGTGTGTGTGTGTTTGTATGTGTGTGTAAGTGTGGATCGGTGTGTATGTGTGTGTGCGTACGAGCGTGTGTGTGCGTGTGTGTGTGTGTGTGTGTGTGTGTGTGTGTTTGTGTGTGTGTGTGTGTGTGTGTGTGTGTTTGTGTGTGTGTGTGTGTGTGTGTGGTACGTCAAATACTAGTATCTTCAATCTTTTATAAGATACAGAACAAACACCACATTTCATTACAAATTTGCATCTTCCATATGTCACATGGAACTTGAAACGTTCCATTGAAAGATGAAATGGTGAACCCTGTAAAACTATGTGAATTGTGGAAGGAACATTTACAGTTGACGACCAATGTGATATAAATTAATTGCTAGTATCCTTGGACTAAATACTATCTTTGAATTATCATGGTAATTATTATTTACTCCAGTTAAAATGATTCCAATAATTGAATTCTGCAGTGGCTGGTAACATGACTGTACTGATCGTTCGTTAACGAATGGATGTCTCAAAACGTGTACGTGAAAAAGAGAGGTTAATAAATACTGGAAAATGTATAATTCTATAAAATCAAACTTGTTTTTAATGGAGTTAAATTCCGCTCGGTAAAATATTAGTTGGATGGCGTAATAATCTTGTAAAAGGTTTAGTAATTGTAATATTCGACTTACATCAGGCACCCGAGAAATTGTGTAATTTCATAAACAAGTTCACAACGGAGCCACAATGTAGTTCCCTCGCACAATAAACTTCCTCAATTTACAAGGTAGTCAATACTACGTTTCACCTCGGAGCGACTGGGTTTTTGGACTGTCACGTCACAAACACCGGCCCACTAAATAACGGGACAAAAGGCGCCCGATTAGACGGTAACTTTGTCAATATGTGGTTCATCGATTTTAAACTCTAACTCTGCTTTGGATAATAAATCACACAGGGGTTTAAGCACTTTCGGTCAACGGTTGGCTGCCCCTCAAAGTTCTCCTACCCATTAATGAGAAAAGCGATTTTGTTTCTTCCGAATCTATATTGAACGTAGAGTGGACGACGATTAATGCCTTAGTCAGCAAAAGTTTAACATGAAACCATACGCAATTACAAGTTGTATGTTCAAGCTATACTTTGAAGATTAGAGAGAGTAGTGTTATAATATTATCTATGTTCCAGTTTCTAGAATGTAATTCAAAACAATACCTTGGTGCTTCAATTATTAAGCCAAAATACATTTATGTTCTCATAGTTAGAATAAAGTAATAATAAATTTTTATAACAGAAAAATGTTTGTGATTAGGGAAACGATTTCTTGTGGTTTTGTGACTTATTTTTTTAATATTTTTGTTATTGCTTATCTAAAAATAAAGGCATTATCAGGTCAATACAATTGTTTAACGTTATACGCACAAATAATACTACCTATTATAAGAATTAACGTAAAGTAAAATCAATTTTTCAGCATTTTTTCGTTTGATAGGAGGTCATTATATAATTTTAAAATTTATTTTCAGTAACATTATAGAACATGTTTATTTATTTTTATTATATTTTAAAACCTATTGTGAAACAAAATATTCAAACTTTCCTTGGCAAAATATGTCTTATTCATAAAATAAAGGAAGGATGAAAACAATAGAAACCTGAACACAAAACAATAAATTTGATAAACAAACTAACTCGATGATATTTTAAGAAAATCCAGGATGATATATAGTCATATAAAACTTTTATCTGTGTGAGTGTGTGTGTGTGTTTGTGTATGTATGTGTGTGTATGTCTGTGTGTTTGTATGTGTGTGCGTGGCTGTGTGTGTGTGTGAGAGAGAGAGAGAGAGAGAGAGAGAGAGAGATTATGTTTTTGTGTGTAATATTGCAGGTAAAATTCAACTGAGAAAAATAATTTTAGACAAGTTATAAAACCATTTGTTTGAAAATATTTTATGACATGTATTATAAAGTAGAGCCTTTTTTCCGAATACGTATACTAATAATTTATTTGCATGTAAACAATCAAGACGTAATAGTAATAGAACATCAAAATCAACATAAAAAGATCGTTAACGTTTTATTTTCATCAAGAATATTATAAAAAAAAGTTAAACTTACAAAAATATTTGTTATATTCATAATACATAAAGTCCTGGCTTGCAATAGAATAGGAATAAAATAACGGTCTGAGGAATTTCGTTCGGGATAAGAAGTGGGGTACTGACGTCACGGAACACGAGATGTCGTATGATACACTGTAATGCGAGGTCCTTCAGTGTTCAACCACTTCCCAGCGGCCATGAAAGAATAGCATGGACATGTAAGCGAGTGGGCACAGTTACTTGCGATTTCAAAAAAGATACACCCATTGATTTTCAAAGTCGTGAAGGTGTGTCCAGCTATGCTTTGTTAGTCTTTGCCAAGATGTGATCCAATAAGTTTCTGCCCTAAAAGGTTAGTTTTACATATTTAAGCTTTTGCGTTCAAGTTATGTTTACTATAGTTATGTTTTCTTTACAGATATTGTTCAAATATATATCTGGTCTATAATATAATAACTATATAATATACTAGATATGGTCTATATATTCTTATAAATATTCTTGGTTATTATTGCGTAGGCTATGTAGCTCTATAACTGCTGAGTAACCTGATAGTTGAGAGACACAGTTAACAAAATTTACAATATCTCTTTATATAGACATTATTATTAATTTTTTTTTATAATTTGAATTTTTCTTTACATATTCTGGTCTTCCGACTGAGTGCCTGGTGTGATCAATGGTAAATTGGCTAGATGACATTAGTACGTTCTGTTCTTTATAGATAAACAAATAAAATTTTATTTAAAAAACCGTCTTTGAGATATTTTATAAATACATTCTTTTCTTTGTTCGCAAAAGAGCTCTTACCTATTGAATTCAAAGTCATTTTTAATTTAACCGTTTTATTGAAAAAGAACTTTGATAAATGCTTAAGCTTGCTAGAAATAAATAATAGTCTTATGCTTTATTTAAGCAATGAGATCCGTTACTTGAATCCGTGAACTTGTTTCTTACATTGAAATTTGGCATTTATGCTAGTATTTGCATAAAAAATAAATTTGCAGAAATACTCATTCCAATGTCTCCTGCGTTTACTCCTCCCACATATGTATTACTCTCAAATGTCTCATATATATATATATATATATATATATATATATATATATATATAAATGTGTTATATTCATTGCTTATTAATGTTTGCAACTTTTTCTAACTAAAAATAGCTGCTAAATTTTTAACTTGTATATGTTTTCTATTATTACAAACTAGAAAATCCTGATGTGTTTACAACCTAAACATGTCTGTAACAACGATTACTCTCAAATACCTACTATTTCTATTACTTACAATGCGTTACATTCATTGCATATAACTTTCTGCAACTTTTACTAAATAAAACATTTTCTGCTAAATTGATTACTTACAAATGTTTTCTATTACTTAAAAGTACAAATTCTGGGAATTTCTACAACTTAATCACGTCTATAACATTGATTACACTTAAATATTTGCCACTTTTTTTACCTTAAAAATTCTGCTAAAATTATTACTATTAAGTGTTTTCTATTATTTAAAAGTAGAAATTCTGATAATTTCTACATCTTAATCATGTCTGTAACATTGATTACACTTAAATATTTGCCACTTTCACTACCTTAAAAATTCTGCTAAAATTATTACTTTTAAGTGTTTTCTATTATTTAAAAGTACAAATTCTGGGAATTTCTACAACTTAATAATGTCTATAACATTGATTACACTTAAATATTTGCCACTTTTACTAGCTTAAAAATTCTGCTAAAACTATTACTTTTAAGTGTTTTCTATTTTTTAAAAGTACTAATTCCGGCTTGTTTTACAACTTTAACGTGTCTTTTGCATTACTAACTCCCAAATATTTGCAATTTTTACCATCAAAAACATTCTGCTGAATCTATTACTTTCAAGTGTTTTCTTTTATTACAAACTACAAATTTCTGCTATTTTTACAATTTTAAAAGGTTTTAATATACATAATTACAGCTTACAAGGTCGTGCTATTTTTACGTTTGACAAATGTCACCGTTTCAAAATATAGGTTTACACGTAGAGGTATTTCTTATTATTGTTAATTTTTACGTCTCTATAATGAATATCTTTATTATAATCTTGAACAATCATTATATTCTTATTTACTTTTTCATATAATTAAAAAAGTTATTTTTATAAATAAGTTTATTATACTTGCAACTGGTAGGCCCTAACTGCGTTGTTTAAACTATTGAAGAATTTTTAAAGATTGAAAAATAAATTGAATATTTTAGTAATACAATTTAACTGTATTTTTGACATAATCCATTGATCATACCTGTTTACACAATTTTTTATGAAATACTTATTGTATCTAGTAGATAATAGTTACAACGTACTACCTTCCACATGATAAGGAAGTCTAATGGTTCTGTCTATTGTTGGTTTATTTTATAACACGACTTTTGTATCAGCCGACCCGTACCTGATAACGTTTATTTTCAAAACCCTTAAGATATACTCTCTTTACATTATCAGATTCAGCATAAAATGTCATTGAAGAAAACATAAAATATGTTCAATAAAAAAAAAATGTATATATATATATATATATATATATATATATATATATATTTTATATATAACTTGTTCCTGAACCAAGGGCACTATGCACTTTTTTAAAAAGGTAATTGTGCTGTCATGCGACACGCTGCATTAGTAAATTGAGGAATGGAATAGGTCATTCACCTGCGGAGCAATTTTATAACCTATAATTATGACTACATACAAATGAAATCTGTTCATCAATGGTTCATATCCTTGAATCAAGTTAAAAATAATTATGCTTTAACTTCAGAAATTTCCATCCTTTTAGTTTAATAAAATGCTAATAAAAGATATTTATTAACATTGTTCCAATTTTAGTTCCCGCTTTATAACTTATATATATAATAATAAATATGAATTTCCAAACTGGATTTCTAAACTAAATATAATAAAAATAACACAATTTATAATAGTTGGTGGTTATAAGCTCATGTTCCATTTTTAATTCTTTGATTTTAAATTTTCAATTTAAAAACAGGACAAGACAAAAAATAAATATAGCAAAGAAGAAATATCTTCAATTAATAAACAGAGGAAAACCGGTAGAATAAGGCCTAGACATCATAACACAAAAGAAACAATACATGTGACAAACTTAAAAGGACTAGGAAGATAAGAAACATAACTAATGATCAAAATCCTTCCTGTTCATCCTTGCCACAGCCAAATTACAATCTTCGTACCATAACTTTGTTCACCTTTTGAATATAAGAAACTTTAATAATCATTTAAATGACATTTATTCCTATTAATATGAAGTATTACAAAATTTTGAAGTTAATTCCAACATTTGAAATGGTAGCCTGTTAGGTAATGAATATGTAACAGACAATGGTAGAAAATATGAAAAGATAACTAAACATATTAAAAATGAGCAAATTAAAATTAATTATCAACTTGAATCCCAATACTCTTTTAGTAATAATATTATGGAAGAATTATATAAAAATGTTAATGTTATAGACGAAAATTTTGTAGAATTAAAGAATAAATTAGGCAATGTGAATCGTAATGTAAATGACTTTGTTGAAATAGAAAACCGGTTTAAAGGTAATTGTAAACTAGATTCTGAAAACAATCGTATGTTTTATAAACTTACCTATTGAAGAAATGACTCATTTTAAATTTTATAAATTACATTTTATACCTAGAAAATATGAAACAGTTTATGTAACAATTACCCCAAAGATAAGACATGTTAGCGTCTAATTCTGTAATTTAAGTTTAGACAGTAAATGTAATAGTAAAGAAGATTCCAAATACTTTTGCTCATTTGACCTTTTAACGCCAAACAAATTACACTGTGAAATGTCCATTAAAAAAACACAATAACATCAACAATTGCGAGTATACTGCATTGGAAGTCACGGACAACCTAATTAACTTGATCCCAGAAATCAAGCTTTACCTGGCGACCATCCCCAATGAAGAGGACTCCAACAGATGTCGAAATTAAGCCACCTCCGTTTTATTTAGGGACGGAGGAGTTATGCGAACAAATATTGTGAACTTGACTAAATAAAATGCGTACTAGAATAAATTCCTGCTTACGCAGATTTTCCATTGGGCAGGTGCTGAGACAGGTTAAGTTCTGTGTGTAGCTAACTTCTGTATCGAACAGACGTCTCCACTCCAATTGAGTGCATATCAATATGTAATTATTTTTATTGAGCAAAATTAATATAACAGTATTCTAAATTAAATGTTTCTTAATTAATAAAAGGTTTGTAAAATTAAAATAATTTTTAAAAACCTTGCAGGCCTAATAAAACATCTAATTTATATATATATATATATATATATATATATATATATATATATATATATATATATATATATATATATATATATATAAATATATATATATATATATATATATATATATATATATAAATAAATGAAATAATCATTTTACGCTCATTATTTTCCTAATATCTGTCGAATATAATTATAATAAAACTTCAATTTTAGTATAATATATAACTGCTACACTGGAGGTTAATTGTGTTACTTTACAAATATGAGTGAAATCAGTAAACCATTTACAAATTCAAAATCAATTATTTCTACAAACATTCTTGGTAACGAAATATTTTTTGAAAATACAGAATGATCTATCCATGCCAGATATATTTAGAAAAAATCAATTTGAACCTTACTATAAATATTTGAAAAATTTGTGAGGACCGGATAATATTTACTTCCAAATAAACGTTGTTGAACATTCTCAAGCATAAATCTCTGAATTGGCATTCCGCCTTAAATCTTGAAGTATTTTTTTTTTCTGAAAGTGAAAATGTTTAATGTTGTAAAATTGTAGGACTTTTGGCTTCAGCTCCTCAGTTCCATCTGAGTTCGATGCGATTATTTAATATGGCGTTATTAGTTCCATATTCCTTATGCTGATAAAGGTTTACGTTTTTTTGGAAGTTAACGTTAGGGAAAACCTATGGTTTCTAGTAAATATAGCCTATACATATTTATAAATGACTTCTATTACCTTACACCCTTCTGATATATATTTTGTACAATTTGTAAATCCTATTTAAATGTTTTTTTCTTAATTCAATCAATTTCCAAATAAAATGCTTTCACCCTATAGTGCATGATAAAAATTGCTGCTAACACTGTTTTTTTTTAAATATTAATTCAATAATTAAATTATAAAATTAGGGGTAGGTTAGGTCGGATTCGAACTGAGTATCTTTATATTCAAAGTCTAACGCTTTGGCACTGGGCCAACTTTTCAATAGCTATAAGTGTACTTATCAAAGATATGTGAACTTTTCTTTGCCCCCATCTGGTTTTCGTCGAATCCTATATCGTAAAACTTTAAATTATTGCCATTATTACCAAAGAATGTCATAAATAATGCTCTATAAATAAAAACCAATGAAAAGAGAAAAACAAACAAAAAACTAGATTAACGGTATCGAAACTTGCTTCACAAACAAACAATGCGAAAGAAAAGCGAAAAGAAAATCCAAAACATACAAGCGTCGAAAAAAAAGGTGTAGATAGTAACACACACAAAAATTAGCCCAACACTATAGATAAAAAAAGGAAAAGGAAAATTATCATTGTCTAATATTGTTGTTTAATAACACTCAACATTGTTATTCTGACATATTATATATACATATTTATATCAATATTAATTATAAAAACCTAATTTTTTAGTTTTAGTTTAATTTTTAATGTTTAAGTTTATTTATAAAAATCTAAATTAAATCTTTCTATTGTTGATTTAAGTAGCAATTGACTTTCAAAAAAAAAAATTTAATATTTGGTTAATAGTTAGCTGCAAAGTGCTCTATACGTTTACCTTGAAATATTACTGTGACCTAAATTTGACCCTTAAGTTTGCCACTAAGGCCGATACACACGAAACAGACTATTGTGACCACAGAGTAGTACAGTAATTATCCAGTTATAAAATATTCTAGTCGTACAGACACTCAGAAGCCAGCAAGATGTTACCTGCCATGTCTAATGACTGCATTAATTACACACGTTCCAGATGAGCCTTACTTAGCAGTACCACTCTAATCATCCATTGTGCTTAACGTTCTTGTATCTCATACATAACGTTTTATACACTGTAAATGCTGCATGGTTTCCTTATACTACATCTAAATTGCTATGCCATTATATTTCCGAAAACAAATTGAAACTTACCGACAAAATATGCTTAGTGGTGTCCTTTATATACTACTAGAAGGCTATTCACAACTGTAAAGAATGACCTCGCTCTTTGAAAGATAGGATCAATGAGCCCTACCAGGATTTTCCACACCAGTATAAGCTAATCAGGAAAATCATTATTTATAAAACAGCGAAAATCGCGTTATTGGGAAATAATAACAATTTAGGACGAGTGTTAACTGTTACTAATATGACTTATAGATTAATTTATCACTGATAAAACCCCTTATTTCATACTAAGTAAAAAATGTTCTAGATATCGGTTTTAGGGTTTAATGCTGTGTGTGTGTGTGTGTGTGTGTGTGTGTGTGTGTGAGTGAGTGAGTGAGTGAGTGTGTGTGTGTGTGTGTGTGTGTGTGTGTGTGTGTGTGTGTGTGTGTGTGTGTGTGTGTGTGTGTGTGTGTGTGTGTGTGTGTGTGGTGTGTGTAGAGAGAGAGAGAGAGAGAGAGAGAGTTTTCAGGGCTCAGGTGGCTCATGTTTAAAAAGTTATATCTTCGATAATTATCGCTAATCCACTATGTTGAAGAATTTAGACAAGAGTGTTGCGGGATGTTTATTAAGTGAGCCGTAAAACGGAACGGGAGGCTAAACATTCTGGACATATCGTTACCGCAAAGAATCTTTGTTTTCTTTATATACAGGCAAATATACATAGTAAGCCTAAAAAAATTGTGAATATTATCAATCAACAATATCTGAATATTATATCATTGATGAAACAGGGGGAAAGGTTTATTGATGCAAAACCTACAAAATATTATAATAGTTTTTTTTAAAATTGATATACCTCTTTAGCTTCTTTTCGTCTGGAATTTGGTAAAACGGCAAAACAATAAGTCTGAGCGTCCATTACCTTCAGGATCAATATCAAGTCATAAATCAGAAACAACTAAAGCCGAATCTCTTGAGAAGATTGATCATTTTTATGGCTATACTATATGAACCATATTACCCACTAATGTGGTGAACATATCAGGCCTATGTGTTAACTAATATGCATTAAATGACATATATAACTTGGCAACTTATGCAGCAAAAGATCATGTTATTTCGAAAAAAATACTAGTCAATAATTAGCAGCCCAACTACGAGCAAAAGGGTAAATTTTTAGGGCAAAGAATGAAATCAATTTTTGGCACCATTTCAAGTTTCATTCAATACCAGAGAATTTAGACTAGGAGCGGATTCAGAACAATCAGATTTCGCAGATTATTCCAGAGAAGTTCTGGCAAACGGAGAGTCACTTGTAAATTCGATTAATGAAACTCGATGGAAATTAGACATTTTTCGAGGGGGAATCTCAATGACTAGATATTTAATTATTATTTACTCGATTTCCTCCAGCCAAATTTGGTAGCTCGGTACTATGAGCTTAACAGAGGAAATCTTAAGGCTTCTCGGTTTAATTTGCACGACTCGTATGCCAATAATAATATTAGTGCCAATGCAAGGAGAACGGGTTTTGTGTTTAGGCGACCGGGAGAAACTTTAGGACATGCTAGATTTAAAATGATACTATTAAGTAGGAATATACTATAACATATTATTAAATATCAGCTGAACAAATATTCTGAATTTCAAGTGTTATTTCAAAGAACTTTAAATACACAAATTACAAATCATGTTATCGTGTTCAATGAAGCATTATAGTATAAGCCATGTTCCCCCACACACATATTTCTCCACTACCTTTGTTTGCTAGTGGTAGACGAGACAGGTTGTGCTTCATTACCGTTAACACGCAACAGTATGTTACAGCTGTTTAGAGTAGTGGATTTCATTGTAGAATTATTGTGGAACTGCACAATCAAATATTTTATTACTGCTGAACATAGAATGAAATAGAATAATAAATTTAAAATGTGTACTCCTAAATCACTTTAACATGTTTTGAAAGTTAAACAAAATTTTTAACATTAAAAACGTTTTTGTCGGTGGTGAGTAGGCATTTGTAATTCGTATGTATGTTTTTTTCAAGGTAGTTTTTGCAACTATAAATACCGAATTTCTCATAAACTCTTTGTTTTTAATAAACAACACTTCGTTTTAATAACACGATGTATATAAATACAAATTGCATATTAGATCTTTTACCTATTTGTACCTTCGCTTATATACAATAATTTAATTTACAAACATATCTTATAGAGTGCATTTATTTATGGAAATCAATCTGTTTTTTTTTCTGTAACATTCTAACTTATATTCTTAACTAAAACCTAATTTCTTTAAAGTTTATAGTCTTTGCAATTACACTCATGTATGAGGATGAGATGTGACTTAATCGGATAAGATTTAAACAATGTATTGACTTTGTGTTGTTTTTTTTTTGTTATTCTTGAATTATTTTTGCCCACTAGATGAGCCCTCTCTTTGTTATTGACCACGCAAAAAAGTTTTAATCCTTAGCTGAAACCCGCAGGACAAAACAAGTTATTGATTTGATTTAATATTTTGTTTTGTAATTTTCTTGTCCAATAGCTAAGAGCTTACTTTGTTATTGATCGGATTCAAAATTTAATCCTAAATTGAATTGTTTCAACAATTGTCAATTTTTCAATTACTGACCACACAACATTTTTTTATCAAAAAATATTTTAAATTGTATTCTTCAATATGTTTTTAATTTTATACTTTACCGTTTAGCAAATAATACTGTTACAATATTATCAAAAGATTTTGTAGTTTCAGTCTAAAGGAGGTGTTGTTATAGATCGAAATTATTTTACAGAAACAAAATACAGTAGCTATGTACTAGAAAATAATTTATATAAGTAATACAAATGTCTAGAAGTATTGAAGACACAGTTGTCTAAAAGTGTTATCGTAGTCTATTCTGTGGCTAAGTAATCTCCCAGATGATGGTATTAACCTTGTAATTAATTAATTAGTGTTACACTGTTAATATAACTTTAACTCCTTATAATAAAGAATACTTCTTGAAAAAGTTGTCGAAATCGAAAAGAAGAGATGGTATGAAACTGGAACAGAAAAAACTCTTCGGACTAGGTTGATCTCTTTACAAAACTGCTCTAAACAAATTTGTATAAAAGAAACCATTATAGACATACTTATAAAACTAGTGTTTTAAGAAGATTGACCGTATTCTCTTTCTATTTTACATACCAACGTACTTTACAATTTATTCAAGATGATTTAAATTATTATAAAACGGAAGTCTATGAAATAATTATTACAGGTAATTCACAAATGTTGAAAACACATTGTTTTTCAAAGTACCAACCCGTTTTTGCACTATGTATAAGTAGGACAGCTTTTCCGACATCAAACTCATTGAAATTAATAGCTTTTGAAAAAGTAAAAGTATAAACCATTAATTCATACGTCAGTTTACAGTTATGGTGGGCAACGAAAAATCGCGAAGCAAAGTTTTACGAAGAGCGTAATATCCTAAGTAATCCCTACAAGCCGGTTAGATGATTAATAGTTCTGGAGATGAAATGGTTCTTACTTGGGTCAAAATAATTCTAAAGGCGGTAATTTAGAGATGTCAGTGTAAATACAGCTTTCAGTCTGGAGAAATCGAATAAAATATTCTTATGGCTTCCATTAAGTCTGAATTAAAATGACTTCAGAGTTTTTTATGTGCTCTTTCAATTAAAAACAGATATTTTTATACTTATATTTGTTATAAATATAAATCTAGCTGGCGTGGGAGTGAAGATTATAAACCGAAGAACAAATAGGCTACGAGTCAAAATTATAAAAAACTTTAATATCAAACGCGTGAAAATGACATTATTTCATCATCTTCAGTGATACTACACAATCGAAATTTAATTTTAAAAAAAGGTTATATTCAATTTTTTGTACTACGTTTCGATTGTGTAGCTTAATTGATGATGATAGCCTAATGTCATTGAAACGTATCTGATATTAAAGTTTTTGTAATTGTGAGTCGTGGCCTATTTATTCTTTTTTTTGTATTTATAAGTTGTTTTGAACAATCGATTTATGCTTACTAATCATGGAAAGACTAATTATTAAATTAGATTATAATAATATTGTACTTATAAAACACGTTCACTTTGCTATCCCTCTGATGAATCTCTCAAAATAAAATTAATACCAATAACTTGAATGAACTTAAAACAGTGATACATTTTTTTATAGGACCATGCATTCGTCATTTATATTGGATGATCATTTATCCACAATATTGTGATATATTACTTCATAATATCGAATAAGCACATCACATTCGGGAATTATTATATTATTCGGGATTATTTATCGATATTAATATTTAATGGACGATGTGATCACATTATATAGGCCAGTGAGTAATTCAGGCCAATAAGAACAATGCATGCTCCATATGAACAACATACACCATAAACTGAAGTTCCCCATAGAGTTTCGAAGAGGTATCCATTTTTTTTATCTAACAAAAACAATTCACTCAATTATAAAGAACATAATCTATCTACAAAAAACTCTATTAATGCTATTAACGCTATTAAGACTAACAAACACAGCAAACCACCCACTTCAACAATAATGTAAAAAAAATTATGATACATTTAAAAAATATGTTAATGTTCACCATATGGTCAATGAGCACATATATTATATTAAAAATTAGTGACAACTTTTGATAGCTACCTAATAAAAAAAGCAAGAGTTAATTTAACATACGCTGAAACCTGGATATTGTAAACATTAGTAATTAAAGACAATTTACTGTCACACTAGGGAAACATGAAAACATGTAAGGATAACAACATAGTAAAATACAAAATTTAAAAAAAATTTAAATTCGGATATCTATATGAGCATTTCGTTAATAACCTGAACAAAGATACTTTTGACAAACTCGTGGTAAAACCTTAGACTTTATTTCTCTATTACTTTTAAAGAAATACTTCATATTTATTTACGTAACTTTATTCAGACGGCATATATTAGCACCACAACTGGTACAAAACTATTGTAAAATTGCATACGTTTATTCATAATTATAGTCATTACAGTAATTCCCATGGTCATTATTATAACATCAGTTATCCAAACATGGAATTATCCGAACATGGAAAATATCCTGAAAGAATATATTATAAGTAGCGGAGCTCACCTTGTAGCGTACGGCGCAGTACTTTGAAAATTTACTAAGTTATGTGTTAACAATTAATACTTCTTTTTCTCCTCCAATGGCAGAACAACTATGCATAAATACTGTAGTATGTGCACTGCATGTGAATATTTTAGAGTTAATGCATACATTTAAAAAATACACACACTAATATAGGCTTTTATATTATTATACATAGGCTTAAGTAATTATGTCGCAAAATTTCTGTGTATTCGTGTTTTTTTAATTATTAATTATATTATAATAATTTTATTTATAATACAGTTGTATTATAAGCCTATATTTAAATAATAACTAATTGTTTCTTTTCTTACCTTTATATATATATATATATATATATATATATATATATATATATATATATATATATTTATATATATATATATATATATATATATATATATATATATATATATATGACTACTTCGGATAATCAACACTCTACTAAATATAATAAGGTTTTCCTACCTTAAAATAGGAAGTCTTGAAGTATGTTAACAGTGAAAAAATTTAATTACCATATCGATATATCAATGATAGAATCAATGGGTTGCATTTTTATGAATGAAAGAAGTTTAAACTCAAACTCTAGTAATAATTCCCCAATTGACTGTAAATGCATGAATAAAGTTTATAATTGGATTCAATTTCAAGCTCAAGCAGTTTTATTCAAACTTTAAGAATCGTCTCACTGTGAAAAGTTTTAAATTCTTCATTATAGTTTTAACACCAGCTGTCCGTGAAAATTCAGATTTGTAGATATTTTAAGAATTTACTTTCTTTATTTCACATTTAACAAAGCCATTCAAGAAGTTGGACCACCGGAGTAATTTCTTCTTTCGAATCAATTTTTACGACTTTTTTATAAGCACCAAGGGTTAAATTTACAAGAAATTTATTTATTTCATCTTTATTCCGTCGAAGCACAGATTTGTTATAGTTAAACTTTTCCATTTTCTAATGTGATTTACTCTTTAATCTGTGTTCTTCCAAATGCCCTAAGAAACCGAAGCTAATATATAACTAAAAGTTATGTATTTATTGAAACATTTAATTCTTTTCAAATGGTTTAGCTGGTTTTAAAGATTTTAAAGGTTCGAGTTGTGTTTCCACTCAACAATTCAACTCGCACGTAAATCTAAGCTATTAAAAAATTTGTGAAATATAATCTTAAGAACGGTTTATTTCAACTAAAGAAATATCATAGTGTGAATATGCAGCTGTACATTTAGGTATAAAAAGTAATGTATCTGCCAATAGCTTTGGTCATCACTGTGTCGCTGTCAGGATCACTTTTCTCTTCTTCGAAGGTGCTGCTAACCCAAATCTCCCAAGTGACTAACAGTGCATATAAAATAAAATTCATTCCGAGACTTTTTTCAAAGATTATTCATTCGTCATCTTCTGTTACTGCGATCTGGCCTTTTATATTATCTGTAGTTAGTGTGTTTAGAGTATCATCGGCTTTCGTATTTCGTAAATATGCATTCATCATTAAACGAAGTTATATGCATTGATGTATTTCAGGGTCATTAAATACGGTATTTATTAGAAGGTTTAAGGTTCTTGTCAACTCGTATTTTATAAAAATCGAGTTGACGTTAAATTTTGTATTTTTCTATGACAGTTTGAAATTTTTTAAAAATATTAGTCAACTTAAAGCTTTTTGTAGCCTAGAAAAAATAAAATTCACTCTATATCACCCTAAACCACATCCCTGATTCACTAACATTAACACAACCTAGCTTTTCGTACTTCTATATCTAAGTGGTCTATCATTATGGCAATAAAAATAGTCGGTTATATATTTAGCAACGGAATGTTGTCAGTTTAACTCTGAGAAATGCGGCCAGTTCAGTTCTTAGAATTTGGCCGGTTCGGTTCTGAGAATGTGGCTAGTTCAGTTCTGAGGATGTGGTCAGTTCAGTTCCGATAAATTGGCCAGTTCAACTCTGATAATATGGCCAGTTTAGTTCTGAGAATTTGGCATGTACAGTTCTAAGAATGTGGCTAGTTCAGTTCTGATAATGTGGCCAATTCAGTTTTGAGAATTTGACCAGTTCACCTCTAAAAATGTGGTCAATTCAGCTCTGAGAATTTGGTATGTACATTTCTGAGAGTGTAGCTAGTTCAGTTTTGAGAATGTTGTCAGTTCAGTTCATAGAATTTAGCCTGTTCAGTTTTGAGAATTTGGCCAGTTCAGTTCTGAGTATATGGTCAGTATAGCACTGAGCATATGACCAGTTAAGTTCTGAAAATGTGGCCAGTTCAGTTCTGAGAATCTGGTCAGTTAAGTTCTGATAATTTGGCCAGTTTAACCCTGATAATGGGGCTAGTTCAGATCTGAAAATTTGGCCGGTTCATTTCTGTGAATCTGCTAATTCAGTTTTGAGAATGGGGCCAGTTCATATCTGAGAACGTGGGTAGTTCAGTTCTGAAAATGTGGCCACTGGGGTGTATGCCACCTTAGCGCACTCTCTGTCTACTACAGTTATTTACCTTCATCGTAATCGGTTAAATAAAATGACGAGAAGTGCTATTCAACGTTTAGTAGGATAATGCATGTAATACTTGCTCTTTTTTTAGTTTTATCCATTAGGGCAGTTTGCCTTGTGGATACGTAATCTGTTAAACTGCATTCCAGGTGCTAGCCATTATGACCCTTGAATACCCTTTGTCCATTCAAGGCACCTCTACATTGTCTACCTTCTAAACGCTGTCCATGAGTTATCTCCCACTTTTTTATATTAGTGTTAACATTATTTTAAACCTTTAAGAGATTAGTTTCGGCGTCTGTTTTTGAGACGTTATCAACTAAATACAACGACAGGAACGATCTAAATGGCTTAACAAACTTTGAAGACCTTGGAGACGTCATTCGTCTTTACCTGAATATAATAATGTACTACACTTAAGGAAATGTTGACGTTTCTACGCATTTAGAAACACCTAGATGCCTACACACGTCGCCTTAACATCGTTATAATAATTCACGGCAACTTTACGTCTGATAAAATCATTTTGATCACCTCTCAAAGGCTCCAATGTGAAAAGATTTTCCCTATGAGTTAAAGCAATTAAACATATATTACTTGTTGAATTACTTTGTTGAAAAAAAGGCTTTCATAATCATAATGATTCATTTACAAGAAAAAAGATAAACATAAGACATAACTAATTAAATATTTATATAATACAAAAAACATGTAGTGCATATCGATAAAATTTTAACCTTTTCAGGGTTGGGCTACACTTTACGAAAAATCATATCCCGTTATGAAGAACTTTAGTAACCTCTGAACACATGTAATGATAGTACCAAGTGTTTTACACTTTCTATGATATACATTTGTACAAGCAAAAAAGTATAATTTTGCTTGCAATTGCTAAATTGAATGCTAATTTTAAAAACATAGAAAACGTAATAATTAAATCAATCCAATGTATAAATTTATTTGTTTTAATAGAAATACGCTTATAGAATAACTCTAATTAATTTTTTTATTTGACTTTACAAATCTTATATTTGTAAATTTACATTTATTCGTTAACATTTAGATAAATGTATTTGTTTTTATAGAATGATTATTATAGAATAGCTTTAAATAAAATTTTATTTGACTTTACAAAGCTTGTATATGGAATTTTATATTTATTCTAATAAAAACCTATCTGTTTTTTCTTAAAAAAATGGTGCGATATTTATTCACCTCATTTTCAGTGTTTATAGTATTTGTATTGTACAATATGTTAAGCGTTTTAGTAGAAAATGAAAGAATAAAAAAAATATATATCCTTACGTAAAGATAACAAAATTTTATTCTATAAGGTTTTGTATTCAACAATTAAATTAGATGTAGTTCTATATGAAAGATGTCGAAAGCAAAGCATTAAATAATTTTCAATAATTGGAAATAAAGTTTGTAATAAAACTTTACATTCACAATGCAGGTGCGATGATCATGAATTGTAGGTGAAAGATTTCATGACAGGGGTAGACTTTATCTAGGTTTTGAAAAGTTCAGGCGCTGCCAATCTTTTGTAGGATGAAACCTAATGGCGTTTCATTAAATTTGGTGTTAGTCGACTAATACAAATTTATAAAAACCATGGTAGGAATATCTTAAATAAATTTAATTTTTAGAAACGTATTAGCTCAACCATTACAAATCATATTATTAATGGCTCCTTTCATCCAATGGATATGGTTTGGAAAGTATATTGGGTTAAACTAAGATAATTTAGCTCTACTAGATTTTTTCATTGGGCGCCGCTTCATGTGTTACGCCTACCAGCTAGTACAAATAGTTTAGACTACGAAGAATGCTGGTAGCCCATAGTAAGCTTATAAATTTCTGGGTCATAATGAGCAGTGTCGCGTATCAGAATATACCTATTCTCTATTCGGGTCAGAAAAGTGGCATACCGATTTTGGTCCTTGAACTAGGAAGGATAACAGAGAAGTGGTTGAAATTAATTAAGACTAAGGCATGAGAATATATTCTAGTGGATGCGGGAGGGTGTTGTGGAAAAATGTGAAGGAGTAAGAACGATGGTAAAGAGAGAAGAACAGTGAAAGTTAGTTCCTATCTCCCGACTGTGCCTCCTTGCCAGAGCACACAAGGATGTATCCTTCATATGGAAGTATCAAGTCTAACATGTGAAAACCCTACCCCCCACGAATCGTACCTCAAACTAGTGATTCCCGCCTGGGTGACTATCGTCAGGTCCGAGAGAGGAGGCTTGACCACCAGTCAGCAACGACCAGTATGCAAGATTCTTACGACCTTCCTATAAGGCCTAAATTGGCCGTTAGCCCATCCCAGCGACGAGATACCCTCCAACCATACTCTAATGCGGCTTTTCCAGAACTACTCGTGACCAGTAGAATCTTCCAGGTTTCCGTTACTCAACAGCCTTTCTGATTAGTTTGGTCCTGATAGTGTAATCGAACCTTCAACCACGCTCGGTTGGCCTTACCCGAGGGCCAGACCCACAGGTTCAGGATTTTGGTTCTAGGAGAGCATATCCCTCTACAGTTGGGCTTTGAGAGCCTATACTCAAACACAGGAAATAAAAGTACTTATGACTTCGCTTATCTCGATTAGACCTTCCCTTACAGTAAAGTGCAGCATTTACCCGCTACACGCTAAAGTGTATTAAAGAAAAGTAATATCACTATTAAAATTCTTCACTTAATACTACCTATAGTTTATTCCTATTTTCATAAACGTTATTAGTAAAAACAAAGACCTTGGCCATTGCGGAAATCTAACCCAGGAGGTTTAATAAATTAATAATCCCGCTCTATAAGCACTATTTAATTTTACTACTCTCAAATTTACACATTATAATTATAAGATATTTTTCATTTTATTACGAAATATTTGGTGTGCTCTATATATGACATTTTGTGACACATAAAATTATTAAGTAGAGAAATGGTCTTTTTAATGTATAATTATATATAAACATGAAAAATTCTAATTATTCCTGTTTTCATGATGATATCATTCACCAAAATGAGACGAAGCTTGCACTTGGATAATAGAACGATCTTTGCCAACAATATAAACATATGTAAAGTGAAGATCATTCAGTGATAACTGTTACATAAAATCGATATTTGTTTCATTTTTATACTCATAAAAACATTGACAACATATTTATTATTTACTTTTTTTAAAAGTGAAGGTTATTTAGAGGATCTCATTCAAAAATCTGGTGGCCGGATTGTGCTTGCTTCTGTCACTGTAAACCAATACAAGACCATATTCCGTACGTCCGGTACTTAGTTAATGCCTTACTGGAGTGATTTTAGGTCTATTTCTTATGTTCAAGGACCGAATTACCCAGCATTGGTATTTATCGGTGCACAAATCCTGCAATTGAATGTTTTTATCAGACACTTGTAAGTTGTTAAACCTGTGGTTTCTGCAGGTTCTAGATGGAGCACCCATTATGGTCTGCACCAGTCTTAAAATGGACTTATAAGGCTTACGTAGTGGAACATTGATCTCGTGAGACCGATCCTCAGTGTTTGGGATGACGTGAATGATGGAGGTACGAGTTTGAGGAGGTTCGTTGTATTTCGCAGAAGCAGAACCTGTTCTGGTTACTCAGTCTGTCGATGTCGAATAAAGCCGACGTACGGGACTTGCTGCTCAGTCTGTCGGTGTCGAATAAAGCCGACGCATGGGATTCGCTACTCAGTTTGTCGGTGTCGAATAAAGCCGACGTACGTGACTTGCTACTCAGTCTGTCGGTGTCGAATAAAGCCGACGTATGTGACTTTCTACTTAGACTGTCGGTGTCGAATAAAGCTGACGTATGTGACATTCTACTTAGACTGTCAGTGTCGAATATGGCCGACGCACGGGACTTGCAACTCAGTCTGTCGGTGTCGAACAAAGCCGACGCACGGGATTCCCTACTCAGTCTGTCGGTGTCGAATAAAGCCGACGTATGTGACTTTCTACTTAGACTGTCGGTGTCGAATAAAGCATACGTATGTGACATTCTACTTAGACTGTCGGTTTCTAATATGGCCGACGCACGGGACTTACAACTCAGTCTGTCGGTGTCGAATAAAGCCGACGTATATGACTTTGTACTCAGTCTGTCGGTGTCGAATAAAGCCGACGTACGGGACTTGCTGCTCAGTCTGTCGATGTCGAATAAAGCCGACGTACGGGACTTGCTCCTCAGTCTGTCGGTGTCGAATATGGCCGACGCACGGGACTTGCATCAACCTCTAGTCCATATTTGAATAATTATTTTAGACCTAGCAGAGACCTTTATGCTTATGATCAAGAGAAGAAAAGTAGTTGGACGCAAGGAGAAGATGTAGACGTGCACCAAACTTTGGGCGAACAAAGCACGGCTCTCCATTCTGTGCGATCTGGCCACCACATAAACATAGCCCACAGTGCATGAACTAACGACCTGCTTTGTTTCAGATGAAGCGAGGGCACATCCAAATGAATCAAGCTTAGCCCCAACGAACGCACTAATTTGACTTGCTTAAACACTTCAGTTCCTAGTAGGACACAGAAGAAGAAATGCATGATAACTTCCCCCACCATAGCCTCACTTACAAAGTATATGTAAGGTATTAACAATCCCAAACCTATAGAATTAGGTAATCTAGCCCCCAGGGTTCCTGCACGATCATTCGCGGAATTTTTCCTGCAGGGTTTATTTTTTGGTAGGTTTTTTTCGCTTCTCCCTTACGCTACACTTACCGTTTTGTTTCATTTCACTATCTCCTGATTTTCCATGAAAAGATCTTAACAGCTGGGAACTTGGAACGTCCACCTGATTCATTCACGGAAATAAAGACTGAACAGTACGATTTAAGTATATAAACACTCGTTTGATGAGTCAAAGAAACCTGATTTAATAAAAATCTGCCAACGTTTTGATGACTAAATTATCTTCCTGATTCAGGTCTGATCCCCTCTTCTGTATTATTTTCAAGTCCACTAGAAACACAAGAAAACGTTCCCTCCACATATTTTTGGGACAGTTAGACAGACCCAAAAGTTCTATGTTCTAAGTTCAGTTCTATGTTTGAGTTCATTGAAAATGTAGAAGGGTAGTTGAATTGTGTTTCTAGTAAGTTTGAAAATAGTACAAAGAAGTAGATCGGGCCTGATTGAGGACGACATTTTAGTCGTCGACACGTTGCCAAATTTGTAATAAATTTTTTATTTAACAAACATTTGTCTGAAGAATGTAAACCTCAACAGTACGATTTAGGTTTTGAAAATGGAGCCAATCTTAAACGCACTAACTAAGTAAAGTATTGTAATGTTAGGAAAGCAGAAAACTGTATTTAAATATATGTTAACAATCCTAGTATAAATGAAGATGAGTATATTAATAATTTCTGATTAACTACACAGTTTGGATATTATGATCGCATTTCTTCTAAAATGCTCATTAGTCTTTCCAATATCATTTTCTCTAAATGTTTAATGTTTCAAAGCGAAAAGTCCGATTGCCACATATAAAGGACTACATTTACAAACATACAAACTTTTTGTATTGCGAATTAGAATGTACCAGCGTCAACCCGCCGTTACGTATTATCATTAAAATAAAGCTAGGTCGCTTTAAAAGAGACAAAAACAAAATAAAACCCATCAATTCACGTCAGATCAACTGGAGAAAAATTAATGTATGAGACAAAAAACGACGTTTGTCGCTTCTTGCTTTGACACTGATGGACCTATGCGTAACTCGCTGTATTATCGGCGTCATTTGATGTATATAATCAACACCATGATCGATTGTGAGTACAAAGTTACTGTAAAAATGGATTTCATATTTCTTATATAAACTAAAAAGCGTTGATTAAAACGCCGTTTTAGTGAATAGGACAAATTTAATGTAGGGAAATGTTAGAACAAATAAAAACATATAAAAAGCTCTCAAATTAATCATTTCTTTACTTATACGAGTTTCAATGACAAAACAAATCATGAAAAGCGTATGAGTAAATTAGTAATTAATTTAAAATATAGTGAAAAATCCAGTGGAATTATTTAAGAAATTATTATAAGACATGGAATTCGGTACAAATAACTTAGCAACCGTTTTCCGAAAGTGAACAAAAACAATAAATGATAATTTTACTTTTTATTAAAATAATTTAATTTTTGAACAATAGATTTGCAGACTTAGCTAAGCAACAACCAATTACTGAGAAAGAAATTAGTAACTGGATTTTCTTAGGGCCACTCTTGCGTTTTTCGAACAGGACGCTCAGCGCAAAATGAAACTGATTCAAAGTATCCGGATGGTGGCTACCCTAGACCACATACATAGAAGATTTTTTTAACGCAATGGGTCCTAGTGTCTAGACGCCAATATGCGTCTAAAACAATAGAATATTAACTTGTGTAAGTGATATCGTAGCACGGAAAGTATGAATCTATTAAGTAAACTATCAACAACAATAATATTCAGGTTCAATAAATTCGAAATACAAGATGTGTTTTGATTCGTCCAATAACTGTTGAAATGTTAGTTCTCAACATACTGCAGCTAGCCACATATTTTATTTTATTTTTCGTTTTAATAAGGATAATTAGGTATAACGTATAATAGTGGTCGACTTTGAACCTCAAAAATAACACGTTGGCTATCAGTTCTATTTGAATAACCTCACTCAACAGGTTACAAGCAAGTTTGTAATATTACTACAGCATTCCACATACTATAAATAATTTAATTGAAACCTGTGGGGACACAAATTAAACAGTTGCAATGAATAAATAGACAATGGGCCAGCGCCTATCTAACCTGACCTTGAAGACGCGTTTCTTGTCTGACCTGACTCCAAGATCGCCGAATATGGCCATCGACTTCCCTCTACAGCCTGCTTATAATTTTAGTGTTTTCAAGCCGAGTCTCTGGCTTATAAATTAATAATAAATTATACTATATAACTCTGTCCGTAGCAATATTGCTCTACAATTTTCTCCGTCTCTAAATGCTGTTCGAACTAACCAATGATTATTATGAATGATAATTATTCCATGGTTATTCTTGTATTCATTTCTGCTTAGAAAAAATCAATGCTAGTGGACGAAATTTTAACTTATTTGGATTTACAAATTCGTTACTTTAATCTACTCAATCTCTTTTTTGTGATATGACTATATTTTCCAAGTTACGACTCTTTTACCTTTATATAAACTATGTTTACAAATATGTTTAAAAATTACGACTCTTTTACCTTTATATAAACTATTTTTACAAATATGTTTAAAAATTACATGAGGAATATTTTAAAAAGCGTCTTGTGATTGTTTATTGTAGTCACTCAATACACTGTGATACGTTGTGTAACTTAATTAATAATCCGAACAACCTTTGTTATTTTCTCGTTTAAAAATCTCTACAAAACTCTATTTCCCCTGATTGAACCACCTATTTCACCTGAATTAGGTGAGCAACCATTTACACGCTCCCCTATACTCTATCCTATACCAGTTCTCCTGCCCCTAATACCTGTTCGTCACTGTACTTTAATTAACGCATGATACCATCTACCCTTGATTGTAATTTTCATTTCAACTACGTGAAACAAGTAGGCTCCTGTTTAGAACGTCAATAGAAGGAACTCCTATCTAGTTTGGCTTAGGTTTGGATATGGATTAGGGTCTGTGGACGAAACCCCTTACTGTGTCCAAATACGAGATGCAGGCTTTGAATTTAAAAACCTTTCATCAGTTTCACAGTAATTAATCAATTAATAGATAATCCGAAATAAAAGAAAGGTTTTAAGTAAATAATAACTTTTTCTCCTTTACAACCGTTACATGGAACTGTAAATGTGTTGTGATCTGTAAAGAGCAGAATATTTTTACTTGAAAGTTAAAAATGAAGTTTAAATGAAAGTCATCAAAATAATTTATTTCATTTTCCTGTCGTTTTCTACTGGTTGTCATTTTACTTCTGGAAAGTACTAACGCCCGTAAGTAATTAGCTTGAAGCTTTAAAGCTCTACTAGGAAAAATATGCCCATAGGGTAACTATGAAATGCTGAGGGACGTAAACTTAGAGACACTTACTGATTGGCAAGGGACGTCAATAGTTTGGCTCAACTCGAACAGCAAATATGCCAAGTTACTGAGGGGAGCGTACATTTTGGAATATTGTTTATGAGCTTCTTATACGTTTCGAAACAGATATTATAATAAAAATCAATTTTGTAATTACAGATATCATCTTAAATTTAGGTCACTCGCTATAAATTCCAATTAAACACGAAGATTGAGTAGACAATAGTGAAAAGTGTGATTTTGAAAAGGTCAATATAGTCTAATAAAAGGAATAATAATGGGTTTGAAACAAGGCAATGTAAAACGTTTTAGGACAACTTTGCCTTCTATTTATACAATATAAAAAAGTATCGGTTCAGAATTAATAACATTACCTTGGGATTTTATAACGATAGCTTTTTAAACTAATTTGAAAGGATTTTAATACTGATAGTTAAAATGAGTATACAAATTTTCTAACGCTCTTAAAATTAACTACCTATATCCTTAATAGCAAAAACAGTATAAACGTATTTTCTCTGTGTAACTGTTTTTTAACAATGGCAAAAACCTCTAGAGACTAAAAGTTTTAAATATAAGCAAAACTTTTACAATATTCTTTTTATTTGGAGAAAATATGGCCTGCAGGCTAGTCCCTAAAGGAGAAACGATGCTCTAAAGTTCTTAAAATAAATTCTTATTTGTAGTACCAACTGTTATCATCCCTTTGTAACCAGAAAGAATGTTTTGTTGAAGAAATGTAAAAAATGTCGATATAAGGTACAGAATTATTTTTATCTGTGTAGATTAAAAACATTTGTCTATTCGGTTGAATAAACTATATTATTTTTAATAGGTTGTCATGATTATTATAAATGTAAACTCATACTGTACGTCTAAAGAGATTCGGAAATGATTACATTTTAAATTGGGATAGAATCCAAATTTGAATCTTTCGCCTAACGGCCGGCATGAATTGGTTGATTCAATATTGCGGCACTATATGGTGAGAATTTCGTATTACAAATATGATAACATGTATTTGTTTTGGTTAAGGATTACTACTGTTTTCAACCATGCATTGGTAAAATAATGTATTTTGACATTGAAAATAGTTTAATCAATTCAAAAAACAATTAGCGTTCTGGAATATATAATTAGGAGGCACAAATTGGGACTTAGATTAAAGTTGATCACTTAATCGATGCTAATTATAGTTTTAATGAAAATATGATAATCTAGAAGAATTGTCAGAAGCCTACATTGAAACTTTATCTGCAGCGGTTTAGTTTTATACTATAAATTGAATCAATGTAAGAAGAAGTATAATGGGGTGTTATTGTCCCTGTTTGTGTATATGATTAACAATAAAAATTAAATATACTGTAACTTATTGTCGTAAATGGCAACGATTTTATAACCGACGTTTAGCAGATATTTTATTATTACAAAATTATTAGTAAAAAATTGCTAATTACGGTAAATAATAACAATGTTTAAGAGGGACAGTCAGACCTTTTGATTTCAAACTAACATATTAAAGATATGCTGAACTTTATTTGAAATAAATTTATGAGAAATATGTATATATATATATATATATAGGCCTATATGTATATGTGTGTTTGTGTGTTTGTGCGTGCTTTATATTGTCCTAAAGGTTCTCAATAATAACCAAGTAGCTTTTAATTGTCAGTAATACTCGCCAATAGACAGAATATTGTATTATTTGAACAATGTACATACAGTGTATTTATGTAAAAGACACAAGTAAAGTTGTGCATGGTTAAACAAATAAATGAAAGCTTTAGATATGACTATAAAGATAGAAACATTTTGAAAACCGTATTTGTACGTATTACGCCCCCACAAGAATCTCTTAGCACTACACTCCCCCCTACGTGACAAGAATTCCTGGAATCATGTTTTCATCAGTCAGGTATTTGCAGTGGATTGCCTGTTCTCTCGTGTAACGCATGGATTGTTCAGTATATCTCGCTCTACAGTTATTATATATATATATATATATATATATATATATATATATATATATATATATCCAATATGTCCATTACAATTTCGTGCGCGTCACTCATGGAGTATCCGTTTATATCGGCAACATTTGAAAATTGTTTTCCATAAACTGACCTTAGACGAAAAAGGTATTTTTTTTTTTTAAAGAAATATTGAGTAGAAAATTTATTCAATGAATTTATTAGAAATAGGTTAATAGAAAGTGACAGGCGACACTAAGAGAGTTTTAATTTTACAAATTTTAAATAAAATATATGTATCTCATTACTAGCCCTACGGATACGGAATTATTTGTAGTCAGATTTGTCTAAGTATAAAGAACTTAATATATTTAAAACAAGACAATTTTTATATAACAATATACAACATGTAATTTAGCATTACGTGTTAAAACACTTGTTTTACAAACGTTAATATTCATAAAAAACGTTATTTTACCATTTCATTCAATTTCCGAAACCACTTTACCTACAATACAAAGTAAACCTTTTAATCAGCCTTAACACATTGCTTAGTAATGGCTGTAATTAGACTAAACTGATTGACATAATATAGTGTGGGTAATTACCGCGTACAATACAAGCAGCCCCAGCAAGGGATCGCTCGTGCTGATTGAAACGTTAAGCCGTCGTAAAGAGCTTTGGTAACTATTATGCTGTCAGAAAACAAACCGGGCATTGTATTTTCGTCCCATTATTAGAATTAAGGCTAATGTTTACACCCAAATAAATTTATGTGTTTTATTTCTTGGTATATTTAAGTTGCATTGTTCAATTCAGTTGCATTACTGCCTAACAATAATCGGATGTAAACTATAGAATGCTAACTCAGAAATTATATATGTAATAGAATGATATCAGCTTGCAGTTACGATATATCCTAGCCACCATATTTTCTGCAAAACAAATGTTTTTTTTTTGAGATCCGTATATTGTATCTTGGCAATGTATAAGATTATAGTCATGTTATAATTTCTGGAATTCAATAAAGGCTATTGATATAAACATCTATACTTTCACATTACAAGTTCATAAAATATAGTTATATATAATTATTACAAAATAGTTCCGAGCCAAGGTAGAAGCAATGGGTTTGAATGAAAATTTGGTATTCAGTATCGTATGTAATGAAATAGATTGTGAACACATCTCTGTACTAGTTTACAGATTATGGATTCGGTAATATCGAGAAAACAAAACTTTCAAGGTTCAGCCCTTAGAGTTCTACTCCACGTGGATTAACACTGTGTCAACCAGCTATAGTAGTATTCTATAGTAGTAAAACACCTATATTATGTTTTATATTGCCATATACTCAACCAGTGTATGCATAATTTCCAGCTCTCTTAACTTATAAATGTTTTAATGTGTATCGTTTCTATTCGTGCTCTGTGCTCACAGGTTATCCTTATTTCATTCTCCACAATTCAAAAAGCAAAAACACAATTCGCAGTAGAAACATTTAACTGCTCCCATCGTTATTCTTTTTCATCTTGTTTCGTTGTCCCTGTACATATGTAAATTCCATCTTTAGGTTTTAAATTGCCAGTGTCCATCTTGTCCTGATTCTCCCAGCCTGTTCTAGTGGAGAGAGTGACCTTAGTGCTCGTATTCGTTAAGATTATTGAGAATAACGGGTAAACGCTAGTTATTTTTATTTGTTGTTTTTCTTTAAGTAATAGAACTAGGAATGTTTTAATTAGCTAATGTGTTATGTAAAGTAAATGTAAAAGTGAAGTAAAATTGAAATTAAAGTTCGGGATGAAAAGTAAGTTTTCTACATCAAAACGTCAAGAAAATAACAAATGATTATAAAATTGTATAAATAATTATTATACCATTAAAAAGTACCAACACACAACTAAGAATACTAAATGTACATTTTAATTATAATTGGAATATTATGATACCGCAGGTAGTTTAGAAAATTCAACTTTTTTCACTACGTTACCTTCCAATGGGCGACTATATAATTTCTGTTGTCGCGAATGAATACAAAATTTTGTATCTGGTTAGTGTATCTTCATAGGAAGATTTTGTCGGCCAAACTATCTTTAAAAATGGACATTCAATAAATTGGAGTATGGAGTATTCAGTTTTTAATTTTAGGACATTTTATTCAACTCTTTCTATTACCTCACAATCTCCTTATATGTATCTTTAACAAATTTTTTATCCTTAATATAATACGTTGTTATTCATCCAAACAAGTTCAAATACCTTTTATCAAACAATTTGTATAGCGGATGACAATTAATTAAGAGTTTTTTTCTTTCAAAAATACAGTTTCATTAAATAACTTTAAAAGAGGTTATGTATCGGTCGGATTTGAAAGAAGAACTACATGTTTGAAATACAAATTATAACAGAGGGGTTCCTTGCGATAATGAAGCATTACAAGAGATGGATAGAATGAGAAATTATAGATCACCATCAGCTTTACAAATTAGAAAAGAAGAAAAAGAAAGCGAATAATTCCTAACAAAAAAAAATAGTAGTCCACCAATATATACTGTATAGAGAGGAAAGTTGAAAATTGCAGAGAAATTCGCCGTATATTTTGCCAAGTAAAATTGTGATTCTGCCCTATGTATATTCATAATAATAATATTTGAAATTATATAAGAAAAAGAAACTGAAATAAATGTTTTCTTTGTTGTCTGAGTAGGAATTAACTATAACAAACTCTGTTTTAATATTGCTTCTTTAGTCATCAAATTGTTTTTCAATTTATGTCGATAGATCAGATAGGTATACTAATAAATAAAATATACCCAGTGGAAATAAATACAAGGTAGTTCAGAAATGCGTTTCAAAAACTTATTTGAATTCAAGAATTACAAACGTGTGATTGAATATATAGCAACAAATTTTGAAACTGGATTGATTTCTTTGATAATGGATTCCGACCGTTTTCTCTTTTAGAAATACAATTTGGAAACTAAACCCGCCTCGTCAATTTACTTAGTTACTAATTAAACACTCCAACCCTCACCTAACACGGGAGGTTTCCATCGATCCTGCAATATCCGTTTTCACATTTTAGAGCTACTGAAGATAAACAGAAATGCAGAATCCAGGAATTGCAGAATTTAAAAATAATGTAACAATTTACATAAAATACATACAAAATTATTTAATAAATGTACTTTTATTTCTATAAATATTGTAACAATTATTACGTTCAAACATAATAATTACGTAACATAATTCTTTGTCCAAATTTAATGACTTGAGGGAAAAGTCGGAAGAGTCTTTAGACCCTCTTGGTATCAAGGTAACACACCTGGGTCTAATTAAGATATACCAATATAAATACCGTCATATACCATCAATAAATACCAAACTATTTAATATCAACGTACCTCCTAACTAAATGATGTTTGTGTGTATATTTTTTAACTAACCGTAGATATTCATTACCACAAATTTTATTTGATTTAAACACTTTTTCTACCATTCCCATGTACCAATACCTAGAAAAAGCCCACGAACAAATAAAATATTGTTTTCAAACTACTTGCATCAACGAACAATTTTTTATTGTAGTTTAATGCTATTTTATAATAACAGTTATTATAATTATGTATATACATGTGTCAGAATAACAATATTAAATAACAAAATAGAAAGCAAATATCCTTGCAATTTTCCATTTTCCTTTCTATGTATGGTGTTGGACTATTATTTTTGTATATTACTGATAATATAGTTTATGCTTTTTCGTCACTTTCATTAAGTTGTAGTTTCTTCTCGCTTTCCTTTTATCCGTTCAACCGTAAAGCAAAGTTCGATACCAATTATGAAGTTTGTTGGTTTATTTTGTTCATTTCATTAATTGGTAATGCTAGAACATTATTTATGATATTGTTTAGCAATCATGGTAGCAATTCAAGATTGTGCAATAGAGATTTCGTCGTCATGCCGGGGGGGGGGGGTTAGAAAAACTCATATACATCTTTTAGAGGTACATTTCCAGCTATGGAAAAGTTGGCGAAGTGCCAAATCGTGCTGGACTTCAAACACGAAGATACGCAGTTCGAATCTGCACAAGAATACCAAGCTTTTATAATTTATTTATTGAATAAATATTTGTAAAAAACTGTTTTAGTATTAAATGTAATCCACTCTGGCATAAAAAAATATATTTGAACATGGGTGAATATAAACATATTTTATTACCGATTGAAAATATGTATAAGATATACGTCAGGAGAAAGTGAGCTAATAGAAGGAAAATAAAAATGCACATAGATAATTTTACAACCCTCCTCGGGCAGCTCTCTTATAGTCTGCATACCTATAAGAAATTAAGATTTTTTCTTTGGTTTCACTATTGGTTTATGTCTCTACAAAAAAAAAAAAAAACATTATATTAGAGCAAAATAGAAGATTAATATAGTTTTAGCCTATTTCATATATTTCTAGTGTATCGATATAGAATGTTCTCATTTCGTTCTGTGAAATCACAGCCTATTTTAAAATGAATCTAGACGACTTAAAATTTATAGTATACAAGTTTTGAATAAGAAAGATATACTATGAATTCAATCAATCACAATGAAATCAGAAAACCTACTTATTCAATATAAATAAATAGTTAAAAAACAATCCCTTCTCATAACGTAAATAACAACTAGACCCATTTCAGAATGTTTAAAGTTTTAAAGAGTTGGTTACTTAAATTTATTTCGCTCATCGAATTTGTAAGCTAAACCTTGCTTTGTGTTCGGTTATGCTTAAATAATAGTGGTAGTTAAAGGATTAAAATTCTACCTGTTGAGTACAACACGGTCATTTTTACGCGAGAAATGTGTTAAATGAATGTAGTTAATTCATTTCATTGTCCATCTGAAACAAAAAGTATGCGTAAATTACAAATATTGTATCACCTAGACTGTAGTTTATTCGAAACTGTTATGTTTATACCAGTTATGTTTAAAACCTAACTAAACTACGAATCCTCACGATAATCCTTGTAGTTTCTTTATCGGATTTTATAAACTGCTCAGGATAATATCGCAGTCTCTATTCCATTATTTCCACTAAATGTGGATATCATGTTCGCACGTAGCTGTATTGAAATAAGAAGGCTTTCAATGTCAGGTGCATTTGATCTCGTTAAATCCGTCCAGGTTAATACTACACAACGCCAACTCAACATAATGTAATTTACCCCCAACGAAGCGACGCGTTCTATATAACGCAATCCACCCCCGACGATGCAAGGCATGTGCCTTCGTAAACGAGACCTATTATCACGGTGATTACTGCAAAGAACGACGTAATAAACTTTACTTAATATTTTGACGCAATTTCGTAGTTAATCTAATACTTTACAACTCGGCTTTGTCGTAAACGCCTTAGATTGCTTGGAGGCATATTTTCGTTTTGTGTTCGTTAACCCTAAGTAAGGTCTTTTATTATTTTACAAGAGAAATAATGACTGCGTTCTGAAATCGTGTAGGTTATCACTTGGAAAATATATAAAATAACATTATAGCCTTGACAAACCAGTTCACCGGCCTTGTCAGATCTTTATATCAATTCTAAAAAGATGTTTTCATTTTGCTTGCATTTTATTTTAATATTTCTCAATTACATTGTCTATTATTATCTTAACGAAAGTAAAATTCATATTATATCTCTTGCTAGAATTCAAATCTGATTTATAAACTAGGAAAATCATCAACCAGAATGGACGGTTTTAGTAGACGGTATTTGCCGCATTTCTGATCACTAAAATACACCGACCTACTTGGAGCCTTAAGTTCCACATGCCCTTCTAGACTTACTTCTTCCTAAAGAAAAGGAACCAAAGTGAAACGAAACTCTATTGCGTCTATTACTACAGAGTGTTGAGAAAGCTTTGAATGTCCTAATAGATACAATGTTTTGTGATTCCATTTACTATTATCGTTCCTTATACATGCGGCCCTTTTCATATAAATAAGATTTCATGAAATTTTAAATGTTGGCAATATTGTTTCCCAAGTACCGATATGTACCCCATTATGAATTTACTCCTTTTCATTTAGTTTTATTTGGCTTCTGCATATCCTTAAATGTCCCGATGTTCCGGACCTAAAATATTTGGGTTTTTTGTTTCATGGATAAAAGTGTGCGTGTGTTAATGTGTCAGTGTGTATGTTTGAGAGAGAGAGAAAGAGAAAGAGAGAGAGAGAGCATTGAGTTTGATCGATATACGAGTGATTAAAATCATCACAGCCAAGATATGTTGTCAGCAACAGCAACAAAGGTACGGTTTAATTCGTCTTATGAAACAGATCATTTGCATACGTTTTTGAAGAAAATTACTTATTTCAGTTTTCTAAACCACTGCAACGCCACCTATTTCTTAGCGGTGGTCTTTGATGCTACACACATCATCAAAAATCAATGTTTTTGGAATTTCTTAGCATAGGTTTACTATAGGTCGATAGCGCGCCTGTTTAGGAATAACCAGCTAAATTGTAATCACAAGCCTCGTATCGTGATTGCCTACTTTGCGCCTTGCATACTTTAACACTCTACACATTTCACTTTTCTCTGTCGTTCTTCTATCATAACCAGTACATTCTACAACTACACTGGTAGTCTATTTTTAATCTAGGATCAGGAAGCATTACTAAGTTGTAACTAAAAATTTGTAAACAGAAATTATTTGGATTGTGCTAAACATTTTGAAGTTCCTTTTATTTACTCACCCTCCCCCCTAATATATCTTTTACAAATATTCAATTTTTAAAATAATACGTTTTTCGTTCATCCATTCAAGTTCAAATAAATTTGTTCTAACCTTTAGTGGATAAAAAATGATGTTACTAAAATTTTTTCAAATATTTATTCAATAATTAAATTATTAAAATTCAGGAATCTAGGTGTGTATTTTCATGTTGGAAGTGTAGCGCCTTTTGGCACTGAACCAATTTTCTATAGTTAGAAATGGACATCTCCAAGATCTATCGAGAAACCTTAATATTAAAATTATACATTATTAAAATGATTACCAGAAAGTACCATACGTAATGCTTTAGTTATAAAATTAAACTAACTGGATACCGTTATCTAACCGTGCTCTGCAATAAGACAATGCGAAAGGAAAGCGAAAAGAAACTACAACTGAATGCAAGCGAAGAAAAAGAAAGAAGGCGTATTAACAAAAAGAAAGCTAATAGTAACGAATACAAGTAATACTTCAACAACATATATAGAGAGGAGAATAGGCAATTGCAAGAAAATTAAGTATCTGTTTGGCATTTAATACTGTTATTCTGACATATATGTATGCATATTATTATTAACTGTAATTATAAAATAAAAAGAAGGAAAATAATTTATTTCTAAGTTGATATAAGTAGAAATAGACCTACAATTTCTCTTTATATTATTTGTTTAATCATCAATAAATAATTATAATCACTAATACTACATAAATGCCAGTAAATTGAATAATATATAACAACTCTATAAACACATATTTTTCAATACCAATAGGGACTCGGAAAGTTATTATTTCTAGTTTTCAAGATTAGTCGGCTACTTCAAGTATGTCTGTGCGACGTTTCTTTACAGAATAGTTATTCATGCATAAGCTATCAAATAACACATGACGAATAAAATAAATGTTCTCTTTAGCCGATACACGAAACGATTTGCGAACGTTGAAAAAGGATTCATGTGGCTAACCACATGAAAAAGAGTAGACTTCTTTTGTGTACAAATTAATATCCTCAACGAATGTGATATAAATTCTAAACACAATTCTGTCTGTTTATATTGACACTACAAAACTACTCGCAATTTTGTTTGCGTAATTTAGAAGAAGTAAACTCCCCCCCTCTCTCTCTCTCTCTCTTTCTCTCTCTCTCTCTCTCTCTCTCTCTCTCTCTCTATATATATATATATATATATATATATATATATATATATATGTATGTGTGTGTGTGTGTGTGTGTGTGTGTGTGTGTGTGTGTGTGTGTGTGTGTGTGAGTGTGTGTGTGTGTGTGTGTGAGTGTGTGTGTGTGTGTGAGAGAGAGAGAGAGTGTGTGTGTGTGTGTGTGAGTCTGATGTTATATCTGAAGTTTCAGTTATAACTGAGCTAACCGTTGATACTAAATTTTGCTAGTACGTATGTAGTACTGCACATAATTAGCCAATAATCATTAGGGTAACTTATCTGAAATGATTTATACATTATAATATTACCGCTTAAGGTAATTATATCGTTGTGAAATTACTTCTTTCTACATACTGCAAATATATTTTTATGTTACTGTCTTAATTCAAAAGATTTGCAAACATGTAGTATTGGATGATTTGTTAGTTTGTTGATTTAATATTCTCAAAATCTTATTAAAGCCACTATCAGAATATAAGACGTAAAGATTATTTTTAAATAATAAGAGGTTAAAGGTAGTTACTCGAATACAATAACAGTTATGTCGACTTACACTTTAGCCATTGCAAGTATCAAAATTAACAATAAACTTCAGAAAAATGCAAACAAGATTTTTTAAGAAAAAATGTTTGGAAAAAGTTTACTAGCAATTGAAGGAGGGTAGAAATATGTTCTCCCCAGGTAAAACACATTCATCGCAACTACCACTATGAAATTAAATTGAAATAATTAAACCCTATTGCTCTTTGTGTCAAACGAAACTCTTCAAACATAAATGTGTACAAACAAAAAGCCTGCAGAAAGATTCAGATATTTTTGGATTCACAGTTTAATGTGATTATGGCCACTTGTCATTTCAAAGCGGTCGGTAACCGACAGTGTATCCACAGACGAATTCTGAAATTGTTTGAGAAAGAGGAGGATCTGTTTTAAACATTAATTTTCACTTCAAGTGCTACATGCCAAAGCTAACCTCATCAACAGTTTCCAATCCCCCATTTTGTTTTCATTGCACAATTTTGTCTTTATATAATTACATTTAACAACTGCATTTAACGGTTTATAATTAATTAATGCAACTGTATTGTATTTTTATTATAAATAAATAAATAAAACCTTTTAACCACAAAATCTTCCCATTTAAATCGAATTGTACATTTCGACTATCATTATAAAAGAAAATTATTAAAAATTATTTTCCGTAATAATTTCCACTAAAGATGATTGCTTTGCAATCGAAATGTACATAATGAATTAAATAAATATTTTTAGAAATTAAGAAATTTTTTACATATAATAACTGTGATTGTATGAGTTATTAGTTTAGTTATAAATTGTTTATATAAATATAGGAACATAATATGCTATTGTTTAAATATTGTCGAAATAGTAGCAGTATTTAACTTCTAATAAGCGATTGTTAGGAATCATTAGGTAAGTTATTATACGGTTAGGTTAAGGTAGGTTAAATTATGTGGGGATGTAGCGGATTTTATTTCAAACTGTTTTCCACGGCATGTACCAATAAATAGTCACGAAAGATCATTTCGCTAAAACTATCACCGAGAGTAGGGATACTGATGGAATGGGCGTGAGATTTTGAATTTACCAGTTCTGTTTAATCTCCTTTTAGACGTATCAAAGAATATCGGGTACATTCTCTTCAACCTTTATTTTACGGCATGTTTTCATAACGTTTATTCCATTATTTCAGTTGATTGTGAAATCACGCTTCGTTATAAAAGGGAAGTATAGTGGAGCAGTTAAAGTAGATAGTATAGGCAGCATGGTACGGGACAAAACATAGTGACAGCTGTAAACGTGTCTAGAGAAGTAAAAACTTTTAAGAGATGTCCATTGAAACGAGGCTGTGTAGGTCTATCAACATTTTAAACCGAACATCACGCTTTTCAAAGTTTCGGTTGTGTGAGTAAATAAATGATAATTTGCATGGAAATGTTATAATTCGCAGAGAGAGATTTAATGGCTGTAACTAAGGATTATTAAAAAAACAAACTCATTTTAATAAAAAGATCATGTAAATGTTGACTCGCATTGGTACGACATTGCGATATAATCTATGTTGCATTACTCTTTGTACGATTTTTATATTCGTAGTACACAAATTATTGTGATTTAATATATCTCTGTAGTTTTAGGGCTATAGACGATACCTATAAATGTAAGAAAATATGAGGCATATATATGAAATAAATGTAACGATAGTCTAGTTTTAGGTTTGTGAAGTCGATATCAATAAAGGTAAAAAATAAGGTTGGGCATATGAATGAGATATTGAGTAGTCACCTCCCTCAGCCCAGTTGAGAGTAAATATACATCAGGAAATTTTACCTTCCCTTTATATGAAATAATTCTCCACTATTGCCAGAAAAGTGGCACCCATTCTTTAGCCTGATTTAATCTACCTTCCGTGTTGGTCTACAAATACGGGCAAGTGGTTAGACTCCACTTTATTACACCGATAGAGAACAGATTTACTATATGTACTCGGATCCTTGATTCATGAATCCAATCTTACGTATCCAAAAATAAGAGCATTTACGTCCTTATCTATAACCACAATACTTATCCTTCATTCGTTGACCATAATAATGTAACTGATTGGTCATTTTTAAAAATTAACAACATGTTTTATCTAGACAATTTTCAAACTATTATTACTGTTATAACTTTTATAAGCAATCATAATAACCATTTATAACCAATATAAACAATCATATTTACAAAGTTTAATATGATGTCGTTTGAGATAATTATTTTAAACGGGCGTTTCTAAGGATAATTAAAAACGTCCTTGAATATTTGAACCAACCGATACAGAAATGTTGTTTAATTTTGACATTTGATTGATGTGACGGCCGACAGCACTGATGACGCATTCTCTGGTTATTCTGTACTTGCATAAGACGATGTACACACCGAGCCGGGCCGGGCCAGCCAGGTCACGTGATGCCAAGCTGGGAAATATCTGCTATGCGTTTGCACGTAGTAGCTTTCCTAGCCTTATAGTGAGAAGTCCTTACATTCATGTCTCAGTAGCACCCTCGTGTGATAATAATGTCAACTTTGATGATGTCAACATTGGAAAGTTCCTCACTTAATGAGGAATGTTTGGGAGAAAGAAGGCAATACTGGACATAAAATATCAATAAAGATCACGATAGTAGTGAATAGTTCGTAACTATATACAAGAAATCCGAATTTTGACTTCACCCCGAAAGCTGTTCCTTAAATATTTTCATTTTTCTTTGCTACAATATCTGGATTCTTCACTATAAGAAACGAAAAGTGAAAATGTCAACAGCTGTATTATTGTGGATATTAGAGTGTTGTAAAATATATTACATGTTGTCGAGCGGCACATATGTATCCATGTACTTCTTGTTCGATTGAGCCCATAATGGAAAACTTTCTTGAATTGAACTAATTTATATATTATTATCAATATTATAATAGTGTTTTTGAATTAACAAAATATAAAGGACAAAAATAACTAGAAACAATAAAGAAAAAATATATTACGGAATGCTTCTTAACTTTCTAAGCTTAAACACTGAAATGGATCGAACGAAGCCAGAAACCGCTTGACGGTAAACGCTTCAATTGACGGAAGGTAGGACGGCTCGGCATCGCCCGGCAACACTCTGCACGAACCGTCGATGTGTTCGAAAGCTCCCATATAAGCACTACGTATTTAGTGATCAGGCGATTAATGCAAGGGTCCGGCTTAGTGTGAAACCCCACTAAGGATAAGGAACGGCGTGTATAATTACATGGATTGCCTTTAGTAGTACAGAAAAGTCTCTCTTGAGGAATAAGGGTAACTTATACAATTCAACGAATTTATTATGACGTATAATTATTTGTAATTTTTCAAAACATTTTTCTGTTTTTAATGAAACATTTCCTAAAATGAAAACACAAAAACTGGTTTTATTAAAGTAATGTTACTTATTAATCAGATTCCATTCCTCTGTTATGTATAGAAATGGTTTTATTAGAACCTTAAGAAATCCTGTCGAAGCTTTGAACTTTTAACCAAAGCCTAATATGAAAGAGTCAAGAAAAGAGGTTTTTTAATGAAAAAAATTTTAATGATTAAAAATTTTCTTATATATTTAAAAAATTTTTTTGTAATGTATAAGTAACAAGCCACTATGATTATTATTCTCTAAGGAAATAGGAAATGACTTGGAACAACGGTACGTTTTTAGACGTTAGACCTACACAAGTCATCAACGACCTCAGAGAATATGTTGTATATTGGGATCACGTGTGTAAGGCTGCGTACCTGAAGTATTGTCTATTACGGTCATTTAATTACGTGTCATCCTGATTGTCTACCTACTTAAGAAATAATAAGGAATAAAGTTATATCTACCTAATCAAAAGTACAAGAAAGGGAAATAAAATTTGGCATGACTACGGAAACAGCCATTAGTACACAGAATAATATAAAAAGATAGCGATGCATGAACAATATGTCCATTATAACAGGCTGAATAGAGGTGCTATACATTTTACAAAGGTAGTATACAAGCATTTTCACATGAGACGATTTGTAATAAATAAAACACAGACATATTCCCGACCAATTTTTAATAGTAATTGAAAAGAAATGTACTAATTTAACGTTCCGAACATACCCATCTTCATATCTGTTAGGTATATTTCTATATATTTGAGTACTTTTTTCTGCCTTTCCGACACTTTGATAAGTTTCGAAACTTAGATATTAGTTTGTAATGAAGAGTAGGATTTAAATTTTGAAAATGCAGTCATTCCGAAACTCGTCCAAATACGAAAATAGTGTAATGAGAGAAAAAGCAGAACAATGTGAATATTTTCTACTTAAATATATTTTCAACGTTTATTGTTAACGAACGTAGATCGTAGTTCGTCATGATAGGGAACAAATTAAATTTTAAATATGGAGTCATTCCGAAACGCGTCAACATAGGAAAATAGTGTAATGACAGGAAAGGCAGAATATATTTTCAAAGTTTACCGTTAACGAACGGTTACGTTACCTCAAAACACAGTCTCAATTTTGTGTGATATACAAGTTACAGATTTCGATAATATATTTAACGTTAGGCTTCTAATTGATTTTATAAAAAGTAACGAAGTTTCGTCACGTTTACAATGGTTGCATAAAAAGAACCTGATACCTTTTAGGTATTAAAAGTATCGGCCGAATAGTGGGTATTATTCTACAATGCTGAGAATAAAACATCTTATTTTCTACAGCACATACATTAAATGGCGTGTGTGGAATGGGCAGGGGGATTGTATGCAGCTGCGGAGCACTCAGTATCCCAAGGGGCCTTATGGGGTAATAGCCTGCTGACCCACCAGGGAGTCATTCCCTAGAGAACTCTCAGCATTTATGTCGTCCCATTTGCTAAGTACGAGTTAATAATGTATTACTCATCACCCGGGCCACATTTACTCTGTTCCTATAGATTAAATCTTCAGGTGTAGCTCGTAATACCGGAGAGTAATATATTTTAAAACGCTTGATACATAATGAACTTTTTTCACTTTTATGTAAAATAATAACTAATGATATATTTTCTCTAAAGGGTGGTAAGCGTATTTTTACATACTATAGTTAAGTTTAAGCGATTAACAAATGAAGCGATTATACCATTGCCCTAAAGGCATACACATGGCTTTACCAAAATAACTAAAACGTACACCACACCCTGCTTTATTTAAATACAATTTTTATATATTTTAAAAAAAGTTTTAGAAAATTGGTGGAAAACAAGAGAAGTTTTAAGGCTATTGTTGTTTACTAGAGAACAAATGGGAGGTTGTGTAATTTTGAAACATAATATGTTGATTTTATAAAACAATAAAAAACGTTTTTCTGTTGAAGTAACACACGTACAACTAACAAAATACACCTACACATCTAGTAGGCATCACGAAAATAGAGAAATGTAAGAATTATCGCTGACACCCAAATGAATATGCTTTTAGAAAAAACACACTTGAAACTATACAACTATTCTTTGCGCTTAGCTAGTGAGGTTATGTTAAAACAAATAAAACACATACACAAGACTCAAAAATTTTGCATTTATTTACTCATACGCGTTTCATGACATCGTCATCAGTGAGTGTTGCTACTAGAAACTACAACTATGGTGAAAGTAAGGTTACAACTATATTTATACTGTAAGCTTGGCCACGCCCACCTGTCAGAACAACAGTTATTAACATTACTTCGAATATAATACATGAAATAGAAATTGTATACCTATTTCATTAATTACAATGATATTATTATCCATACGCATAATTACATATAAACAAAATAGATAATTAATATTTCAATATTTATATTGTTTCAAAATTCTAACCAAAAAGATTTAATCAGAGCTAATACTAGCCTATATGATTGGGATGTGTTTTTTATGAACGAAAAAAAATAGGAGATATAGATAGTTGCTAGGAGATATGCTATAGGTATGACATTCAGATGAAGGCGAATCCATTTGTCAATCAGTTAGCTTACTTAGAAAAACGCAATTTTATTCTTTTTAGAAAACCGAATAAATTTTAAAGAGACGTCTCTTTATATATAAATATATATATATCGCAATACGTATTCTTGTGTATTAATAAAGTACTAAGTCAAAATACAAATACAAGAATTATAATTGAATTTACAATTCAAAGCTTTTCGTTGGCTAACAGTACCAAAATCATCAGGAATATTAAACAATTCAATTTATATATATTATATATATAAAAAAAACGCACTATTTTAAGCAAGCAACAAACGACACAACATATCCGCCTAAGGCTATTTAGCAAGCTCCAACCCTATTAATACACGCCGTTACTTGTAAACATGTTGTCGCTCATTTAGCTTGCATGGAGAGTAATGCAATAATCTGAGTCATCTTAGCGCGTTCATAAATTTCACAATTAATTTCCTAGTCAGTCGATTAGGAGAGGTGAAAGGCCGGGCCTAACCAGTTTAAAAGATTTTGGATAGTTATGTAAGTTGTAATTACGTAGTAAGTAGAGAAAGAGGTTTATCTTCAATTTCCGAGTCCTGATTTTTTGAGTTTAATACGAGTCTGTTAATCAGCGGGTCTATTCAACTAAGCATTTATATACAATTCCATGGCCCCATTTTTGGTTTCATATAAGAACTGAGGTGCTGAATGGAAGAAAAAATTATTCAGTAAGTGGTTTTTCAATAGCTTTGTGCCTGAACCTGAAAAGTTTTAAATTCATAGAAATTTCCTCAGAAGGTTATTTTACTCTTGGATACAAGCACTGTCGCACCCCGAAAAAACATCAAATAAGTCGTAAAATAAATCATGAGTCATAATAAAACGGTTGGCAAAACCTTTAATTCAGAATAACAAATTAATACAAATTTGAACATATATACATAATATCAGCATTGAACGTTTTGGCCCATTATCGACACTGAATCCAGAGTTGGGTTTTCTGAAGGGAAGATTCACACTGAAAGAGTTTGCACCAGTTGCACAGAACATTAGTTGACATTGTTTTGGCGAAACTCATTATTATTGTAGTAAAAAGTCCAGTTGAGGAGACTGTACTTTGACGTTATAGTTTAAGCACAGGTACATATACATTATTGAATTTACATTTTATGACATCCGCTTCCAATTTTTATAGAGTAAAAGTATACAATTTGAAGCACCGAGACTAAAACCGAAGTTGACCTTGTGTTACACTTGTATAGGCTTTAGGTCTAAGTATCTTATCAAGACAACAGTGTAGAGATACTCGCTTTATATTTTAGATACAATACTTTGTGTCTAACATAAACATTACAATACACAAAAAACCTTGTGTCGTTGTTGAAGCAAAAATTTAATTTATGAATGCCTAAAACATACGTCTGATAAAATTATCTACTGAAGAACGGGTGAAGAAATATAAAAGAACAGTTAAGTAGATGGTACATATTGTTGCTGTTGCCAAAGCTAGTAAACCCCATTATAAATTATAGGTTCGGCATCAATATTTTCCTAAAGAGTTTTATTTTTTATAATAATTATAGACATACAAATAATTTATAGGATTCAAAGACCTGGCCACCCACGTAATACAAGACTACAGCTGTACTACCAAATGTTCATTTATTACATTTAAAACTACTTACTGGAATCAATAGGTACTGCCGTACAATGTCATAACTTTAGAAACACCTCTATTGAACAAATTATTACAAGACCTCTCTGGTCAATTCTCCACATAACAAAAGCAGGTTTCCTCCAAAAATCAAGTACGTATCTATAATGAATTAGACTGTGTGTAATATGAGTGAATCTGTCAACACGTCTTTTTTTTAACAAAAAAGTAGTCCGGATTCTAATTCAACATGTACAAGGAATTTTAAAGATTTCGCTTAGGAGGTTAGTGTTGCAAGTGTCTACATACCGGAGGGCAAGTACAGAACTAGGTGTATAGTGTGAAAGCCGGTTGGCGAGTAACAGACTTGTCCATGGACAAGTTTAGAATCTAGATCAAAAAACGACTTGCTTTGTTATACTATCATTACATATAATTAGGAGGAAAACAAATATACTATTGTTCAAAACAACATGCTAAAAGGCCAACATAAACAGAAATATATACTCCCACATCAGATCGACTTCAGGTGAAACGTTAAAAATTGCTACATAATATAATATATATATATATATATATATATATATATATATATATATATATATATATATATATATATATTTCAAAACAAGAATACTTTTAATGAATATATTTACTCAAAGCATTTCGCCGATAAAATAGTACCAGCATCTTCAGGAAAATACTTATCTAATTATTATCTATTGATATAATCTATTAATATTAGACGATTATTTTCCTGAAGATGCTGGTACTATTTTATCGGCGAAAAGCTTTGAATAAATATATTCATAAAAGTAATCTTATTTTTTAAATATTTTTAATTTATTAACTATATTACAAGAAAACATATCATCATATTATATATATATATATATATATATATATATATATATATATATATATATATATATATATGCTGTGAGGTAGCACACAATTCACAAAATAAAAAAAACATCACATTAAATAAATAGATATATTCTATACAGAATTATATAAAATTATGGCTATAGAAAGTAAAAAGATTGAAAATTTATTTTTTATAAAATTAAAATGAATATTACAAGAGGTAGGTAAAACAGTTTTCTAATTATTATCTTTTAATTAGAGTAGAGTGCGCAATCCAACGTCATCTCTGTTTTCCAATTATATTACAACTGAACATTTGAGGGAAATTAAAATGCAGAGCTAAATGTAATTGAAAATTAATAAATTGAATTAGTTGGAAGTATTAAATTACTTTATTTAATGTTTAAAACATATATACAATCACCAAACTAACTAAATGATTATATACTAGTCAGTTTTACAAATGTTCAATGCTTGTAACAATAAACTTCTCCAGATTCTACTGGCATTAAATGGGCACGATTTAACAATTATTGTTTAATAATATAAAGCCGGAGACATCATTATTTCATTTTCAGTGAATAATATTAATCCTAATATAGGTATGTATCTTGTTTAATAATTTAAAAGAACATAGGTTATTCAAATACAAGTATATTTAATAATTTATATTAAAAGCTTTTCGTTTGTTAACAGTACCAACATCATCAGGAATGAAAATTATAATAATTACTATAGCTTACCTAATTGTAATTTTCATTCCTGATTATGTTGGTACTTTTTTCCAACGAAAAGCTTTGAATATAAATTATTAAATATTCTTGTATTTCAATAACCTATAATGTTTTAAAATATATATATATATATATATATATATATATATATATATATATATATATATATACAACTGTAGGTTACTATTTAACAACAAGAAAAAACAAAGTGTGGCTTGGATGCTTTTCAATTTAAATCTAATGTTTTTTTCACTATGTTGGTTTGTAAATTCTGTACAAATTAGGGTAAAGCCGCTTTGAAAAAAGTCAAACGTCAAACTTAAGTTAGCTTTAAACAATACACATAATCGTTTATATGAATTACACTGCAAAATGACTGAAGATGATCGACCCATATTCTCAACTTACTGCCAGGATCTGCACCAGGAACGTTACGAAAGTTAGAAAAAATATTCCTTTCAAAACAGCTGCGCCTTCAACTTTATTTTCAGTATTTCACTCCCATTGCGGGCAGTTCATTACGTTCAGTTTAGTAAGGTTGAGTTCAGTAAACGACAGTTCACCTAAGTGAATCAAATAGTTGTTGAACTACCAGTGTAACCGATATACGTCTTATTGATTTATTTTAAAAGGGATATGAAGTTTTGTCAAGATGTCATGGGTTTTATAAGAACCTACCTGATAATGTTTGTGTGACAAAAACATAAAAGTTACAATTACAAGTTACAAGTTTGTGTATTATATCAAGTTTTGGTATTAATATTGAATTACTAAAGTCTAACGGAGTTTCGTTACGATTAGATTGGTTACATAGGATAGAGCCTGATGCGTTTTGGGTATTGAAAGTAATCGGCCGAGTAGGGGATTACGGTTCTCTAGTCTCAGATTGAAATGCCTACTCCATTAATGAAACACTGTCGTCAAGATCCCTTAGGTGTTCAACAACAGAGAATCCAGTATTTCCACTATTTACACACAGAGTTTCTCCAAACATGGAACCAATATTGACTTTAATCTAATTTCACCTACCAAACCCTAGCCTCACTAGCACCTCTTTAGTAGTTGGGTATACACTTGTTTATGACACGAGTTGCCAACTATCATGGGGGATGATCCTATTTTATTCGTACCCATAATCACAATCTATACTTTTCTAAAACCTAACAGTCATACTCTTCGATTCTTTAAAATAAAAAAAGAAATTATAACTATGAAATAGCTAATAACAGAATATTAATAAATATTTAGTTCTAGAATAAGATACTTTAAAAAAGTTTACATTAAAAAGTTTATATATTAATAGTAAACAAAAATTGTACAAAAATAACACCACAAATTCATGACGTATAACGACTTATTCTTCTTGATTTGCGTTTTGCTAAGACTATAATAGAAAAGTATAACTTATATGGATACACCATTTTATGTTGAACAATACTCTATTTATAGTTTTAAATTAAAAATTATTTATTTTATTTGTATATAACTGCTTGCAGAACCATAATTGTAAATATTTGTAGCAAACTATAGCCATTTCAATCATATATTGAATCCGATTTTAAACCGTCCTAAATGGTGTGTAAATTCTGCAAATTAGTATTGATACTCTCATTGGTTTAGGTAATCCTCTTACGTATAAACACACTTATCCGTTACGTATCCCACAAGCGTGAACTCGATGATAAATCTATATCAAATAAGACCCTTCCGTACCAATGTAGTCATAGTATAAAGGTACTTTCCGCTACGAATAAAAAGACTGCCACCCTAATCAGTGAATATGTTAAATATCCAAATTTCTACTACCAATTCTACGCAATACTGTCTTACTTAGTACTTTATAATCAGAACTACATAGTAAAGATAAGAGTTTCACAATGCTTGAGCTGTATCTAATATCACCCTGAATATTGCTTCTAAATAGGCACAAACGACTTGCAATTGGGAATTGATTTACTTCAATACTACACTCTTGTAGACCTTACGATTTACACGTTTTACAATTTTAGTATTATAAAAAATATGCTTCTTGCATTAAGTGTCGTGTTTTATAAAACAATAACAAAAACGTATTTTTTTAACTTATAGGGAACGGCCTACACATGTTTTGCGGTCATCGAGCATACATATTAGCACCTCCCAAGGGTAGGATAGGGATACCAAGGGCAGACAAATACAGGTAGGAATATGCAAGTCAAGGGCACAGGTCGCAGGGAAGGGTGTGACATCACTTTGGCAAAGACACGACAATATCGGATGTATCATACATTTTACTTTGTAGCTAATTAACACTGAAGATAGACACGAATCTCATGAAACTCGCTCGAGTAAGTAAATTTTACTTAATACAAATAAAAGACTTAGAAAAAACTCACATATCAAACCATTCATTTAATAATCCAGACGTGTTTCAATCACAGTCTTCATCATCAGTTGGTATTGGTACTTTAAACTATACCTTAAACCTCAACTATTATTTGACCTTAGCTTGTAAGTTTATTTTAATACAAAAATGAGATATAGGCGAAACACAAATCATTCCTTTAATAATCCAAAAGCGTTTCAATGACAAATTCATCATCATTGGTGAGGTCATGACTTTTTATACATGATCGTGTGAATCTTCTGTTTGTAAAACATAACCTCACAAGCTTAGCTCAAAGAATAGTTGTATTAAATGTTTTCGTTACATGAATGATTTTATTTCCAACACGCCTACAATAAGAAATTTCAATTATTGTAACATCATACGAAATATAAACAATGAAACACTTCGTGCACACACTTCATGATACATTCACACCGGCGAGGTATTCAATCAACCGAATCACAGACGTATAAAGCCAAGTATAACATCCTACCGCAATATATTGTCGACCTTCAAGCAATGCTACTTTCTGTCAGAAAGAAAAAAGAGGTAATTTATTATTTTGAAATACTCCCAATGGTATTCAGAAATTAATTTAAAGAGAATTCCCAAGCGCTCTCAAAATATACAATTCAGTATTTGTAGCTAAATCCGGAAATTATGCGTTGCTACTTTAATTTCAAAATTGTTTAAACTCTTCAATTAAATTAAATTAAAATCATTTGTGTCGGTGCCTTGGGAAATTACCTTCCAACTCCAAATTAAAATTTCTTTCATTACTAATTGATTAGTTTATCGAGTTTCTACGTGAGTAGAAGGCCTACATTATAAATATAAAGTATAAACCTAATGAAAACACCAAGTACAACATACTTTTAAAATAAATTATATACCAAAAAATCTTTACATCTTTATACATAGGAAAATCACATGCAAATAACAAACTTCTATGTTTCATAAAAATTACATTATTCACATATAAAATCCATCTTAAGATTTCCAATTTATTATTATTATAATGTACCCATGTTTATCAAGGAATTCACTTTAACGGTGTTTGCAGTAATATCTATGAAATAAGTAACGCAAAAAATAAGAAAACAAACATTCTCACCTGCACTTTGTGGAAACCTATTATGTTAACCCTTAAAACACACACACACACACACACACACACACACACACACACACAAACACACAAACAAACACACATACAAACACACATACAAACACACACACACACACACACAAACACACACACACACACAAACACACACACACACACACATATTCCAAAGGGACTTTTTTCGCTCACCATCTGTATACGACTATCTTTATTTTTACATCTTTACTCCTTACTTACTATTCATTTATATTCCTTATTACTTCCATTACTCCTTTTTCCTATTTCCCCTTCAGCCTTCAATTCCCCCTTTATTACTTATTACTCCCTTATATTTCCCCTATTAATATTCAACCTTCATTTTTTAATAATCAATTTCCTATTATTTTCCAAGACTCTTACTTACCTGGTAAGCATTAGGACCTACCTTTCCTAAAACCTAGTTTTCTCTAATACTTACCAGTCGCCCTGAGTAATGGTATAATGACCTAGGAGGAATTTAAGTCAGTCAATCGAAGCCAGTAACATCCCTGCCTAGATCTCCTAGGAATGAATTCCTAGATTTCGTATGAAAACAAATTAGCGGAGTATTTCCCTATACTAGCATATTACTCGGGGTGGGGTGTCTTCTATTTGAGGTGGTTGGTACATGAAAACCTTTTATTAGGAAACTGTGAAACTGCATGTCATTTGGCTAAACTTCACTAATGACTGCTAATTGGAAACTTACATTTTTTGTTTATAAGGTGGTAAAGCATGCACACTTTTACAGGCATTAACTATTTATTAACTTAGTTTCTTTACCCCTAACATAACATCATCAAAACAATAATATTTTTCCTTAAATATCTTTAGAAAATTTTAAATAATTTATTTGTTGTAATTATTTATAATATTAATAATGTTCACATAAGAAATTTACCCCTTGTATAAAGATAAAAGTTAAATTAACTTCTTACCACTCTTTTACTTGAATATATTTATAAACAAATTAAATTAACATTCTTCTTACTTTTGCCTTAATATTGTCCCAGTAGAAAAAGATTTTATATATTATGATAATAAACTAGAAATTATTTTATATGTATAACTTAGTTTTTAATTTAGCTAAAATTCCCCTCATTAAATATTTAAATACTCCTATTCTTTACTTCTTATTTATTCCCTATTACCATCTTATATTCTCTACAATCCTATCCTATATTTCTGTAATTTATAATCATTTCATTATATCAACTAATTCTATTTTCCTATGCACATATTTGTTGAAAAGTTATCAATTTTTCGAAATGAAAATATACTATATTATTTTATATTATAATATACAAGAATCTACGTGAAATATTTTCTTTGCATAACCTTTATAATTTAAAATATAATGAATTTCTTTAATTTTATATTTAAGTAATTTTCAATGAATATTTAGTAACGTTTAAATGAATTTTAGTAAAGCCAAATCTGTATCTGAAATTGTTTTTTTTTTAATTAAACAAATTTATTCGAATTTATAATCTAAGAAGCAAATTTAAGCATTACTGCATTGGACTTGCCTTTGAAGTAAAACGTCATCTTCAGCCTCAGGTTTCTGCCAGCATGTGGATGCTGATCCCGTCTGGAATGGTTCGGGAATGTTCCTTCTCCTCTCCTGTTTCCTGGTGGCGAGTCCCTCTTCTCCAGTGCGTTGGCTGCATACTTCCACCTCTGCTTCTTCCCGCATCTCATAGTTACGCGTTAAATATATATTATTAATTACTGGTTATTTTCTAATTTTTAAAGCTTTATATAGTTCCGGCCGTATTGACTCTGCTGCGATTATATTACATTGAGAATTTTCGTACTAACGGTTTTTGTCCCTGGCAGGGCTAAGGATTAGTCTTTAACCCGCCAGCATGATGTCAAAGAAAATTTAAAACAACACCTAATTAGACTGTCTTAAATCAACTGCTCCAGTCGCTAATTCAAATCAAACTTCTCTCATCGCTAATTCATTTCCGACTGCCTTAATCGAACTGCATCCAGAACGTTATTTTCCCACTCCTCACTTTATCTTTGTAGACTTTGCTCTTTTACGATTAGTTTATAGAATCTTTGAGCATTATTTGGCTTTGCCGTACACTGTGTCTTACAATTATTATTTCATTAATTTTGTTACATTTCTATTTTAAATATTTTATTTTCGTTTTTATTAATATTATTAAATTTTGGCTTTTAAGCCCTTAAAACGGCATTTTGCTCGTTTGAACACACACACATACAAATAAACACACACACACACACACACACACACACACACACACCATACACACACACACACACAAAACACACACACACACACATACACACACACACACACACACACACACACACACACACACACACACACACACACACACACACACACACACACACACACGCACTGACACATTGAGACGAACATCGCTGTCTCAAATGAAACATTTTAGTTTAAAACAAAATCTTCAAATTATATTTTAACTTCAATGCAAAACATTTAAAAGTGCTTAGAAACAAACGAGAAGCTAGCGCAGGATTTTTAATTCAACCTTATCTGGCCTATATAAAGGCACAATCATGTTGAAATTTAAGATCATTGTTGTAACCGATCTGTATCTATTAGGGGAGTATTTTGATTGTTATCTTTTTCTTGAATCTAGAAAATTCAGTTAAAATATAAAGACTTTTAAATAAACCACTAGAGGCTATATAGGCCGAATAATAAAATAAATCGGTGACGGTGTACGGCAATTTAAAATAACAATACGTAATGAAAAATTCACTTTTTAAAAATAAAAGAGAATAAGTTTGAAATCCGGGGCTGGTACAATATGTGTGATAAATAAGGAGTTTCGTATCGTAGTATCATTTAAATCCTTTTTGAGACCGAACAGTGTGCAATCGACAATCCCGCAAAGCAAAATAAAATTATAAGAAGATGGTATAAAAACCTGTCATTTATTACAACGAGAACCACAATGGTCGTCTGCGTGAAAGGTTTAAACAAAACTTTAGGAGCCAAGCTCAATCAATAGAAATTAGCAACCTGTAGCGAAGCAAATGTAGGGGGAAGGCTTAGGCAAAAAATATTTAAAAAAAGAAAATCGCAGACTTGTAATAGAGAATACATTGCGAGAACATCTTACGGAAAACGGGAAGATGGCGATCTTTGACTAAACTCCAACTGTGTTCAAAACGTGAAGCTAAAAATGTTTGTAGTCGGTCTTACTACCATTGGTTATATGCTAGCGATGTCTAGTATGACTTAAGATTGGCGACTGGCGACTTTAGAAGGGATTTTTTTTTTTAAATACAATAATCGAAGAAAAGAGTTTTAATGGGAATCTTAAAATCCATCCCTGGCGAATTCAGGAAGACTGGATCCTTACGATAACGTTGAACCTCTCCGGAAACATCGAGGACGAAGAGCATCGTCATAGTGGAGATTTCGAGGCAAGTCAGATTTGTAATTGAACAATAACCATTCATTATTTCTGTTTTCAAATAATCATGTAAAAAGTAAATACATTTAATGTTAAAATAACTGAGCTATACTAAAGTAAATGAATAAATATTTATTACATATTGAAACTCATACCATACATTTTGGGTCCATACATAAGATTTAGGGACGTAGTCATATTAATGTTAAGTGAAAATTCATGGAATACGGCCTGTGTGATAATTTTAAGTAAATAAGAACGATCAAGATTTATAATTGGGCCCAGAAATTGAAATTATATTTAAATAACAATGGAAGAATATTAGCCAACTCTAAAAGAATATATGTGTACACAAAACAAAATCAAAACCTTGTAATATTCCTCAGTTTAAGCGAATTCCGTTTATTACGATTAGTGCCACTCAACTTTAAATAATGTTGTCTATAGATATTCTTATGAAATGTATGCAGGGATTGAAAACAAATTAATTTATTTTCAGAAGTCATCGTAACTGTTATATTATTCAATTCAACAAATAAAGTGTAAAAATGAGTATTTAATAAAACAATGTTTTCATGACATATCAAGATACAACTTTATTTTTAATCTTTACTTTTACTTTGAAATACAATACAATACTATTATATTTTACTATTAAAATACAGTTATACTAATTATTCAAAAACATCCTGTGTTAACAAAATAAATACAACTTTTATAACTTTTTCAACGAAAAGTAAAGTTATTGTAAAAAAATCTAACTAAATATAATATAAAGTTATAAGTTCTTACTACAACAATATTCTAGCGTTATGCAAAACTATTACAATTTAAGTTCAAAGCAAATATTTTTTGTAAATTTATTCACATATAATCTGAATGAGTAAATTTAGTTATTTCTTTTATACAAATCCCAGGGATTGATCATTTGGAACCAGTTATTTATACAGCCAGAACATTCTACACGCGCCAGGGGTATCACCTTCTGGTGATTCTTGGAGAGGGGAGTCATATTTTGACCCGGCTGAACCTCCACGTTTCAGACCCAAAGTAGTCATCATTACGAGGCATCTAAGGTAGTAAATATGCAGATTAGACTACTCAAATATCAGTCTGGAAGTGTAAGGCTGCCACGCTTTATAATTAATTATCCCTATTTAGCTTTTCAAAACCGGTAAATAAAGGCAAACATATACGGCATTAAGAGGGTAAGCGGAATGCAGTGGACGGGCGGGTGGTCACGGCAACTCTCTCTCTCTCTCTCTCTCTCTCTCTCTTTCTCTCTCTCTCTCACACACACACACACACACACACACACAGAAATATATATATTTATTTAAGTTATTGAAATACAGTTTATTCATTTACTCAAGTTCAAACATACTTTTTAAACATGTTGGGAAACATATGACGTAATACAATTTTTTCAAATATAATATTTCTACAATTATAAATTATTCATATAAATATAGTAATTAATTTGTTTTTTTTTATTTTTCACCAATTATTGCGATTCTATCATATGCCAATACATATACCTATATATATATATATATATATATATATATATATATATAAAGAACATAAGTCAAAATTTAAATACAAGAATTATAATTGAATTTACAATAAAATTCAATAGAATTTATAATTGTAAATTCAATTATAATTCTTGTATTTGTATTTTGACTTATGTTCTTTATTAATGCACAAGAATACATATTACGATATATATATATATATATATATATATATATATATATATATATATATATATATAATATATTAACACTTGTAACACAAACCTGAAAATTTTTGTCAGTATAGATTGGTGGCAACATTAAAAACTACTTTAGCATTTATTGTATTATAACAATTCTTTTTAGCATTCACGCGAGAATTTACTACATTTATTCACACAAAAAAATCTTTCAACCTCAGATTCAAACATGACATCATGGACTAGTGCAACTAATAATTCAAGCTATAAATTTATAACAATAACTATGTCAGTCAAATAGTTTAAAACGTTTTTTCCCATGATGTTTTATACAGAGCACAGTAGCGTAATGATAAATAAATAACAATAACCCTTGCTACAAATATTTAAACGCCCTGGATGTAAATTTCGCCAACACAGTTAGCATCGTCAGAGGGTTACAAACATACTGAGACTAAAAAGAAACAGTACACCTAAAATCGCGATGGGCTACTGTATTGCCTGCCTAAAATTCACAAAGAAGGTAAGTTTTTGAGGCCTATTGCTTCAGGGATCAACTCACCTACTTACCTTCTTTCAAAAAAAATTAGCTGTTGAATTTAAAAATTAGAAATAGGGTATGGACAATTATCTATTAAAAATAATTTAAAATGTGTAGAAAGATTAAAAGAAGTGGAACTAAAAATTAACGATTTTTTTGTCTCATTTGATGTTAAATCTTTATTTCCTAGTATACTTATATTAGAAACGCTTAAAATTTTAAAAGAACGCTTAGGTTTAATTAATATGGGACCACAGAAAGTGATGGAATTTTCCGAACTTGCTGAGGTTTGTATGATGCAAAATTATGTTCAATTCAATAATGAGTATTATCGACAAAGAGATGGTACAGCGATGGTAAATTGTCTATCACTATTTGTGGCAAAACTTTTTATGAGTTAATTTGTAAGAGAATTAGAAAAAGTCTAACATATTTTCCTGGAGTTTGGGTACGGTATGTCGACGACATATTTGCTGTGTTTGATTTAAGTAAATCTAGCATTGAGAATGTCTTATGTAGTATTAACAGTAAACATCAATCGATCAAATTCACTTATGAAGTAGAAGCCAATAATAGGTTAGCCTTTTTAGATATTATGTGTATTAGGAACAACTCTAAAATTGAGGTTGACTTACGTAAATAGAAAATCAACTAACAATAACAGATTAATTCCAACCATAGCCACGCCCACAAATTAGCGGCATTTAATAGTATGATTGATAGAGTGCTGAGGATTCCCCTTTCACCTCAGCGTCTAGTTAAAGAAATAGAATATGTCAAATCTATAGCTTAATGTAATGGGTTTGATAATAATATTGTAAGAAAATGTAAATTTAGAAAGTTAAGGAGAGACTCCACCACCTTCCAACTGGAAGATAACCCTAAAAAATTTATAGCCTTACCATTCGACAATATTATTACCAATGGTTTAGACAAAATTTTCAAAAATTTTAATTTAAAAATTGCATATAAAAATCCTAATAGGTTAACCGATTTATTAGGAAATCCCAAGGATAAACCTCCGATGTTGGATAGGTCTGGAATTTACACCATTACTTGTAAAACTTGTGACAAAATGTATATTGGTCATACAAGGAGAAAGACTATAACTAGATTTAAAGAACATCTAGCCCATATTAAATATGGGAGACAGGATAAATCCAGCTTGGCTGAACACATCCTTAATAATAGCCATGAATTGGATATAAATAGTGTTAAAGTGGGTAAAACGGTGTTCTTTAACAGGTGACTGAAAGGTTATGAAAGTATATTCATTGCTAAAACTAGGGGCGATTTGTTGATGAATGTTGATACAGGCCCAACACCTGGTTCTAATTTATTCTCTTTGTTACGACCAAATACATGATTTTTAACTGTATTTATAGTTTAGTTCAAATTTACATGATAATTTATTTGTGTTTATGTTTCTTTTATAATTTTAGTTTATATTAGTTTGTAATTAGTTTTAATTTAGAATTGTCACGACAAGTCAGTTGTGGGTGTGGTCTTGTTCCACGTGCAGCGCTGGTACAGATTAACAAACTGGTCGCTGGGCGGAGGAGTGGGAGTAGCCCATCGTGATTTTAGGTGTACTGTTTCTTTTTAGTCCCAGTATGTTTGTAACCTTCTGATGGTGCTAACTGTGTTGGTGAAATGTACATCAAGGGTGTTTAAATATTTGTAGCAAGGGTTATTGTTATTTATTTGTATTTTTCACAGTTAATGTTTTAAATAAAACCTTTCAAATCGGTTTTTATTATTCCTTTACCAAATCAAATTATTCCGTTTACTTCTCATTTAACTATGATCAGGTAAAACGTGCCTTCATTTCCGCCCTAAGCTAAATATACAGGATTAATTAACTTTGAGGGCAACCATTTTCTGTCTTTAACAATACCCATGCTGCCTAATTTGCAACAACAAAATTAACAATTTTGTTTGGAAAAAGAGTGAACCGAGTTTGACTACTGGAAATTAAATTAAATAGTTAGCGTACCAAACAGAATTCTCTTCCAAGAGAGACTAAAATATGTTTAGTCTACTTGTATATCGAGTAGAGTAAACACTTATTTAATTATAGTCTTGTAGTGAATTTGCAGCATTGTTGAAGCCAGCGCAAAGCGACCGAGAAGGACTTTGTCAAGTAACCTTAGAAGGGTTACTTAAGGTTGTTACGTGGTAAGTGCTGGGGCGTGATTAAATTACTGTCAAATTTGATTTACCCTACAGAAGATAAGGAGCATTTGTCGCAAGGTTTTTGAAATAATTCAGACAATAGTTGGCCTATTTGTTGCTAAAGATTATATAATTTCATTTAATTTACCTCATATTCTTTAATAAAAACAAGAAGTTTTGTTTATAACGTTCCAAATAACTTCTAAACTATTGCAAATTAGACCCCAACTACCGAGATCAATTACCAACGGTTAAATTGAACACAGTTTACGCAAAACCGGTCTATATACTAGTTTATTATTACATGCATACATGTCATGTCCCTCAGTGATTGGCCAACAGAAAGAAGGCCATTTTGTCGCCGAAACTAGTATCTAATTACAAATTAGTTTGTACTTAGGGTTTAAGAAAACCATTTTAATATTTACCGTTGTGAACTTCCATTAGTTATTAAAAACATATTTATCACTGTAAACTACTGTTTAATGAAATTTCAAAAATAATTCTTTACCTTAAATTTAATCATGCCTTTTCATTTGCTTGCCGTTAAGAAAACTTCAGTAATAATGAACATTATCAGCTTTGGATAGAAACAGAACACTAAGATTAGGATTAGGAATGAGGTAAAGGGATAAAGGCACTGGAAGGGATTATTTGGGGAGGCTTGTGGCTTGCCGTCATGAAATAAAACTACACTCTATCGGCCTCATGGGAAACCTTCTACGAAAAAGTCTAAGAAAGGATGAAAGAATAAAGATGTTATGAAGAAAAGGCAATTCCTTTCCCTATCCCCTGACATTCAGTCTGGAATACGAATCCAATATGTCTTTTCACCTAAATACATTTTAAAATAATAAATAAACCATGTTGCTAGATATCTATTAATAATGTTTCATTAACCTATTATTTTTAGCTTATTATTATTCAATGATATTTATCACATTATTACATATATTTTCTTTATTAGTAATTAATTACGGCATCTAATGTATCTCGTTTAATTAACTAAACCTGATTTTATTTCCTTTGAAATAAACAGTTAATTTGATCATTATTACTTACAATATTACTGAAATTAATTACGCCCACAATCATATTTATAAAGTATGTATACTGTAACGTAATATGTTATATTAAAACAATGTTAAATTACGTTCTTTAATTAAGTCCGACTGCAGTTTTATTTTTCTTATAAATCTCACTTAATAAAGGTACTGACATAAAAACGATTTCGGAACTGAACTATTTAGTCGCTGGAGAGTCCGTGCTCTTCATTTTTAATTATGGTGTTACAAAGAAACTTACTAGCAGTGTTCATCATTATGGACACAATAATGTATAAGGTACAACGATTATTGGTTATTTAAAAAGAAATATCAAATTAGAAGTAAACCGTAGATTTCTTTATAGAAACAGATCAAAGTTCCCTGCATTAGGCAGGCAATATTCTAGTTGTTAGAACGTTTTCAAAGCAAAGCCATTTAAACAAGAAAAGGAAAACGAAAATGCTTATAAATATTAAACAAGAAAACAAATTTTATGTTTAGACTCCCAAAATTGTCTTCGTTAATATTTCAACTATTAGAAATACAAATATTTCAAAACAAATAATTTCTCCACGAACCGTTTTTCGATGAAGATTTCCTAATTCTGCAAATAATTAATTAACACAATACTATAAATCTTGTTTTAGTACAAACATTCAATTGACTTTGAAACTAAATTTTACAAATTTTTAATTACAAACCAACCTGCTTATAATCTATTAGTAATAACTATAAATATTAATTGTTTTATAAGAGTTTCAATTGGAAACAGACTTCAGAGGAATATTAGAGAAGGAAATTTTAATTGTTCAGTTTTCTTTGATTTTTATATCTAAAACTTTCTGTAATACATTAATTGGTGGAAAATCCTGATGCCTATGTTGTTTTATTTATCTAAAATATTTATTGATAGTTTTATATATATATATATATATATATATATATATATATATATATATATATATATATATATATATTGTTGACCTAATGGTTTCAAAACGTTTACGTTAAAAAGCCTTTGTAAATTATTTTTAAAATTTGAAACTAGCTCTTACAAAAAGAAAAAATAGATGTTCATATGAGGTCATCAATTCGATAATATTTATAGGATATCATTACATAATATAGTATTGGTATGAAATTCGATTACAGGAAATAAATCATTTATAAAGTTCAGACACTATATTGACAACTAGAAGAGATTTATATACTACCTTGTGACGTCATAACCGTGCCGGAGAATTTAACGGCGAACGGTAGCAAAACATAAGTCAATGAAATAGGAAATGAAAGTGTCAAGTTGCAATACGATCACGGAGCATTTATAGCAATGAAATCTGAAATAGGACAGCAGTAAAACGATTTACTTCTCTCGTGTAATTCAGTCTAGATGTGATTTTTATTGAGAATAAATATCTGAAATAGGTCAAGAGTTGTTGAAACTTAGGTAATATTTTCTTGTTTGTTTAGAGAAAATTTATAGAGATTGTTTTTACTTGTAGCATATGAGGTAAAAGAATAAAATAATTTTTACCTAGTATAGTATTTGAATTAAAATATTATATTTGCAAAAATTACCTCTTTATTTTTAAACTCTAATGTATATATATATATATATATATATATATATATATATATATATATATTAAACAATTGTTTAATATTCCTGATGATGTTGGTACTGTTAGCCAACGAAAAGCATTGACATATAATTTCAATTATAATTCTTGTATTTGTATTTTGACTTAGTTATATATATATATATATATATATATATATATATATATATAAATGGTATGTTGGTTCAAAATACGTAACAGTAATTGAGCTCAAATTTTGACACGACTTACAATTCACTTCAGAAATAGTGTCTATATAGTTTCCCATCATTAACATAACCGCGACCACTAACAAAAGTCGTTTTTCTACTGGCAGATGTGTACCAACAACCCCGTCATCTCTCACCAGTGATAGTGGTACTCAAACCCCCTATATTTAAATATAGGAACGTTTTTTTTTTTGTTTGTTCACGCCCCGGTAACTCAAAAATGTCTGCAACGGTTGAACTTAAATTTTGACACGATATACAAGACACCCCAAATATTGTTTGGATCAAGTTTTTTATAGAACATATTTTTCTGTTGTTGTGAAAAGTGTTACAACACTTGTGTTCTGCAGTCATATGTATCATCAAATATCTTCAAAATAATGCACGAACAAAAGTTTATTTAAGATGACGTAATGCAAAATATAATTGACGGGGCGGTGGACATTATAGATGCACCTGCAGAAAATTATCTTATGAGATTGATTTTAGCAACGGTTCGACCAAAGAATGATATAGGCTTAGCCTCTGAAGTATTGATAAATTACACTTCTTTGAAACGTATGCAATGTTTTGTTCCTCATTTATGATCCATGTAAGCACAATGTATACCAAAGCGTGGAAGGTTACATCTAGTAACTCATAATTATTGTCTATGTGTAAGTAAAAAAACTGGCTGTTCAACAGTAGCATTTCTATACTAATCTGGAACTTTTAAAGATTAATAAAAATTATTATTTTTTCTATAAGAGATATGTTTACTTCCTAGTCTCCATGATTATCCAAAACAAGTATATTTTTCTCTATAGAAATTTGTTCTATAATTTAAACTTTCAAAGTATACAATAATATGTGAAACATAAACATAAGCGGAACCGTTTCCAGCATTATCTTAGAATATAACCTTACTACAAGGACTGTATTTATAAAATCTACAGTTTCACACGGATTTGAATGTATATGTATTTGGAATATATTTATTAGAACCTAAGCAAAACAATAACTAAAGTGAGTAACAGTTTAATTCTTGAATTTTCACAATACATCTCTTAGCCACCTTCTCCTAAATCAATTTGAAAAGGAATAGGTATACCGAACCCAATGCTTTCATTTTTATTTGTAACCTAATTAAACTGAGAGTGTTTTTATCTCTAAACGAGCTGTATTTTACTTACTTTTGGTCTGTCAATACTTCTTATTTTGCGTATACTGAGAATGCACCAGATAAATGCCTTACCTGTAACATAAAATAAATCGTTATTCAGAAATAAATTGTTTTTGTTAAAAATAATGACTTTCAAAGCACGAATGCGATATTAAATATTTAAAAATACGTCAAAACTAATAATTTTCAAGTATACTCAATAGAAATAATATCAGTCTACGTCATCAACCATGTTTGTGATTGCATCAGAAATATATGGGATAATTTTGAGAAACGTAAGTATGTGTAGGAAGGAAGGAAGGAGTGTATGGAAAATAAAAACATTTAACATGTCTTTAAGATTATTGTTAACTCATAAGATCATGAGATTATTACTTTGCTCAAAACCATTGTTACAATATTAGGGGCAACAGTTAAATCCTAGTAGAAGGAACACAACGATTAAAATCACTCAGAAAATTTGAACATACAACTATAACATTCTAAGACTGCAAATCAACCACAAAGAGAGTACAAAGTTATAAAATGCTATTACGAAGATCAAAATTGAAATTTTACTACCGAAGGGGGAAAATGGATAGAAGGAGGAAAGTAGAAAGAGAGAGACTAAACAACATAATAGTAACCATCAATCATAAACACTTAGGTACATATGTTGAAGCAATATTTTTAATTTTATAGCTAGGGTTTTTATAAATGTAATTTTATATATTGTGTACGTTTGTTTTCATAAAATTACTTTTATGGTCTTAGTGAAGAAAAGTCTTACTAGAATTTCTTATTAAAATGTTTTTGTAAAAATGTAAATTACAAACATGCAAATTCTAGAGTCAGCAAGGGCACGTCTCCTGTCACGACGTTAATGCCCTCTGAACTAACCCTGCAGTTATTTATTACGTTGCCTCTATTTATAACGTGTACAAATTGCTACATTAGTAACAGATCGTGTTGACCCCTGCGTTACCCAAAAAAACTACAGCAGGTCCCAGATACTTTAAGACTATATATCTCGTAAATAATAATAAATTTTAAGGGTGTGGTTTATTCAATCGTGATTTAAAACCTACATTTTCCCTTCAACATTTTTGTTCTTCAGTTATATATCATCAGGAAATTACTGTTCTAAATGTGTTTGTATATTGAATTTGTACAAAAGTTTATAAAATATCAAACGCAATTCTTTTCCGGCCCAATTACGTAGACGTTCGCTAAAGTACGACTATCGATCACAATTGACAACTACTATTTACGTTCACAGTTTAGTTGGCAATGTTGACTTAAAGGGAGGGTTTCCAGAGATACTATGCAAGCTGAAAATATCTCGTGTGAGGGAGAAGAATTGTTTGCCTAGTTGTTCTACTATACTTGTAATAACCCTTAGCACTCGACTGTCGGGGGAGCCCCGCCAAGCGTATATTGCAGTTTACTCGTATGTCGGGGGTAACCCGACACGATTTTCAAATGCCTATAACTCGTCTGCGGCGAAGCCCACGACATTCATTCTTTTCCCCGTTTGGTGCTACACTCTATTGACAATAATGTGAACTAAGTTGAAAATTCCTAGGAATAGTGAGTCATCAGAAAATCTAGTTTGCCGCTACGTTGTAAGCTGCAAGTAGGTAACTGTTTTGCCGGTTATTTGTTTACTCGTAGTTTGCCGTGGCTTCACGTGCAATTAGCGATTCTGAAATTCTTGATTTTCTACTTGATACTGATTTATTAGAATGTAGTTAAGTTTCATAAACAAAATAACTAAACCAACAGGAGTTTTTAAATATAACCAGTTTATGGGTGGTGTAGATTTAGCTGTTCAATATAATGAACCGTGCAGTTTTACGAGACGAACAAATAAATGGTGAAGGAAAATGTTTGTCTGGCTATTAGATGTAGCTGTAGTAAATAGATGTATTATTTATAATAACAAAAAAAAGGAAATGAGAGAAAATCCTGTTAAACAAAAATAGTTTCGCCAAAACCTGGTGAGGGAACGCATTGGTGATATCATGAATAACCCGTACAGTGAGAGGGGTCGGCCATCAACTACTGACAAAGAAGAAAGACTGAATGGGAAATTACATTTAATCTTTTCCAATGATAAAAATAGTTCTAAGGATTGTGTAGTTTGCAGTAACAGGAAGATAAAAGGAGGTAGAAGGGAAACCGTTTTTCACTACTAAATATGCGGCAGAAAACCTGGACTTCATCCGGAACACTGTTTTCAAAAATATCATACTCTGCAAAACTACAAATGAGATAATAAAATAATGTACATACAGTATTAGTAAAAAAATAGCTTAGTTTACTAAAATCATGTAAGAGAAAACAAAGTTTTCCACAAACAATAATGCAACCTGCAAGTGAGGAATTGGTCTTAATTTAATTACAAGTGGCGAAGCAAAGCATGTTACAAAAATCCGAGCGCTAATTGTTAAATACAAATAAAATATTTCATTGAAACAAAAAATATGAGTATTGATGCAACTGTAATATTGAGACCGCGGGAAATTTGATTTAATGATTTGTTTTTAAATAGGCAGATATATGGATCCTATGAAATGAATAGGGTACATTCTGGAGATGGTTTTAGACTAACATTTGCCTAAATTGTAAGTAAATACAAAATATAGAACAGTTAAACAAAGTTTGAATAAAAGTGTCATTTCCCCGATAACTAAAAGAACACTCTAATATCTAAGAGTATACGTTTAGTAGATTTCTAGATAGATAAATGGACGCTATCAACAGTAACAATCGAATGACATGGACAAACGTTCATATCAGTTGCATGTTCAGTTGCGGAATCTATGTGTTCCAATACGAGTACATTAGCATTGGTTCCAAATAAACTTTGCGAAAAGTACTTGCATTAAGGATATTATAAAAGTTTGAAATCAGACGGCTATAATTATAAACCAGTAGATAATAAACGTTAAAATCTCTCATTTATTTACAAAAAAAAATATCCTGCAATTAACATTTTCGATGACAATATTAAAAAAAAAAAAACATTCCCGTTTCTTCGCCTTCCAATATTTGTTTCATGAGCACAAAATAAACAAGTAATCACGAGTTAAGGATAATATAAACAAATACAGGATTCGGATTTAAGAAGCAGTGAATAGATAATTAGACAATATTATTGATGGTTGAAAGATAACTTCAACAAACTTCCTTCAGTATTTAACTTAGTGCTGTAAATTTTTTAAAATACAAGGTGTAATTAAATTGCAGGCATTTGAAGACCCAGTCAGTATATACACCTCGATTTTAAAGTAAACGACTAGCGTTAAAGCAACAGCATTTGGTTTTAAAATTCAAGAAAATAAAAAAGAAACTATGATACAAGATACCTGCACCCAAACGAGATATGTACATGTAGCTCGTGTATTCCATACAAATAGGACATACATATATTTGTTCAATAATAACATTTGTTATTACTGGTAAATGTTTGCTTCTTCTGAATCAATATATAAGAAAATATACAACAAAAACGTCATGATTTGCATAAAATAATTGATTTTGTTTGTTATTGATAAATCTAAATATAATATATGGTTTTTTTGAGAATTATTTTAGAAATTGTTTCTTTACAGCACCTAGTAGCATCAGAACCGAACGTCCAGAGTGTCACAGAATGGTTACAATTTCATTCGAAACCCTAACAACAATTTTAAAAATCTCTTTAAATTACACAAAACACTTCAGAAATCACTAAGGTGATTCAAAACTTAGTTTTAAAACTCTTAATCTTGTTGGATAAGGAAATTACGTATTGAAGGTTTTATTGCATTTAGCATCTAATCTATAACATAGGCGCATTATGGGGTTTCCTTGAATTACATCTATATTCCTTATAAGCTTACGTACCGCAACCCTTCTAGATAGACCATTCTGCTCTACACAAAATAATAATCTTTATAAGGCTGCAAACGGAAATTAAAAATTTATATTGATGAGATGTAAATTTGCGTTGATTTTTATTTAACGAGGTTAGGTATGTTTTTAATTCAAATTATTTTGTCAGTAAAATGTAACTTTCGTAGCAATTTTCTAGGTAACGATTATCTTTGAACAAATTTAAATTCCAATTCAAATGTGCTTAATAAAAGGAAATTGAAAATAAAGAAATGTCTTTGATGTGTTCAAAATTAAATAAAAATGAAAAGAAAATTAACTAAATATTTTTTTTACAGAATAAAAACGTTTCTGCCTACATCAAACTGCAGAAAACCGTTGTTACTATAAACTTATTTCATTTAAAATAATCTAAATATTTATTTCCATATTCACTCTGCTCTACTGATCTGTGGCCGGTTTCACATAAATACATGTTATTTCTGTAATATATCGTAATTAGTTAATACATATTAGCAAATATGTTTCCATTTATATATAAATTAAAATGGTTTAATATGGACCCTAATGCTTGTTATTGGTCTCTATTTATCCATTGCTAAACAGGTAAAATAACCAGACATATTCTGAGCTCACGATAACCAAGGGGCAAAAAAAGAAACAGTGTGGGGACATACAACTTGAGAGGAAAATTTCCCGTTGCTCTGAAAACTATTCAAACAAGATTTTCCAAATGCAGTATTAAGTGAGCCGCATGCTATTGTTAGCAGACAAAGGGTAACCCTTGACACAATGCCTAGCGTAGCTAATAATTGAATACTTTTAAAATGGATATTTGATGACGACTTTTAAAATAATATATGTCTTTACTTATAACTATATACAAATATTTGTAATGCAATGTAAACATTAATTAGAAATAAAGTTAATGAAAACACAGTTAGTAAGTATAGATATTTCTTTATTAAATCAAATTAATAATTCTTCTAGGCTAGCGAGATATATTAAATGATATATTGTAGGTAGCATGATATTAAATGTAGCTTAATTAAAATAATGTTAAAGGCCTATCGATAAAATGAAACTCTCAATCAATCAATGGGTATATTATTTTCCAGAGAGGTTCGATAATAAATTTGCCGATATCTGTTTTTAAGGTGATCTACCATCGTTGGTCGTAAGCTGGCGACGTTCCAAATCTTTTAGCCCAAGAATATTAAAAGTAAAAGTGAAAAGTAGGGAACATAAAATCAGGGGCTACTGGTAATTTTCAGTTTTCCATACCCACCTCCAATTATCCAATTTCAAAGGTTATAAAGGACATTCGGTGTTATAGCCTATTGCACTTGTCATGGATAAACTTTAAATACAAATCTAGATTAAGAGATATTCTTGGTAATTCCCCCAATTTAGCTCTATATACATTAGTAATTATCTTCCAAGTGATTCACTCATTGATAAATAACTTGTAAAATTCCTAAGCGGTGGTTTATTTATATTTTAATCACATACCATTATTCATTATAATATATTTATAATATCTTACTCATAATATTATTATATTTACGTTTAGTGTAAGACTTGTACAGTAATACATTATTTGTTTTGTTTAATATCATGAATTGCTTGTTGAAACATTGATAATGTAACAAAAAGTGAATTACCGGTTTCAATTTATTACACATAAAACCTAAATTACTCTTACCACTTTTACAGTTATTTCAATTAGTCGTAAGTAATATTGATAATGCTAACCGATCCCTGGGACAAACCGCCACTAGTGTTATCGGAACGTTTGTCTTATTTATCGTCGATAACAGTCTTTCCTCGCCATCCGCGCTTTCCATTCCTTTATCTAGAGCCGAACGGTAAAACGATGTGCAATAAAAGATAATTAAGATCGTTCTGTTTTCCAAAAGAATTAATAAAATCACAAACCAATCACGACAACAGAGAGTTGCAGAGGTACACTCAATATGGATTATTTGTATTCTCTGCTCGGCTAAAAAAGTTCGGATACTGTAGACTTTTTATTGTATTCTTTCATTAATAATTTTATTTAATATAATTATTTATCGTGCCGATTGACTGCTGTAATGGATATTTATATACAGAAAATGTATGAAATATTTTAAAAATTATTAAAAATGAGCTAAAAATACTTAGTTTTACAACTTAGTTTTCTAGAAAGAATAGACACATAGGAAATCAATTACTTGACTATCAAATCAAATTACTTGTAATTCTTTAATATTGTAGTCTATTACGTTCGGTGAATTTTATTAATCACTAAAACAATAGTTTATGTCTATGATTTTAAGGAGAAATAATTTACATTAAAAAAAGTATCAAAAACCTATACAAAAATAAAGACTTTCTAAATTATAGGTTATACCAACTCTACTTAAATCTCGCAAACACTATCGGACACGATATCTCATTACAATTGGTAACAGACACTAATAATTGGGGAGCTAATAAAATAATAAACATCAAAAATAACCACAAAAATAGAAGAATCAACTAATATGTAAATCAAATTCACATAACACGAAATGAATTGAATAAAGCAAAGGCCTAAAATACAACATCCAATATAAATCAAAAACCATAACAAACAGAAACATTATACTACAAACTGAGACTGCCATACAAAAAACCGACACCAAAGACCAAGACTCACTTCGACATGACATAAAAATCCTAACCAAAAAGAAAAACACAACCAATAAAAACATGAACAATGAAAAATTAAAATCGCTGCAAACATAAAACAAAAAGCCAAACTAAACAACATCACACTCACCACACCAGACAAAGGCAACACCACAGTAGTTATTGATACAAACAGCCTATATGACAAAATCAATGATTACATAATAAATAGTAATATAGTACAACTACATACAGACCCAACAGAGAAATATCATAGAACCATCAAACAACTGATAATTACATCTAAATACATTATCAACAAAAACAAAAAAATATACCTAAACAAATCCACCTTTCACAAACAAAATTTAATAACTATTCTACATTGGACAAACAGGTCGAGCAGCTTTAAACAAAGAGTCAACGAACACAAACAGAACACCAACTCAACATTTTACAATCACATAAAAGAAACATGACACAAATACACAGACATTTACCATAACCTAGAAATCCTACACATCATAAAAAAGGACCACATCTCAACACACTAGTACAATATAAAATTTTCAGGCACACAAAAACACAAAGTACAAACATATTAAACGAACAAACACAATAGAAATCACACATACCCTTTTATACTATCGAAAACCTACCTTTAAAATCGTCAACGCTTGACCCGACATCTCCAAGCAGAAGACACTGATGAAGATTGGCACATAGAGATCGAAAACGTTCTGTCTCAGTAAGTAGTAAATTTGTCTCGGTAAATGTACTAAATTTAAGGTTCGGATAGTCATAAACTATTGTTTAAGTGATTGCTTGTAATTATTAAGAAACTGTTATATGATTATATTTTATAATTACGAAGTTATTAAAAATGCAATTATTTCGAAACGTGTGAACAAATTAATGGATTTTAATGTTAGGAAAAGCAGAAAAACGTTCTCAAATACATACATATATTAGTGTTTCTTGTAAATCAGTATTTTCATGGCCTTTAAATATCACCAATTGAGATATCTTATCCAAACCTTTTTTGCTTTACCCTAATTTTCTATTATACCGTTGGAGATAGAGATTTGGGTCAGGTTTTATACTATTTAGCTCCACATTTTACATAAAAATTATATAGCTAACAAAATCAATTATCGCCATAAGATTTTCAGGGTGAGTTGGTTTCACTGAGAGTGCTGAATTTCAACTTAATTCCTTGACCCCATATTAATCAGCAATGAAAAATTTCATACTCGCTTTGAAACACATTTATATGAACCTTTTTATTTGTAATACATAAATATATTTAATATTTAACGTTGTCCATTATTATTCCATTGCACTGACTATATATATATATATATATATATATATATATATATATATATATATATATATATATATATATATATATATATATATATACATATATATATATATATATATATATATATATATATATATATATATATATATATATATATATATATATATATATATATATATATATATATAGGTTAGATAATTATTTTCCTGAAGATGATGGTACTGTTTTAGCGGCGAAAAGCTTAGAATAATATATACAATAAAAGTATTCTTGTTTTTGAAATGTTTTAAATTTATTAATTATATATATATATATATATATATATATATATATATATATATATATATATATACATTTAGTTAAGTGTATCTATAAGATGTAGATTGAAGTGTTTGTTTTTCTTTGGAATGAGATAAAGTTGTTAATAAAAACAGTACCATTCACAAATATTGGCAAATCATAAACTGTAAATACACAAAATAAAAAAGAAACTGAGACTGCAGCTGTTGAAAGAAGAAATGATACCAAAGGGTCGTGTTTCCCAATTAGTAGTTGTTTGTTTCGTTCATTAAGAAAAAATATACGTTTCACTGTTAGTACGAGGAAAACCTCGAAAAAATATTTATTATCAATAAAAGGCATCTAACAAAATATCAAGATATAAATATATATATATACAAATACAAAGCTTTAATTAATACATTATTTAGGGCTTTCCAACAATAAAATAGTTATTACCATTTTTAGGGAAAATATCGATATATCCTGAAGATGCTAATTATTTTATTAGTGAAAAGCTTTATATAATATACAAATTAAAACTATTCCTGTATTTGAAATATGTTTATTCATTTATTATATTACAAGAGAACGTATCACTAATTTAATATGCATTATATTTTTGATTCTACCACTTGAATATACCAATTACAGTTGGTCTCCTTGAGTCGACGTATTCCCCCTTTCCCAGAAAAAAACATGTAGCCTAAAAGAAGGTTCCATATGCTGGACACTAATTTATTGATAGAAATATGTCTCACTCATAATAAGCGCTGACAATATTATTAGAGCAGAGAAGCAAGAAAACCACGTACAATATAAAACCAACCCTTGCGACATCTCCCCCAAAACTTTAAACTTCAAGGAAGTCTCGAACCTCACGTAACCTTGTGCAGCCTAACATTCAACTTCGAAATTACAATTACTCTAGAAACAGATAGAAGATGTATCATACTGTTGTTGTTCAGAAAACAAAACTTCGAAACTCTTACTATGCCCGTATGTAGGTTTGACGGGGTGCATCTCTGCCGTACATAGTTGAAGTAAAAGATTTTCAAAAGAAAAATAGTAAGGAGAATCTATTGTGTAATATTGATCGAACAAATATATAAAATATAGCCTAACGAAGAATTCGAAATAATGAAGGTACCCTAAATCACAATCAATCGTGAAGATAAAGATAGACTGCAAATATATTAGTGGTGAAATAGAGTGTAAGGAATAATTCTGAAGCTAGTAATTCACATGAACAAAACGAAGAACATTCACAAACGAAATTGTGAAAAAAATCCGATTACTCTACGAGCCAGAAATATGAGGAGACTACCAAAGAATGACGAAGCTTGTAACACTTGTACATCAGGTCTAAGATCACGCAGCACGTCTAAGATAGTAAGTTGAGTGTATATGAATAACCAGAAAATTTGGAAAGCGCTAGTAGGGTAAATTGATTTACGAGATTAGGTCTTACATTTATACTAAGTCATAACTAGTTCCAAAGAAGCTCTCTTTGTAGAAGATTACAAATAAAACTATGAAGGATTAGAAACAATGAGTAGACTAAGTGATTAACAGTCGGAGGAACTGCAGAAGAAACCGAAAGTTCAGAGCGTTAATCCGTATTAAGGACGGAAACTGGATGTTGCTATGGAGGGCGTGTGGGGGCGTACGTATGACAAGTAAGCATGTCAATGTCATATGTAAATGGTAAATGTGAGGAGTTGTGTACTTTTATTACGTCTATATGTAGCTTAAATAATAATAATGTTTTATTTTAAAGTAATGTTTATGTACTTAATTTCAGCTATTTATTATCTAAAATGTCTCAGTTAATTATTGGTGAAATATTTAAGGCTGAATATTTTAAGTTACTATTAAAACACTAGAAAGTTAAATTAAGGTATTCTTAGGTTATTATTTAAATATTCAAATGATCCTCTCATTTTGAATTACAATAAATAAATTTTATTTAGCTATTCAAAATTTGTACAAAACATGTCTAGAAGCCAAACTTTCACATTTCAAGTTAATTAAATTCCTACCAACCAAAATATCGAAATAACCACGACGATTCTTTGGTTAGCTTTATTAAAGAAGTGACTACATTAAAAGATTGCTAAGATGTTTCAGAAACCAAATTTAATAACTAAGAACGGAAAAATTTAACGAGTTCATAGAATTATATCAATTCGCGCACAGTTTTTAACGCTACGGTTGATGGCAGATCTCCCTTTGTAATAATAAACTGGGTAGATCGTTTGGGAAATTTCGTTTATATTTCAATACACACTCGTCCAGTTTCATTAGGTTCGTTTCTGTACTTTTCGGTTCATCAATAATCTGGCTTAAAAGCCGTGCATCAGCTCTACTTTGCGCCAAATTGAAACAAAAACTTGATTAATTTTGTTTAACAAATAAAATACCAAGGAATTCAAATTGATCTACTACGTAGAACTGCCATCACTACGAAATATCACTTTCAATTAATTAGGAGATGCGATGGTTGACTCAATATTGCTAATGAACGTACGTGATAAAAATAACTCTGGAAAGTGTTTAGTTCTGTCAGACAAAATAACATTTCCGACGTCACAAACTACACAGCACAAACGGTAAAATGTTCCTGATGCGAATCAAAGGGTCGTGCACCATATGGAGTTTATCACAGTTGGAATCAACAAATTCATCTACACAGACAACCACCTAATGGCTTTCTACTGAGAGAGAATTTCTGAAAGAGATTAAACTGCAGGATATGAGATATTTGTGCAACCAAAGTAATTACTCTATAGTGATTAAAGTAACTGGAGTAAATGTTCTTTACTGACGTGTTGAATAGGACGGGCATTTTTTCTCTTGCACAAAAGAGGTCAGTTCTAATACCAACTGATAATTTTAAAGAAGGGTTCATGTTGATCACTTTAGAGTTTAACTGAGATTTGACTAAACTGCTTTTATTTTACATTAAATTAGGTTTTTGAGACTATTAGAAATACAAGAAACACTCTAGAAAACAGTAGCACTCGACTACAAGAGAACGAAGAGTATAGATAAACGTTGTATTGGGCGTCGTTCAAGACGTGTATGTACACGGATACAAGTACTTCACCTGATCATATCTAATATTATCAGGGTTTGAACCATAGTATTAAACTAAGTTATCGATACCATAGCTTTTGGAATAAGTAATATTTAAAGGAACGATTTCGTTCAGACCGTCCCCGGCGAGGGCAACAGAAACGTGATGACATTCATCCCCGGAGGACATTCTTCCTGAAGAATGCTATCATTGTCGGAGAGTGCTGCGTTATTCTCCGTGATGACATCACTTCTGGCCAGTAAAGCCAGTTCTGGACAGAAAAGTATTGTTACTAAATATTTGGACTAAAAGGAACAAATAGGAATTCTAAGTCTTGTGTCGAATGTTGTTGCTTCAGTTCAAGAATAACTCTGGATAAACCAGGGTATGAGGGTTTCTATAGTTAGTTTATTAGAATCTAACGAATAACATAATTCGTCTAGAACGAATTGTTCGAGAACCTAAATCTCACGAAACCGGTGAGGAATAACTTTTGTCTGCTTTCATATAAGGATTTTAATGTTGTAATTAGGTAATGTATGTCTCATAAAGTGTGACTTTATTGATCTCCCTATTTTACTTTAAACTATGTCGATGGTACATAGGTTACTATGGTTCAGACAGACGGTTTTCAACCTAAGTTTAAATTTAAAAATCTCTTATGCAGCATAACTAATACAATTCCAAAATATTCTTTAGATAATACTGAGTAATAAAAAGATGTAAGTAACATAAATTAAAGACATCACCTATCTAAAAATAACAAGCTTTTCCTTGCCTTCCTTTTAAAAGTATACTGTTACATAATCTCTTAAGTAGCATAACTAATACAATTCCTAAATATTCTTTAGATAATACTGAGTAAAAAAAGATGTAAGTAACATAAATTAAAGACATCACTTATCTAAAAATAACAAGCTTTTCCTTGCCTTCCATTTAAAAGTAAACTGTTACATAGATCCTTGTAACTAGTAATTTCATCAGTACTTCAATAATAATTGCATCAACACATTACATTCAAATCTTCATGGTGGGTTTTTTTTTCAAAATAGTGTAAAAATTAGTTTAGAATATAAAGATCAATCTGTTTTATGAATAGCTCAAACAAGATTACAGTGAAATCAAGGTAATAGTAACAAAAGAGAACAGTTTTACTCGATAAATTTGGGACTAGCGTTATTGTTACTGCAACCTTTCTTCTAAAGAAAATGGTTCTTAACTGCATGTGTTGCTACATGTGACACTAAATGACATATATGATCATGAGTATAGGAATCCTTTCAAGGATATGAGTTTCAAGAATCCTTTGAAAATATAGCGTCACTTTGCAGAACATAGTTTGTTTTTATCAACATAGAACATCACTCACGTTTTCTGCTTTTAAATAACTCAAACCGTCTGACCTAGTGGCCAAGTTCAACTATCCGTCACCATTCTCTTCATCATCTTATAATAACGCAATAAAGATAACATCTACGACATTGAACTCTCTTTACAAACTCTACTCATGGTGTTTTACTAATTCTCAAGAGTTCAGACCAAAAGGTCGATTTTCCCAACCACTAAGATATGTCGTTAATGCTAGTCGTTGTTGCTAGTAGTCTGAACGAGATACTACTTTAAGCGAGAGATCAATATGTCTTACTTTATTTGTAGATCATTTCACAACCTGAACTAAATTATACGGCCAGTAACGGTAAATATGGGGTGAAAATTTTATCTATTATGTGTCCCATTAGGATCAAGGTCAACATTTGCCCCGTTTGCACAATACCGACAACATAACAGACAAACTACTACAGCGGTTGTCTATTTTGTTATACAGTATTTCGACTTGGTTATATGTTAATTGAAATAAAAGTGTGCCCTGAAATACTCTTTAATTGTTATTACTAAAGTATTGTTTGTAGCTGTAATCCAAAACTATGATGATAAGTCCATCAAGTGTAACGATACATTCTAATAGATACTAGTGTAATGACGGTGTTAAAGAACAATACTAAGATAACTAAAGTGTAAGAATAAAAGAACAGGACACTAAAGAAAGACTCAAGTCAGAACAACGAGACAAACAAAAAAATGTAATCATCATATTATTGGGTTCCTAAAATTAGTTACATATAGAATAACTATACAAAAAGACTATTCTGAAACTTCTTTCGTCCAAATAAACAAAAACCATTACATTATACGAACCATAAACATCAGAAACATCAGAAATACCGGCCAATTACCACTGTATTCGTGTACAGGGATACACTAAGGTTCAAGGTGAAGATACTTTGGATGACATACAATATTTATTTTGGTGCCTGGCACTTTTGTTATCTTATAAAAAAACAGTAGTGTGAGTTTTATAGGTTTTGTATGTGTCTATTGTTTTAATTTATTATAGGTGTTTATTACTAAACTATTTATTGTTATTAAACCTGGAGCCAGGGTGCCATATCTTACAGACCCGGAGCAAAAAATTTGTATTGCCACGGTTGATAGGAATGGTTCGGAAACCTAACGCTTTGTCTAAATGTGTTTTTTTTGCATCCCAGTCAATGTCAAAGTACCGTCGATCCATTTCAGCGTTTATTTACAATTCGGGTCTGACAGACTTCGCACCCCGGTTCGTGTTACTGTGATTCGTGTCTGACAGACTTGGCACCCCGGGATGTGTTACTTAATTTTGTCATTTAAAATAAATAAAAAATGTTTATTCCTTGAGTTTATGAATGATGTTCTCGAATAAAGTGGTAATATTATCGGATAGATGGAATAGGTTTTTATAAACTCTTCGAACAATGTCTACAGCTCTTCAAACATACTAAATTAGTGAACTTCTGAATGAAAGATTTATTCTGAGCTTGATGACAACCCAGATGAAAATGAAGAGGATCGTATTGAATACTGATGATGCCATGAAGCCAGAAATAATCACTTATTGTAATTCGACCAAAGGTGAAGTTGATACTCTGGATATGTTGTGTGCTACATACAGCGTGGCTAGAAGCACAAAGAGGTGGTGAATGGTTATATTCTACTATATATTGAATGTGGCAGGATTTAACTCCCAATTAATTTACATTGCAAAAAATCCAACTACAACGGGAACGGGGTATTTGAAAAAGCTGGCATTGAAATTAACATCTGAAGAACTTCAACGTAGATCTTTGCTGTCTAAGGAGATCCTCCTAAGAAGATAAGAGGTTGCTGGCACTTCAAAAGCTGCAGAACAAGGTGTACAAATTCCCTTTAGGTACGAGGAAAAGGAAAGTATAACCAAGTAGGCCTATAGCTGTTGTTACTGCTAAATATTTATATGTTTAGACCATGAAAAGTATGTATGCCCGGACTGCCCAAACACTGAATTAGGCAATTTTTAAGAAAAAAATCTAATCGTTTTTGAAACCAGTCTGTTGTTTTGAGACGTTGTTTTATATAAGTTGGTCATACCATTTAATTTATAGGTATTGTTTTACCATCCCTAGTAGACATTTCGTTTTACTTATGTATAATTTTCTACATATTGGTTTATATGTAATAAATATCTTGGAACGTTTTTATTACACTCCTTAAAAACCATTTGATAGAACTTAATTTACAAGTATATCAATTTAAAAAAAAACAGCCCTTATGAATTTCCTGAAAATACTAAAAACATAAATGGGTCTGTCAGACTTGGCGCCTCGGTTGACGTTACAAACTGGGGCGCCCCCTCTCCAGGTTTAATGTTGTATGGTTAAATTTGTATATGTATTGGTTGATACGTACTCATAGATCGAAAAAACTGAGGAGTACTAACATCCGGAGTACATCAGTTCATTTTTCAGTGGCGCCGTTCCGCAGTTCCGACTTCACGCCAAAATCACTTCTAGCAATGACGAAGTGACTCAATAACAGTTAAAGTGCGAAACATTGTACAACATGGAATAGATATTGTTTGAAATTATTATTGCATAAACAATTTTCTTTATAAAAGCCTGTTATATAATACAACGAATGCAGACGGACGAGACAAAATTAATATATAAAACTTGGCAATCACACTGCTAAAATTTGCAACGAATTTGTCTGGCATTGGGGGTAGGATGATAATGATTAAGAAAAGTAGATGTATTTTCAAGCTCTAACGTTATTCATACATTTAGCTATAATATATAAAAATATATCAATTTTTGCATTTTGGTTACAAATAATTGAATATGGCCGTTTTCAGTCTAAGTACCTAAGGTTCATAATAAGTAAAGTATCTGCAAGATTAAAGTCAGGAATATGAAGATAAGGGTAAATTAAGGGGCAAATTTAGGGTGCGCAGCTAACTTCCCACTGTCGCGATCATTTAGAAATATCTTCTATTTACATGTAGGTGTCTGTAGGAGTACCCAATTAGGTAATTAAATCTAAGCTTTTCTTACATATAATTGTAAATTAAGTACTTTCTTAACAATAAGGTTTAAACAAAATATTTAAAAAGTTTAATAAATTTGTATTGCAAATAATTAAACATTATAAACGGCACAATCTATGGATAATGCATAATGTTGGACAATATATACCTGGTAATTAGGACTTTTGTCAGAATCATACAGAACATAATAAAACTTTATTAAAACTTCAGAAAATAATAACTATTTTACAAAAACAGACAAATTGACCTCAGTTGGCTACAAACTTAAAACCTTACAGAAAAAGACTTCTTGTTATAATGTAGACTACCGTGTTATAATGCTTTAAGATGGAGCAACCCTTCTAAGCTATAAGGAGCATTCATTTCACTAACATGAGTTAATACATGCATAAAGGGAATGCTGGTCACTATCTTGAGCGTGGTTACTTATTAACTAAAACCGAAATGGGTGCATTTTCAGTCGGTTAATTAACATTGGGATTTCTGTTATTTTACTCACCCAAATGTGATTTACTCAGATACTTCGTGGGTAAACCGAAACAAAATATAATATAAAATAACATGTCTAATTAAGAATGATTAAGTTCACGTGGAAACTCTCACAAGTATCTTTCACTCACAAGTGTCTCTCAGTATGAAGTACTGAACAGCTTTAAAAGTATCTACCCTTGTTCAATACTTTTCAGGATAAATTTCTTCTGTAGAAATTCAAACCCTTTTTTCCATAGAAAAAAAAATTAGATTATCATCGGAGTGTCAACAAAAGAATTTAAACTAATTTATTTTCAATAAAACCTCCAAAAATAAATTTTAACATCTACATAATTCTAAAGTAATATTTTACGAAACAACAACTGTGAGTTGAAATTAAGCTATCTAAGATTTACAAAATAAAAAAAAATAAATTTTATGAAATACATTAAGTTGGAGTAATTTTGCGTTCAAGGACCCTTAAGGCCACCTGATGCTACCTCGTGCATAGCGTTCACGAGATTGAATCAATTTATTACTTATAATTATGTTTATGTTTGAATGTAACGGTGCCTTTACACAACTACCATATTGGTGGATCATTGTTTTGTACAAACCATCTATGTATTACCAAAGTGTGGCTGATGCAAAGACTTGTAATCACCACTTTCTCTACGATTCCAAAGATTTGAAGACCTCCATAGGTGGTCGATAATCTTGATTTCTCTGTTTAGTTTGATTATTATGCTTTTGATTTTTGTGTGTATCCCTAGAAAAATAAAATACCATTATTTCTATCTTGTCTTTTATGTCATATAAGTAGCCAAGTGACACCTACTGGATTTTTAGATAAACTAAAGGTGCGACTCAGTCGATTAAATGTGTCAACGCTACTTTCATGACGTTATAAAAACTAATATGTTCTGGTTATTGAGTTATGTCATTTCTGCCTCATATTTATTGCCTAAACTTGTTACTTTAATATTTTTGCTAGCAGAACTTCTTTCATGAAAATTTTCAACCCAAACCCTGCCTTGAATAAAATTATTCAGGAATGTTACTAAACTGTCGACTAATAATTTTAAAATCATTTGTTAAACATATGAATCTATAAATACCTGACATAACAAATGTCGTACTTAGTGTTTCAATGGTCTCTTGAACTCGGTTGCTTTGCACAATTTGTCAATGAGTTCACACTTTCTCCACTTTTTAGATTACTTTGGTAACAATATATGAGTGTTTTAGTGTATGGTAGGTTGTGTCGTTTTTATATTTTATTAGTTTAGGAGCTTGGCGACAGGACATTAATTCCACATCTCAGAGAAAGAGAGTCTATTTATTCCTGTATATTACGTATTCAAACTCTTTTCCAGATGCAAAAAAAAACTTTATAGACTGACGGTATAGATGAAGATGCCTAAATTGTAAAACCAACAATTAATTCCATTTTATTCCACGGCGACGATGGTTTTTTTAGTGTTAAATCATATTGTAAGTCATCTCCGATAAACCTAGAAAATAGAACGGAAGGATTCATTGAGTGAATAATTTGGTTCGTCTGCTGCAACTAAGACGAGTCCTAACAAGCAGCTTCTTTGACGGCTATTGAAATGTAAGTTTGGTTCCAGTGACATCGACATGGTATTCTAAATTTCTGGTAGTAGTGCTGATGATGATAGTGTAGCTAATAATAATGTTTTCGAAACAAAGCCTTTGTTCCATCAAGTCAGCGCACTCTCACACTTTGAGCCAGCCGTAGAACTGTAGAGTTCTTAAGTTGGAGCCACTCGAAGTGACTCACTGCTGCATTGGCACCCTCCTCTCGCACGTTCTCCATCTTGAGCTCTCTATCTATGACAGAGTTTCAGACATATCTTTGAGATCTCATTATGACTGTCAAGACCTAATCTTGAGCTTTGGTAGTCTTCTGTTCTGGAATTCTAAATGTTTACACTAGATTCATAATAACTTTGTATCTTACCTATGAAAAACCCAAAATCGTACTTCATAGTAAAATATTATAACTTGATGTTAACAAGATTTACCAAACTTGTAACGAAGTTGTGAACGGAGTTTCAAATAATCGAATAGTAGTTTAAACATTATATTACTAGATTACGTGTTACAGTGATTTTTTCATAATCTATCACGTTAAACAGTTTTTGTATAGACAAATTTTTAAAACGCTACATACTGCGATCAATAATTCACATAACAAGTGTAATTGGTGAACTCATATTTATAACCCAGACTGACAGTCGGCTACCGTTTCAGTACTTCCGTTTGTACACTTACTGTTTAAATGACTCAAGTAGTTTCGTTTTTATGGGCCTATTTTAATTTTACTCAATTTCGGAAATAGAAATTGAAGTGGATTTGAAGGATGTCGTTATTTGACTATAGGAAAATTGTTAATCTCTCAGAATATGTAATAATAGGTGAGATATTTAAATGAAAGAAACTACCGGATGGAGTTTAGTGGCTAGAACAAGAAGATACAGAGCAAAAAGACTGAATGCACAATGTATAAAAGTTTAAGGTAACCTGCAAGATAATAATTGGAAAGATAAAGGAAGGAATTAAAAATTGGAGTGAAGTAAGCATATATTATAGAAATCTGATTTTATCTAATAAATTTTAAGTGAGATATTACATAAATCTTTGGGGAATACATTATTCTTCTATTTGATAGAGGAGGAGAGAAAGTTCTTCAAATAATAATAGAATTATAAGTTTAAAAAAATCACAAATTATTATTCACAAATATTTAAATTAGAAAATTATTTATTTAAAATAACACCTTTCTTTGAGTACTTTAGTATTAAAGCGAAACATCTCCGATTTCTACATAATGAGGAAAACCTAATAAAATTATGAATAATGATCATAGGAAGAAGTGAAAGGATGGAAGGTGTGTTGGGGGAACAATTAACACGTACAACTGCAGTACGAAAGGATAGTGGTTTTATCCTAGGACTTGAAAATTAAACTAATACTAAATATTATAGTTAATATCAGCATTCCTAAATAACCTAGCTCTATATTCATTACAACAGAATATTTGAGCTGGTATTCGTTTAAGCGTCCAGTAGTGGACAAATTTGAGAGCGATTTTGTTGAACTCAATAGATTTAAAGATCAACAGCGATAAAAACAGAGTGGCCCTTAGTTAGTATTCCGGTCTCGATATCTATCATAGGAAAAGAAGACTGAGGAGAAAATCGAGTCACAGGGTGAAAAGTGTATTGAAAAACACGACGACCTTGTAAATCCCGGTTACCATGGTAAGTGCTATTTCTTATTTAGGTGGAAGCGGCTACCTCTTCGACTATTCCCGACAAAATAGTTTTATATTGCTAAATCTACTATAGAAACATATGCTTAATACAGTTACAACAAAATTTTTAATAACTAATGAGCAGAAAAGTCTACGGTAAATTTTGATATCTGGTTACATTTATGCCCATCCTTCAAGTTTTATATCAATAAATGTTAATTTCTATTTATTGTAAACCCTAATACGAGGTCTACAGAGAAGTTTCATTCAATTAATTTCATTTCTTATTTTTTTAAATATCTTAAAAAGAATATTACAAATACTTTTTCTAAGCAAATAGAGCCTTAAAGGTAGGTAGTGATAGTAAAAAGAGAATATTCTTCAAGGTCTTTTCTTAACAAATGAAACAAATTATTAATGTAATAATTAGCCTATAGTCTCATCCGTATTTTGGTCAAATAGTAACCATCTGTGAAGGTAAAATACGTTCTAAACTAATATAATTGGTACCAAAGAAACACAACTGCAGCCATTCTAGAGGCAAAAATACGAGACTGAAGACGTCGTAGAACGAAAATGTATCCTCCAAGTGTAAGTTAACAATTTAAAAACCTTTAGTTAACAAAAGGTCTGGTCGAAAGTAATACCAAAGTGTAATAAGTATAATAAGCATTTGTAAATTTTTTTTAGTCCGATCATTTATTTAAATCACGTTAAACTTTGGTATGTAGAATGATTAACTTTTGGAATAACACATTTCCAACTGATAAACGTAAAAAATATTAAAACATAAAAATAATGGTAAAAAAAATAGGTAAAATCGGAAGAAAATACAAATGACGAGCGTTATGAAAATAAGAAATGTAAAACGTGAAGTAGATATCATTGTACGTCTAAACATTTTCTATTATGTGGCGTGATAATATATTGCATTAGGTAAATTTAAACGTCTCTTTATTTGATATAACAAATGATTAAACGTTCCGTCAGCTACGTTTCTTTTGAAGTGTTTTGAGTGGGTTATTAGAGCCTGTGTTGGAGAGCGCGTTACGATAAACTAAGCTATAACGGGCGTTTTTATGGCGTTTCTATGGCTGACAATACATACGACAGCTTCATTATATATCCAATATCTACAGGAATTGCGCCAGTTAAAGGTGTTATAAAAGAATCAAATTGTACTTAGAGTGAAATAAGACGAGATCTTATTAAAAAAATAATTTTTTTGGTATAATTCAAATATTTTTTTGTAATAAACTAATCTCTCTTTAAGAAAACTAGTGAGGTATTTTAGTGAAACTTATTTTTTAGAATTTTTTTGAATAATTATCAACGATACACGTCTCGATATGGTAGACTATATTTTCAGGCCGCTCGATTTCTATTTAGGATATATTTTTCCATTTGTAAATTTTGCTATTTGCGAGAATTAAACACACAAAATTGTGTTTGGTGCAATAATATTTATTAAAACTTTTGTTTGTTCCATTGAGTAGGTTTGGTTAGCTGATGGTAACCTAAAGGTTTTATTGACCAAGAAACATCGACTGGATTCATCAAAGAGACTCTTCGTTCTTTTTCAGTTCCTAGGAGTGAAATCTGTACCTGTTGGCTCAACTTAGAGGAGTACTGCTGGCTAGTGGACCGTATGTATATGAATATGGCACATACAACGCAAACTCTGTTGTAGAGTTCGTTGTATATCTAGCATTATTGTATTATTCAGTCCTGATGATGTTGGTACTGTAATATATATATATATATATATATATATATATAAATATCGCAATATGTTTTCTTGTGTATTAATAAAGAACAAAAGTCAAAATACAAATACAAGAATTATATTTGAATTTACAATTCAAAGCTTTTCGTTGGCTAACAGTACCAACATCATCAGGAATATTGCTGATGAATATTCCTGATGATGTTGGTACTGTTAGCCAACGAAAAGCTTTGAATTGTAAATTCAAATATAATTCTTGTATTTGTATTTTGACTTTTGTTCTTTATATATATATATATATATATATATATATATATATATATATATATATATATATATCACTTACATTTATTCATCTGACATCCAATTGTTACAAAATATACCACATTACATTAAAACGATGCAGTAAGAAAGATTGATTGCTTAACTATTACTACAATTACTAATAATCTGGACTCCTGAGGCTTTAGGGTTTTAATATAATAAAGTTTATTCATTACGGTGTTAAATTGCTCTACCTCTCGGGTCGTTATTACGGGTTCTTCTTTAATTTAGAAAGTGGTGAATAAATCTAGAATTATTTTAATAAATACAATAAATTATATTGTTTCTGAATTGAATAATTTATAAAGCTCTTTTGGCTAAATTTAAGAAAGATAGTACTAATAGTAGAGTTCATGGAATAGGTCGTTGCGTTAACTGCTTCACTGCACTTATTTAGCCCTCTTTGTCGGTACTTTAGTAAACTATTCTTGGTCACTATATTCCTAATATTTCTACAGATTATAATCATTTAGGGAACCAGCTGAAATCATACTATATGCCTCATATTTTTATGTTATAGCGTCCCCAGCAGTTTAAAATAATTTTCTGCGATTCCTTAAATTTAAATTTTACAATATTTACATAATATGACATAAAAGAACAATTTGTTTTTAAATTCTCACACCCAATACTAAGTTTAGTAAATCAATTTATTTCTACTATAATTATTCCTTAATATTGTGCATGTCCTTTCGTCGACTTCACATCTGATGTCATAAAGCTCATTACAACTTTTCAAATATTACATAAATACAATGTTACATAACACAAATTAATAATCTTTCTCTAAAATTAGGCCTGAAACTTTTCAATGTGTATTAACCTCGTTCACTAAAATTACCACCTTTTACTTTGAGTTCTCCCTTTCTTTAAATTTCTGTAAATGCATATACGTTTTCATAATATGCATATACAATTATTTAATTAATTAATTTTGATTTGTGATATTTGTGAACATTCTACTAATAATTTTACCCTTAAACCTACTATATTTTATGAATGAGAGTTGATAACTGCTATTACAAAGACAATTTTTTAATTGCATTTGGTCTTTCATAAATCTTAAAGATTTTTTTGATATATATATATATATATATATATATATATAATTTCAGAAAGAGGATGTATATATAAAATTCATAAATATAATTTCATATCATAAATAAAAATTAAAAAACAGTTTACCATGAACTTTATGTTCCACTGTATTATTCCAGTTCACTGGAATAATATGAAATTTTATACACAGTTATATATTAATTTAATTTTGCAACATTACCCTACTTCTTGATATTTTAAAGCGGACAAGCTTCGCACTTGATGCGTGGAGTGTCCAATGTTCTAGACAGGGTAAGACATCCAGCACATTTGTGTAATATTATAGTAAATCATTGAGGTTTTTATTTTCATTTATATGTTGTTCGTATTTTTAATTGTTTGTATAGTGTGTTAATTGTGAATATAGTATGTGATTGCAAGTGTGTTTTCAAGTATTCCTTGTGGATTGTTTTGTGGTGGTTGTATAATTTCGAAATATTCTATTGAGATCACTTTATTGCTTACATTCGTTGGGAGGGGTGTAGAGTATTTAGTGAAATGCTAATATAAGTGTATGTGTTTATTAAAAATATTTTTCGCGAGATTCAAATTGATTTGTGACTCTATGTATTTATTTACTCATTGTATTTAGTTGTAGTATTTCAACTGATATATATTTTAATTAAATAATTTATTAGTTTTAAGAAACAATTTTTATAATTTATAAAATGTGAAATGAATTGAACATAATCTTCGACATATTTTTTTTTAAAGCTATTTCCTTGTAAACTGAGAGGTCAATAAATATGTGTCAACTTTTAACACATTTTAACAGTGGTAGCATATTTAAGAAATCTGTGCCCCAATGGCAATAGTTATGTCATATATCAATGACAGAACTGATTCGAAAGAGGATGATATTAATAATGATCTTCTAGAAAGTCTCATATTTTTTTTATACAAATGTAATCAGCTAAAAAAATAAACAACCCTCAAGATATTTCTTGCAATTCTGAATTGTTAAATAAATACAATCATGGGTTTGAGTTTGAATTTTATGTACCCTTTACATTTCAACTTTATTTAAACTAATAAAAAAATAATTAAATAATTTTTCAACTTCTATCTACTGTTAAAAGCCTGAGTTTTAAAACATGATATTAATTTCAAAGTTTTTTTTTTTGAGGAGGTATACAGTTGGTTCCACTCTCCTCGTAAAGTACAAAATCTTTTTCCGTACAACCTCCCCCCCCCCCATCTCAAGGAACAGGTGTTGGTTACGCTACTATTTATAGACGGCACTTTTGTCAAATGATGACATTACAGATTTCAAACCAGTGAAATCCTGTTTTTCTAACCAATTGCACAAAAATCTAGATGTTGTTGATTTATCCAAGAATTCATACCGAGCACAGGAAAGATAGTAATTTCATAATTCAGTACAATGGTACATCGCTGCACCAAATGCGTCAATATACAGTAAGGGTACACTGAATTCTTTTCCATAAGTCAAAACGTTTCTTCCAAGTACATTACGAGTACTTTTCAAACACAACAGATATTTAAAACTGATTTAAAAACCTTTGATAGTAAAGATGGAGTCTCTCTGTACGGAATATATTGAAACAGATTTTAACATAATTATCAAGATGATATTTTAAAATGATAAAAGAATTGATTAAAATTATCAGCAGGAACTGCTGATACATGGATCTGTAAAAACTATAACGAACTGGAAACGGTAAAGAGAAAATCAATACAAATAACGTTTTAAAACAGATTGTTATTGTCATTATAAATTACGAAATTTAAAAACTATTACGAAAAGTAATATTTTTTATCAATCTAAGCATTTAGTCACAAATATTTTAATTCACTTGGCGAAAACGTTATCTTATTCTTTTTGGATAATTTGGAAATAAAACCGGGTTTTAAAAAGTTTTAATTTTTTTTTTTTTAATGCAGAAGAGCTTGTTTCAGTTTTATTAAAACCAATGTATGACAAAGGTTTTAAAAAACATAGAAATAACTCGGTAGAGACGGGGGCTTATCATTAGCCTATAAGCGAATTTATTCTGGCTTTACTCTATGCGCTTGTCAACTGTATTCAATAAGTGAAACGCTAACAATGCATACAAACCGATAAACTGTGGAAATATCAAACAAGATACCATTAGATACATAATGGAAATGTTCGGTGCGAGTCGAATCGATAAGGCAAATCCCAAACTGTACGAAACCTATTGTATAGCATGCTGCAGCATTCAGATAAATATCTTTTATCTTACAATATGCTACTTCCAATCCACTTGTTATACCAAAACGTCTGTCGACACAGATGCTTGACGGTGACGGAAAAACGTAGTGTGTAATAAAAAAATGTTTTTAATATTTATTTCGCTATCAAGCCAAGATAACGTCTAGTCATTTTCAAAAACGTCTTCTCAAATCCATTCAAAACCAAAACCAGTGCTACGACATTCGCACTTAGAACAATTGACACGCCACACAGACGTTCCATTGACATTCTATTAGAATTAGAAAAGCAAATTTTATATCACCCTTAGTTATTTTCGCAAACTTTATAGTTTTTTAAATACTAAGTGTTTACAAACTTTTTTTTCATGTGGTCTAATTTATGTGTTAAACGACTTTAAACGATTTTATGTAAAACCAAATTTCTATACCAAATTTGAATAGGACATCAAATATTTCAAGTTACATTGGGTTTTATTATTTAAAATAATTTTTACATGATGTATGGTAATGGGTAATTAACTTCAACGATTTCGTTCGATTTTATTTAATAATTTTTTTTTGTGTCATTTAAATATGGTTATGTAAAATAATTATGTATTAGGGTACTTACGGCTGAAATGACAATTTAATTTTAAAAGCATAATGGGAGACATTATTCTGAATGTTTTATTTTCAAAATTTTCAATTGATTTAAGACAAAATGCTTCATGTTATTACTTTTTATTACGTTTTTATTTCTGTGTACAATAAAAAATGTTTTTCATAAACTAGCTGTCTTTATTTCTAATATTGAGTTCAATATTAACGGTCTATTTCCAAACAAGGATATCGGATGAAATAAAGTAAACGCATAAAGTAAATGGTTTTCATTTAACTATTATTAATACTAATTTTTAATAACCATTTGTTTAATAATAATATTATTAATAATATTTATTTTAATAATAGGTTGTATCTAATTTTTGAGGTTTAGTAGTGAAGCTCTGAATTTATTTACTCAATCCTTATGAATAATTCAAAACTATTGCATTTACATGTACCTGGTCCATTTTATAGTCTTAAGCTGGCAAAACCTCAACACGGCAAAAACTCAACACGGCAAAACCTCAGAGCGGCAAAACCTTAACACGGTAAAACCTCAACACGGCAAAACCTCAACACGACCTGCTAATTCAAAAATCTCACTTATACACGGCATATGTTTGTTTTTACTATTTAACTTTTAAAATATTTTTCCCAATGATTTTCTTCACTAAGGTATCTTTTTCATAGCTATTTCTATTTGCTTGTTCCATTACACTCTAGGAACAATCGATTGGTTCCCCCTTTTTTCTTTTATGCTTTTCCCATATCTGAGCTCTTAGTGATATCCGTATCTCATTCTTCATTTTCATTTGCTGATATCAGAAGTAGTTTTGGTCTCTCTTTTACTCTATGTCTCTTTTGTATTTATCTGATTCCTTATATTTTAATTTCGCACCATTATTCTTAATATTATTTTCCACCTTCATATGTAAAACAACATCCCATAGGATTTATTATGTTGTTCATACTTGTATTTCCTTCCATGTCTCTGAAGTGTAGAGTGAGAACCTTCTACCATTGGTTGGAATATCTGTTGCTTTGGTTTGTTGTAAAACAACGACCCATGCCACTCACTAGATGTAATTGTTGCGATATAATGTTTACCTTTTCACTTTATGAATTATGTTAGATTTATGCGAACTTGTAATCGTTAAACTTGTCACAAATGATTTCAATAGTTGTTTGCTTTTAGCACACATCTTCACTTTCTAAATTTTCTACGATATTTCCATTGACCATTTGGTGTGTCATATCGTAGTTATCCCCTTTACACAATTTCCATAATATTCTCCCAGGTTTTATAAAATCATTTTTTTTTGTCCTCTGCAAAATTTAGTTAATTATCAATAGTAGTCAGTCAATATAGTTTCTGTCAATTTAAACCACCAACAATCAATATTTGTAACTGCAATATTTTAGGCAGATTTCATCTAAATACGTTTTGAATAATGTTTGTGAGGTAGGATCAACTTTGAAGAACATGATTTACTTGATTGACTATACGTAATTTCGTCCTACTTTTATTCTAAACTCGTTTTCTACATATCTTAATTCTACGTCATTTATGCAAACGTAGATTGTTCAATGTTTCAAATTTAAAAAAAAATTAATTACATTTACACCTTTCAGTTGCTTTTTATAATGATAAGTATTTGCAAAATTTCAACGCACTCTGCTTAAAAAAAAAAATAACCTCAATCAACGATTTAGCGATCTACATGATTCACTAACATATACTGCAGAACGCAATAAATTCAAATCAATCGTTACTCTTTCATTCGTCAAAACAACCCAGGCCACCGGAGCATGTAAATGCAGTTAACCGTGTAACAGGACCAGTGTGTATCACCAGTTGCGCGGGTTGGGGGAAGCGGTACATTTAGAATTACATTAAGGGCATGTCATATTTCTGTAAAGGGAGGAGGGTGAACACGACCTGTTGTAAAGGATTTAGTTACAACGTTGTTTTACTGTTTCAGCAATGTTGTAATGTTTTGTACGTCGACAAATTTACATATTATCCAAAGTGTGTTGCCCATGTGTGACTAATTTAGAACGCTGTCTACCGTGAAACCATTATAAGAACGTTAATTATATAATTTAAAAAAAATATCTTTTTTATGGCATACGTTGTTTAATTAAAGACATCTTATTATAGCAACTACACTGCCAGTAATATCCAAAACTTTACAACTATGTATTATTTTTTTGGTTTTATCTTTTGTTGTAATGGAAGATGTTAAGCTAAATGCATCCAGTAAGCTTAATTTATTACAATATTTAAGGTTTTTGCGACAACTTATTCAATATTCTTCAAGTAGCTACGACCACCCTCTCCCCGGTATTTTGAAACCAAACTACAAGTTTTAAGGATTTTTATCTAAATTAAAAAGTACTAAAGTACAATCTGTCAGAATCCTCTTGTAGGTACAATACATTATCTTTGTTTTGTCTTTAAACATGTTTTAGCTTTAATATCTGGGACAAATTTCTATATACCGGTACGCAGTCTTATAAAAGCACAAAAGCTCACAATATGATATATTTCTTTAAATATACAGGTTTCGGTAACAAAGATACTGTATTCCACCGTGTATGTAGGTAACTTATAATGTTACGGAAATAGATAAGTATAAAGAATTATGTAATGTCGGCAGACTTATATACTTTTGTAGGATTGGAATAGTTAAACATTTTTGAGGATGTTTCAATTTTTAATTGCCTACTACTAACTGATTACTACAGCATTGAAGGCAGCTACTAAACTATAGGCATTAGCACCTGGTTTAATAAATACGCAGTACTTTAAAAATATAATATCTCTTAAGCTTCAACCTAAGAAATTATTAGTCATTTAATCATACTGAGTCTTGTAAAATCAATAAAAAAATGTAACTAGACCATATCAAATAATAATAATAAGAATAAAAAATATGTACCTTACAAAGAAGTCATAGAGATTTCTGTTTAAAATAAATAATACTATGAAGAAATAATCCCTTCAAACATGCAATAAGGCCAATAACTGGATCAAGTGGTTACACTATACATTTCCGATTATTCTGACAAAAATATACAGCCAGTTATAAGTCTTTCATGTTCTCAAGGGGGATATATTTCATTATATTTTTGTTTTAAATGCAGTTAAAACCCGGTTTTTTAAAATCTGTCGAACTTGAATTATTGATAAGTAGATTAGTTTCCTGTTGGTATTTTACCAGCAAAGATTAGACGTACGAAGTAATACGTGGAATTGGAAGGCCGTAGGATTAGAGCTGTATGTCTGCCAGTAAAAAAGCTTTTCGATTACTTATTGGGAACTGCTGCACAAACTTTATCATTGTTCATTACCAAGAACAGGCTGATGCTGATGGAAACACGTTCAATAATTTCTGTATATCATACAGTACAAAGCTTTGTAAACACTTACTTTAAACACCAATATGAAATAATATCATGAAGAGTACGGTGCAGAAGAAATGATAGAAAGTAAATACCATTGACTACAGCATACACCCAAAAGTGAAACTGTAAAAAACTACGCAAAAACATATTTGGGAAACCAGTAATGAAAATTATCTTTATGAAGAGTACGAATTAGTTGGAGGACACAAAGTACGTACTATAGACCACATTTTACAACGAAAAGTCAGAGAGTTAAAAGCTGTGCAAATAGCTATGCAAATATGCCAATACTTGGGACACCAGTAAAAAGAAGCATTCTTAGGAAGAGTTTGATGTAGATGGAAGGTTACAAAGTACGTGATTTAGACTGCGTAATACAACGAAACGTCTGACAGCAAAATGCTTTGCAAAATATACATAAAAGACCAGTAAAAAGAAGCATCTTTACGAAGAGCTTAATGTAGATAGAATAACACAAAGTACGTGATTTTATACTACGTAATACACCCAAGTCTGACAGTAAAAGGCTATGTAAAATATACTTTAAATACCAGTAAAAAGGTATCCTTACGAGGAGTCTAATGTAAATGGAAGGACACAAAATACGTAATTAGGACTACATATCACACCCAAACATTATTCAATAAAATGTTGTGGTTACACTTACTTTGAACACCCGTTTTAATACATATATTGTCGAAGTGCTTGGTGCAGATAGGAGGACACAAATTGAGTACTATGGACTACATCATACTCCCAAACATTATTCAATAAAATGTTGTGGTTACAATAACTTTGAACACCCGTTTTAATACGTATATTGTCGAAGTGCTTGGTGCAGATAGGAGGACACAAATTACGTACTATGGACTACATCATACACCCAAACATTATTCAATAAAATGTTGTGGTTACACTTACTTTGAACACCCGTTTTAATACGTATATTTTCGGGGTGCTTGGTTCAGATAGGAGGACACAAATTACGTACTATGGACTACATCATACACCCAAACATGAAATATTAAAAAGCTATCCAAACTCCTAATTTTACCCTAGCAAAACATTACCTTTACAAAGATCTTGATACAGATGGAAGCACATAGAAAGTACTTAATATTTATGCCCTAAAGGTAAACAGTAAAACAGCATTTTAAATAAATATTTAGAATCTGTTATCACAATTACTCTGGAAAATCCAGGACGAACACAAACGGAATTCATACACCACTCCCTAACCTATTTTGCTTGTGCAAATGGATACTTAAAATTCAATTTTACAGTTAATAAATACATTTATTTAAATCTTTTAGGAACAGTGGACAATAAATTACCTGATCTAATATCGAATAAATCATATTAGATTTACGTAAAACATTGTCCGTTTTAAAAAGGAAAACTCTACAATTCACAATATTTCGCAAACTACGAGAATCCCAAATGCAGCGAAGTTGAGTGAAATAAATTCCTACCCCTTTCATCTTACTAATGCGATTCCCTGGAATGCTCGATAATCATATTACAAAGTTTCTTGAAATCTGTAATTTAGCTTTGCTAAGTTCCAAATAAAACCAAATTCAATTTAACTGCTTTTGTTCCTTTTCGTATTCAGAACCCTCCACAGTTCAACTATTCACAATCAGTCGTTTATTGGCCTGTAGAGTATACAATTTCAACAGATACAAAATTTATTCTTCGATCGATTTTATATTACGATTTTGATGGAAAACGTGTATTTAAATTTGTATAAACGTTAGATCTATATTTCTTTAAATAAAATCACCTCCAATAACATTAGAATTTAAATATACAAAAAATGTTTTTTTTTATTTGTAATTTTACTTTACTAAATAATTTTCTTCGTTCAAATGAGGAAATGTGTATTCATAATTATTAAAAAAAAAAAAACACCACCTATGAATATAAATATATTTCACAATAACTATGTGCCTAAATGAACGCATTATTAGAATTTTTTATCAGAGACCATCATCAGGTTTCCACTTGTAAATGAACATAAAGTGTTGAATTTTAGTTAGTAAAATATTTTAGTGTCTGTTTATAATTTATCGTGTTGGCTTCAATATACTTTATTTATTGTACCTAAAACATATCTTTTCTATTATAATTTTTAATAAGATATTTTTTTATTTATTGATAGGCTTATAACTTTAACTACTTACACATTTTTGTAACATTTCGTCCCAAAAAATATATATATATTTTTTTATTGTGAATTTCTAACGCTCTCTATATGCAATTAGAACAAACAGTATTCATTAAGAAACTATATTTTCATATAAAAAGGGGTATAATATGTGTCATTAATATCTTTAAACTATAGATATTTAATATCTATAGGATATTAAATTTATCCTAACTATTGATAAATAATACTTAATTGTAATTTAATTTTTATATTATGTAAGACAATTTTATTCATGCACGTAGTTTAGATTTTTGAAGTGATTGTACATGGAAAAATGTAACTTACCTATGCAAATATTGCTGCTTTCGATGTAGTTTCACAGTGAAATGAAAGTTTAATGTTTACAATCTTTAAAAAAAATATTTCATTTACACAAAAAAATATGCACTAGATATCTACGCTTTCATTAGTAAATATCTACATAAATAAATTTAAAATGTGGAGAAATGTTTTTATTTATTTACGAGTATAATAAATTTTGAAACTAATGTAACACAAAGCGCCACATCACATTTAGCGCCATATCTAGATTCTCACCTTATGTTTTTTTCCGTTTCCATCAGGTTACACGAATTACACATTGTTTAGTTGGAATTGTTTTTTTGGCAGTTTGTGTACCTACAACAAATCTTTTGCAGTTACTTGGTGATAGGATGTTTTGTATTTATTAATAGGTTTATAGCGTTAAAACATGGACGATTAAACTCTATTGTATAGAGAGACAAAATGTAAGGAAAATAGACCAATAGACCAGATTACATTATTATTCATATTGTTTTTTAATATTAATAATATAACTGTAAACATTTCATGTTATGTTCCTAGCAAAAATATCGAAGGTGTAGTCGCCACTTTAACCACGCAATTTTTGGGGCTGAGTTACAAAAACAACAATAGATAATATAGAACTTGTTAGAAGTGGAGGTGATAGTGAGAGATAGATATCTACGTTAAAATATTGCTACATTTGTAAGTAAAGCAAGTAATATAGGTAATATAATTTTAAAAGATATTTTCAGTACAGACAGTAAAATATACAGTTTTCTCTTTACATATAGGTACAGAATAATTAACTTTATAGCCCAAAAAAGATTTGTAATGCCATTTGGCTTGGCCTAAAACTAGTAAAAATTACAGATATTAAAATATTATTAAAGTTTAAAACAAAAGGAGTGTGTGTTTGGGATGATATCTGTCTGGATTATTATCTGAATTGAAAAGACAGCTAATCTCTTGTGGAATGGAATGTATGAACTCTACGATTTCTGTTTTGAACTTTACAAATATTTTTATATCAATTAAAATTAATAAGTAATGTGTAGGTCAATCTTTATTGGATTTTTTAAGTACATGGGATTATAAAGAAAACTAATCTTTAAGTATATCTACGACAAATTATTTTATGTATTTTAGTTTCATATATAAACGTTTTTAGTGTTTTTAAAAATCTTAATGTTCATTCTTTGCTTCTTATTCAATTTTTAGCAAAACTGATATTAAAAATGTATATCAAATTATTCGACCGTCAAATACTATGCCCATAGCGTCGCATCAGGTGGTACAATGTAAATAAACCAGTATTGTTGCATTGCTATACAGTCCTGATTTGTTTTCATGCTCTCTTATGAATAATAAGCGCATCCGGAGTGGTTTGAATATGATTCCAAAATGTTTACGGACTGACGAACAAAACGAGTTAACAGCTACAAAACCTGGTAAAAATAAATAAAGTTTATGATACTATATTTTTTGTATTATTTTTTCTGTTTTTTTGTCATTTAAACAAATCTAGGTCCCAAAAAAGTCTTGGCCTGGCCGGATATGTGGAATAATTTTGAAACATTTAAGAAAAATGTCGGTATTTTAATTTTTAGATGTAAACTCTATAATTTGGATTATTACAATATTATTAATTTAAATATTCATCATTTCAATCATTCAATGTAATTGAATTGAACTAAAAACACAATGTGTTGGTTTTCTGTTACTGTTTTATTAAGTTGTACTAAGATTTATATAACAATGTTTTTTAAACTTAAAATTTATACAGCAGAAAAAATTTAAATCCATGCGTTTATAGAACTGGTTTCGTTATTTACGAAAATGTTAATGTTTAATCTCTTGACACACAATAAAGCCTAATTAAAAATCACGGGGATCGTTTTGTCTTGGAATACAAATGCTTCCGATTATATGCTTTTTTAGTGACATCTTCACGATAACACATAGAGGTGACGTGTTTATGTATTTGAGATTAGTTGATAGAGCTTTATTAAACTACTACATACGTTTGAGTATTCTGTTATTTTAAATAATATTCGAGCTGGCTTGTGAGTGAAAGTTAAAATTAAATAATAAAAATATGGTACAACTCACAAATATACTGTATATTCGTGAGTTGTACCATATTTTTATTATTTAATTATATTCTGTTATTAGTTTAAGGCTTTATAACGTCTGCTAATATAACTAAACGTATAAGATAAAAAAAGTTGATTTGCGAGTCAAGTAAATGAAATAATTACAATCTTATTGCGACGTTTCGAATACTAAATTTGTTTTCATTTTTCAGGCCAATTTTGGCTACTTGGATAAAATTTGTGAATTTGCCATTTGGGTCACATTGACGTATTGTGTAATGTGTCAATGAAACACTTCTACATAGTACAATTGATAAGTATATCCGCTTAGATATTGACATTGGTTTAAAAGATGCATGAGCTAGTTTTTTTTTTTATAGCACCTTAACAGTACATATGTACGACGATATGAAGTGTATTTTAACTTACAACGAAAATTTAATATGTGAAATTCTTGTGGAATGTTGGGGTTAAGTATTTCCTCTACTTATTGACCAATTACGAAAATGGTTTGACTAATTTAATCTATCATGCAAAACTTGCCTGAATGTAAACATATTTAGTTCTTGTACCTCGCAAATTTAGTATTGTAGTTTTAATTCTACTTTTTTTTTGTTTTAGTTTTATTTATTATACCATACTTGCCTCAAAAATCAACCGTTATTTTAAAATTTGATTCTGAGAGTCTAAAGATGGTTAAAACCATATTATAAACTTCGAAATTAGATTTAAAAATATGTAGATCTCTTATTATGGTAGAAACTAATTATTTCTGTTAGTCTCAGTTCTGTATTTACTTAGTAAGTGGTAAATGACGTAAAATATAAACACGGAGTTGTCGTTGACTTTATTTTAAAATAGTGACCTTTTTGAGGTAGCTAATTACGTTGTAACAAGGTTTTGAAATTATTTTAGAGTAACTCTTTAGAATAAGATTGGACATACAAAAACTCGGGATATATTATTTAGGCGAATACGTGATATTTGGTGTAGACCTACAGAATTGCGTACCTGAAGCAGTCTATGTCTGTATAGACATAGAGTTTAAACTTTTAAATCCCGATAACTTGTTATAGTTATTAAGATTGCGTAACTGACGACTTATGCTCGACGATAGGTAGCATATATATTTTGTTAAATAACACACACACACACACACACACACACACACACACACACTCACTCACTCACTCACACAAACACACTCACACACACACACACACATAGCCTACATATATATATATATATATATATATATATATATATATATATATATAACGACATAGGATAAAGCTTTGGATATAAATTAATAAATATTCTTGTTTTTAAATAACCTATGTTGTTTTAAATTATTAAACCAGAAAACGTATTATATATATATATATATATATATATATATATTTATATATATAATAATTAGGTTGTTGTAGGATATCCTTATTTAAGCCATATTTTTTCATTACAAGTTTTTGTAAAAACAACTATATATTCCATAAGTAGGATAGTTATAGCTTGTACCTCCAAACTAACACCCATTGTTTCCTATCAAATTAATTCAAATAATTTTACAGTAAAACGTGAATGTATTAACATCTGTAATAATTGGAAAAAAAAATAATTGTCGTAATTTTCTACTAATAATAATGAGGCTAAAGTGGAGAAAAAATCAAACCGCACATGTTTGTTTTTAATTACATTCATATGCGTACGTTGGTTTGAAAGCTATAATTATTATCAACATTATCTAAAAAATGGCACAAAGCTATAACAGGATTCTTTTGTATATTTTTGGTGTCTACTGTATCGATTTTCATTAAAATAATTGTGAAGTTAGTGTGTATGGTACTGAATAATTTATATGGATAAAGTTATGAAATATAATACTTCAAATAAAAGTAATGAAAATCGTATTTCGCTTTCTACATCTATCGTGCTTGAGATTATTTATTAAAAATTGTGAGTAAGTTTTATTTTATTCACTATTTTCCAAAAAAATATAAATAGATAATGTTTTAAAAACTATATATATTTTGGTACCTAGAAAAAATTTATATTATCAAATTTTGTATTCTTCAAATGTTTTTCATAAGACATTGTAATCAATGTCCTATATTTCAAGTAGATATTCTGAAGTTCTACTCTCCCAAATAATCCTGCAGATAGCCTTTGTAATAGCACGTTCAAGTATTTAACAGCATGTATACGTAAATCATCGTATTAGAACTTCATTAACCTTTGTCTCAATTTTACCTTTGTTACAATACTGTACTCCTAACAACTTTGTTACTGAATCCTAACACTGATGACAATAGCAGAGATATCTTAAGTTTAAATACATTAATGTCAGCGATCCTACGTCACCATTAATTATATATCTGTTTTACAGTTTACAAAGCAGGTCAACGTCAATTCAGTGCCTGTTAGGATACGTCGACGGGGTAATTAGACATCTGCCTTCTATTCTATATCCTTGAAGGATATAGAAAGATATCCACAATAACAGTGGCTGTTAAAACGTTTGGTAATAGCAAAACGTTAAACGAAAAGGCGCTTAAAAATCATCAAACGATACTTTATTTAGACATAAAAGTTTATGTGTGATGATTATTTTAAATTTATTTCATTTTATTACTTTTACCGAACATAACCTTTTACCAAGAACAATATTTAGGTATTGATCTACATTTGATCTTCTATGAAAATTAAATGTAGCCTCCTGATTTATCGAAATAAGTACAAGGTAATCAAAATTATAATTGTATCAAAATTAGAATTTAATGATTTATTGGTAACTAAAATTGCCCTAATAAAGAAGTTTTTATACTTTTAAGCTTTTAATTTTATAACAAATACTCCAATGAAATACCTAACCTAAAACTGTTTATTTATTTCTTTTCGGAACAAAATTATCTATTTTATGAATATACTATTATATATATATATATATATATATATATATATATATATATATTACTATTAAATCTCAAGATATTTCATTATAGCTTATTATTTACCAACTCTTAATGACGAAGGTAAGAAGACGTATCACACTTTATTAGACAAACAATACAGGTGTGTAAAAACCATTACATATGCAATTACACATACTTGATAAACAGGCAAATATATATATATATACATATATATATATATATATAATAGTAAATTAACCATTTAATAAAATTCATTAAATTTCTTAAAATCCTTTTCAATCATTTTTAAATAATCAATTATTTAAAACTAATAAATTTTAAAAAAGCAATAAACACTACCATAATCTTTATTAGTCAAAACATGTAATAGAATTAGAAGTTCAGAAAGAAAATGAATATTAAATTATTCACAGCTTAAGTTATTATAACTTAATTTAGGTCCATATATCTCAGGTAGATATAAAATATCTAGAATCATAAAACTGTAAAGATTTAAATCCAGTAAAATTGGTTCTCAATCCTTCATATTTATGATTGGGAGCATAAAAATAAATTAAACAGAAAGACAATAGAATGTAATCTTGCCGGTTACTTCTAAAAATATTATACAAAATAATTTGGTATAAGTTATTCTTCTGTTGTATTACAATATGTATATAACATTATTTTTGTAATTTTAAATCTAAACAACCACGATTTTCTCATAATGACTACAAACTTTAGAGACAGTAAAATAACAGTGTTATATAGTTGAGTGATGAACTTTATGCAAAGATTATATGAACATTTCTGAACTTTATAAACCATTCAAGTGTATTTCAAGTTTAAAGAGCTGTGTATTAATATTTAAAAGAATAAGAAATATTCGGTGGAATGTAAGTAAAAATTAAATAATATTTTGAAAAATCAAATTTTATTTTATATTTTAATTTTCAATTAATTAAAACAATTTAGAACAAGAAATGGTTAAAATTATCATAACTATCTTGTGGTAAATCATCGAAATAAAATTTCTGAGATTTGTCCAAACAGCTACAAGAGAAAAATTAAATAATTCCATAAATCTAGCAAATAGTTTCTTTATTTAATGTTCTTGCAATAGAAAAGTAATAGATAAATTTAGAGTTGAAAAAACTGCATCAGGCTTTTAAACGAAATCCAGGCAGTTATCTAATGGCAGTTCCCACTTGACAATCCATAGGTACCAGGATATGGCAAGTCGGGTGGTAACATATTTTGACCACGCTTTAATTGGCGAGTTTCGACTCTACAGTCTCCTTCATCACCAGGTACAGATTACGCGAAAAACGAGTAAATTTGGCTCACGTTGTTGGTAAGGTGTTTCAGGGGAAATCTCCCTGAGAGGGTGCAAGGCTTTTCCGCTGC
>JBAIZL010000005.1:256245822-256260822 GCA_036971475.1 Prosapia bicincta
AATACCCAATATCAGGACATAACCTATTGATATTACAAAGAGTAAAAATAGGCAAAGAGTGTCTAACCATCACTAATTCCAAATATTTATTTTTTTAACACTACTAGTCAATCGCCATCAGTATATAATTTCGCTTTGTATGGTTGGCCACTTTTTGTGTTACTAAGTTTTAATGAAATTTCATAAGCTTCGGAATAAATTCATGAAAGCTGTAAATTAACAACCTTCTTCCAAATAGGTTTCTTTAAAGATCATGGAAAACATACAAAGCCGAATAAAAATAAATTGTCAGTGGGACTGGCCAACAAAATACTTTGTTGGAAGAATGCATTTATTAGAGATTTTAATTGAACATGCTTATTGTATTAATTTATTACCTTATTAGCGATACATTATTCTTAGCATGTTTTTTCACAGATGTAAATATATTAGGATTTCAACAAACTTTGAAATAATGCAATACATAGATATCTAGTCACCCCATTTGTAATAATTTATTCCACTATAATTCAAACTTGACGTGAGCCAACCATCTTCAGAAATACTCAGAAAATGTACTTTCAAAGTATGATATATATATTGAAATACCTTAAAATGAAATATAGGTTTTCATCAATTACCTATTTATAGTACATAAATTAATATTTCTTATTTTTGTTGTACTAGAAATTTTAGTTTCACATTTCCTGAAGAGAATTATAATATTCGTTAATTAATTTAACAAAATCTATATTTACATAGCAATAAATACTCTCCTTAAATCATAAATAACTAGTATTTCATCGATAAATTTTCATTTTTATCAGTATTATTTAATAAGATCACTACTAGTTTTATATAGGCCAAGTAAAAGTACTATCATACATTATAAGTACAACTTCACAGCACAACATATACCTATTTTACCACGCAATGTGATTAACTACTACCGGTTGTATAGCAAGAAAACGGAAGGGGAATTTAGATTTACATTACAGCAGTTTACTACCTTCACTAGAGCAGGTTAGCGTTGGAGCGCCACTAGACGACCTGTTGTGTGGAATTAAGTTAAAGCATAGTCTCCTATCATAGTGTTTTTTGTTGCTTAATTTACATTTTAGTTAAATGTGGAAAATAAAATTATTAGGAATAAATTAGATCAGAAACTTCAATGGTAAAATGGACTAAACAATGGGAGCTATATAACTATAAAATATTCTTTTAAAATGAAAGGAAAAAATAAAATAATAGGATATTCTTCTCTTGTAGCTATTTGTCTGTACACAAGGTGAAAACCGTAATAATTAAAAATAATTATATGTTTTAATAAGTTGAAAAAGGTATACCTTGAACCTTCAGGTACCTTGTTATTCCAAAATTATATTTCAAATTCCTTTAATACGAACTATTTATATATACTCTTACATTAATCTTCTATTTGTGTTTCTCATGCTTTTTGCATTTTTACACGAATACATATTCTGCTATATATATATATATATATATATATATACATATATTTAATAAAGTGAAATCGGGAGAAATACGAGATCATATTATTTTCGCTCATTTCCTTTATTTAACAGGTGACTACTCTTAAATATCCAAATTATCAAAATTTCACTTTATTCATTTGGAATCAATAGTGTTTTCGCTGCAGATATATTATGCAACAACCATTATAACGTAACACCACTTAACGGGATTTTGAATAGCAGATTATTGTCCGCTACTTTCCTGTTCAGTGGCCAACCAAAACGTAACGTTCCCAACCTACTGTGCCATTATCTGTTGTGTCGTCGGCCCTAGGGTAGCAAATTATTGTGCGATAGAATTCTATTCAGTAACCTAAACGTATCTAACATATCCTAACCAAGAAAGCCTTTACGTAGGTTGTAAATGATCAATATAAGAGGAAATTTACAACAGCCACGAAACATGATTCTTAGGGTTATCTCAAGAAAGCATAGTAAAATAAATAACTTTAAAATGAGAGTAAATAAAAGTTACAAAGGTAAAAGTCAAAATAGTAAACTCAAAATCTCACCAAAAAATAGTTTTTAATAAACAAACTAACAACAAACTAGTTTCGCCGACGATGTCGCCTTCCTCAATGCTTGCCTACTACTATTAGCCGTGTTAGTAGCCAAACACTAACGAATGTGACATCGACCCCGAATCTAGTTAGTTGTATGTTTGTTTATTGTAAACTAAAATCTGGTTATATTTTGAAAACAAATATTACTGTACGAGCTATTATACGAATATTATAAAAATAATTGGTAAATGGTGATAACTCATGATAAGCTATAGTTAAAAACTAATTTTATTTTATTTTAGACATAGCGCTATACGGACATAGCAAGACGTCCTGTACACGGTAACTCTGTTATACTTTCAAATAACAAAATGAAATGTAATAATAATAAATTTATACGGTGAGTATATTTATATAATTCACGCTAAATATTGTAAGCTAAACAATATTGAAACACTCGTTGCTTATTAAATACCGTTCCTAACAAATGTAGGCAACTACCAACAAAGGACCCAGTGACATTAATTGATTTTTATGTGTAATTGATGATTTTTACTGGGACTTCACTTACTAGGACTAGTTTTAACGTTATAAAGACAATGTCAGCGAGTCGGACACTTATATAGTGCAGAAACGACCTTGATCATGCGAAGCTGGACGTTGTAGCTTTATCACATGAGGAGAATGAGTGTGGTCGTGAAGCACGGTTAGATAGATCATGACCGCATGGCAGTCACATGATACTGTAGACATGCGTGATATTACAGTAAATAGTAGAAATAATGGCGTTCTATGCCAGGAACTTTTTACGTATTCCACCAGGGTTACAGTAACACGGTATGTTATGTGTATATTATTAGCTATGATAGTTTTCACGTTAATATTTTGTTCTCGGAACACGGGAAGAAATAATAATCACAACATTCTAATAATATTTAAAATAATTGAAATATTTAAGCAGACTTGAAAATAATTAAGTGGTTAGTATATCTTTGTTTAATAAACAAATATTTTTTAATACTTAAGCTAAGCGATTACTGAAATAATAAAATACAATAAATAACCAAATAATTACTAAGAATGTTTTGCAGTAATTCATTAAACAATAATTTATCTATATTAAATTATAGCTGATAAGTAACCGATTTTTACACGCATGTTTATAAAATAAAGTGTCCTAAATAATGCTTTTCTTTTCTTCGGCCATGAGGAAAACACAAATTTCAAAACGTTGTATTACGTTGGTGAAACTAATTTTTATCTTTCTAAAAAACCTATCCTATACACATATGTTGTAAATATAGGCCTATCATAGTTTAGCTACGTAATTAATTATTTTAAAATCTTTTTTTCTTAGACAACACTGACCCTTTACAACCCAGTGGGTTGAATATTCAGGTAGTGTTTTTTACCACTATGATGTTTGACATTTCAAATCACTTCCTCGTTATAAAAACATATTTTTGAGTCCCACGTAGATGTGAAAAGTAAAAAATGTTAAATATTTTATTATTATCGCGTTGAACATTTTAAAATAATATTTGAGAAATAAACACAAGTAAAGAAAATAATTTAGCGGGGTTTTTTGCTATACAAGATTTACATAAATTTAATTCCAAAGTTTGAATAGCACAATTATTGAGGCCATCGTGAATTAACTTTCCTGAGTGGACTATAAAGAAGTGCTAATTAAAGGACGTATAGTATAAATAATAGTCTAATTAAGTAAAATTTACTTTTCTTTGTTTACGATAGTAATTCGTCATAGCATTTTTACGTTTCTAAAACATATTTTATTTCTCTTGGAATCAAATTATATAAATAAATATTTTTAAAACAAATATTCTCTAATTATAGACCTTGATTATCAAAAATTGAAAGAAAGTTTTAAATAATCGCTTTTAAAATTAGTTTATGACTCACCGAACTTTAAATTTTGTAAGCTTGTGAAGACTTACTGGGACAGAAAGGTTTCGATCGCTATGTGGTGATGAAGTGATCGAAAACCTGTCTCAGTATGTTTTCACAAATTTACAAAATTTAAAGTTCAGATAGTCATAAACTAATGATAAAGTGATTAATTACGATGCACCGAACGTAATAAACTACAACATTCAAAACTTTTAATGTTAAGAAACATTTTCATTTAACTACGAACATTTTCTTTTCTTCAGCGTCATTTTTCTATAACCCAAAAGGCTATTTTTCAATAAGCATATTCAGAAAAAGACACATCATAGAGAGAAAGATAGAGTGAGAAGGGCTATTAAAATAATACAAAGAAACAGAGAATGTAACTATTAAAACTAGGGTAGAAACGTCTCTAAATACGTATTGTATTTTTTTTAAACTGACACCCTTGGAAAGTGAACGGATCCTCAAAGTATTTCCAAATTCAAAATAATTCCTTTTTAATAAAAACTGTTAACGCGATATCTTTTTCCTTTTCACTTAGACGTCCTTTGGATACTTTGTTTAGATCATATTCATTATTTATTTTCACATTCCTAATATTTCAGTAAACTAAAATCATAAACTATGAGTACTATGATCGGAACTATGACCGACCGTCCATATGACAGCATTCTAGAATACTTGTAGTCTATTACTTTGTATACTGTAAAATAATAATTTAAAGTGTTATTATACGTATAATGTTATTTTAATATAACGAAAAAATGTAATTATATTTTAGCAAAAAAAAAGATTGTGAATTCAAAATAAAATGATATTTAACCACAAAATTGATAAAATTGTAAACCGATTTTTGAAGAGGAAACCTTTTTATCCCCTTACAACCCAAGTAAAATTGAATTCTTCAAGTAAATAAATCAAATTATCTTTGCTTTGCGCCATAATGACGTTGGTAATTACATTTCTATTTAAATTTCCACTCTCCAATATCTGACTCAGGACATTTTTTTTAAAGAGATTAAAAATAAAATATTTAAAGTATTTTTATTAATATAAAATTTCTGGGGAATAATTTTTCGGTGGATTAATATATTCACAATATCTTGAAGTTCTTAAAACTTTAAATAACTAATGCTGTGCTGTATATTTAAAATTATTCCAGAAATAATGTTTCTAAAGATGCAAATCTATTTTACAAAAACGTGTGTCAGTTTTTTTTTTCAGGAGCTCACTTTAAAAATTATTGCAGATTTATTCCTCTCGTTTTAATATAAATAAAAATTTATATTATTCATATTTATTTTTAAACAATTATTATTTAAAATATTCTACCTAAACAAATTGCTACAAAAGGAATAGTTAGATATAGAGTATAGGAAGGTGAATATCCCTATTTGATGGAAGGGAAGCCGACACGTTACCTACGTAATAAGGTTAATGTTACTTCCAAACAGCTTCCTTCGCAAGTGACGATGTAATTTTCCGACGTAACGAACGGGCTACCGTGGTAATAGCCGCCATCTAAATTACGATATCAGGAAGGGTGTGTTAGAATGTGAATAGGCTTAGTTAAGGGATGATATAACTCCGTTTCAGAGGGCAGCTGTAGCGAGCGTGTGTACCGCAGATATTTTGCACAGAATGGACTGACCTTTATCGAGTTGTGGCAGGCTAAACGATTCATTTGTTTGCAATTTGTTTACGTCGTAATAATTGCAATACTAACCATTCTGTAAACAAAGTCTACAAATTGTTTGCTTTAATCGTTCCTTATATCAAATATAACACTATAATAGATATCTATACGTAAAATATAAATATATATTCATCTGGGATAATGACAAACGTTTTGCCATATTATAATATAATTAGAAATAGTTTTATTCACATTGATATTTTTTATCACCAATCATAGAAAATATACCGTGAAATGTGAAAAGATCTAGAAACCAGTGAAAATATGTCTAACGTTGGTGATAAAACACTAAACATTTGAAAAATTTTAATGACACTTTACAATCCACGCATGTAAAGCGTTTTTATACTATATATCACTGTGTATATTTAAATATATTACATTAAACGGTGTGCCAATTTCTTGTAAAGATTACCGTATGACAAATAGAGTTTCTCAACGTAAGCTAATTGGTTGATATGTGAATACATATATAAGGAAAATGTGGCTAAGATGGATTTGTCTAGACAGAAATCTTTTAAACATCATATTGTCCTACCTCACTTTATCTGCGTTAGTAAACTTTTTCTATAAGCCGAATCCACGCGGAATAGTATACGAGTATCAGTTTACAAAAATAAATGCAACGTATTATTGTACTATGTGCACTATTTTATTAGGCTACCTTGATATAAAAACGCTTACCGCCTGGTATAAGGTAAGGGTATTGAGTATATTTCAAAAATTTTAATACTGGAGTGTTTCAAACTAAGGATTGTTTTTATTATATATATATATATATATATATATATATATATATATATATATATATATATATATATATGTATATACATATATATAAATCAACATAGGTTATTCAAATACAAGAATATTTTTTAATTTAGGTTCAAAAATTTTCGTTGGTAAACAGTACCAACGTCAACAGAAATAAATAATACAATAATTATTATAGGCCATGCAATAAAAAAATATCACCAAATTATTTTAAAATACAAATATCAAAATTGGATACGAAACTAATAACAAAATAATAAACATAATAAATAATAATAATAATAATACAAATAATATGCATGAAAACGGTGGTGTTTATAAATTAGAATGCGAAAACTGTTATAAAACTTATATGGTTCAAACCAAGAACAAATTAAAAGAAAGATATAAAGAACATTTGAATGCTTATATAAATCTAGAAATGTATAAATCAAATTTTTTAAATCATTTTAATAATAATAAGAACCAAATTTCAAACATTGAAAATATGAAACTTATAAAAGAAATTAATAAAGGATTAGGATTGAATATATACGAAGCATTCGATATATATATATATTTATATATATATATATATATATATATATATATATATATATATATATATATATATATATATATTTATATATATATATACACAGTAATATTAACAAATTAATGAGAGAACAAATACAAATACATTCTAAATTTGACACTATACTCAATGTCTACAATGTTACAACAACAGAATAAATTTAGCAATTTGTATAAAATTAGCAACAGTTATATTTCTAATGTAACAAAAGTTTTAGATCTATAACTAAAAAAAAAAAAACTATGCTTTGCACTATTTACACTGATTATTAAGAATAATTAAATTGCTCTGCAATGTTGGCAACTCAATAAGTGAAAGAAAAATGTGGGTATTTAAAATATAAATACGTCTTTTTTTAAAATTCCTTCTATTAGCATACACTCTCCTCATATATATATATATATATATATATATATATATATATATATATATATATATATATATATATATATAAGTTACGTGTTATATTAGGCACGAAAGGTTTTTAAAAAACGATTTTATTTTTACAAACCTTTGTTGAATTTAATAAACAATTAATTTGGAAAACTGTTACATAAATTATACTTAATAAAACAATTCAAATACAACTGATGTACATGCAGTTGGAGCGGAAAACGTCTGTGCGATACAGAGGCGACTTACACACTGAAATTATGAAATGTTCACATAAAATGTTCATATAACTCCTCCATCCCTAAAGAAAACTTCGGGGGTTGGCGAAGTTTCGGCATCGGTTGAGGTCCTCTTCATCTTCTTGATGAGGGCGAAGTATATAAGCTGCTGAATAGGCCTCCGTAAAGGGCAATTTTCGGCATGGGTTGAAGTCCTCTTCACTGGAGAAAGTCACCAGGCAAAGGTTGACTTCCAAGATCCAATTAAATGGGTTGTCTGCGATTTCCAACGCAGTATACTCGTAGTTTGTAGGCGTTATTGGTTTTGATGATTGGCATTTTACAGTCTAATTTTCTGTTCATTATAATTCAACTGAGCAAAAGTATTTGGAATTGATTAATACAATTTATAATGAGTCTTTTCTATCATAGGATAGATACAAAATGTTTATACCATATACAATAGTTATCAGAATCTAATTTTTGTTCTACTAAATTTACATTGATTACAATAAAAGTTTTATATAATTTTTCATAATTTTTTTTCCATCATTTACATTCAAATTGCCTGTTATAGATTTGATAAAGGATTCTAGTCAGTTTATAAGAATTCTTTTTGTTTTGTTATCTCTTTAAGAGTATAGTTTCTAATTTTCTTCAATTACAATTTTTTTTGTGATTAACATATTTCAAATAATTAACAATATTATTACCATAATTAGTTACATATCATTTAATAAGTTACAAAAGTTTGTTACACATACAATTAATGAAACAATGTTGTTTAAAGTATAATAAAGTTTCTTGCATAGAATTAATGGACAAAGGTATGGTAGGGATTTTAATTTGATTGTGTTGAATATGAACAAGAAGGATTTTGGTCATTAATTACATTTTTTACCTTCTTAGGCCTTTTAATTTTCGACAAATGTATTTTGTCTTTTGTGTTATGATGTCTAGGCTTTATTTTACGAGTTTTTCTTTCCTTGTTTATTGAAGCTATCTCTTCCTTGCTATATCTGTTTTTCGTTTTGCTTTGCTTCTGAACTGACTTTATATAAACTTCAGATGGTATTTCTGGAAGAGGTTCTTTGTTTACATTCCTTTTTTCTAAAACTTTTTCTTTAATTCTTTTATTGCTATCCCTAATGTTTTCGAAAAGTATTTTTGTTTTTTCTTTATGGTTTAAAACGTAGTCATTTACAATTTGTTTTTCTAAATCTATATCTAATAAAGAGTTTGAATTTATGTGTCCAAAGAATACTTCGCACGGCGTTAATTTTGAGACTGAGTGTATGCTATTGTTGTAGGCTATTATAGCATATTTAACTTTCTTAATTATACTGTCTTTTTTAATTCGATTTGATTATTTAACAGCCTTATGTGTTCTATTAGAGTTGAATGAAATCTTTCACATAATCCGTTTGATTGGGGGTTTTGTGTACTGATAAAGTGAATTTTGATTTTATGCAATTCTAATATCTCCTTTACAATTCTGTTATTAAACTCCGTTCCATTGTCTGAGATAATAACTGTTGGTAAGCAGAAATGCATGAAGTAATCTAATAGCTTGTCTGCAATCTCTGTAGCTTGAGAGCTTCCCAGGCGTTAAACTTGAGCATATCTCGTGAAACTGTCGACAATGCTGATAAAGGCATTTTTCTCCAAAGAGATTGTGTCAACGTGAATTATTTGAAATGGTCTTGCAGCTGTTGGTGTCAAGTTCATTTCTAGCTGTAAGGGAATTCTGTCGTATTTAGTTCTTTGACATATGTCACACTGATTTATGAAATTTTGGATTAGTGATTTTAAATTAGGCCAATAATATCTTCGCTTAATTTTTTCGTATGTTTCCTGTATCCCACGGTGATTGGTTTTGCTAACATGATAATTACTTATCGTTTCTAAGGTATCTTCTTCCGAAGTTAGGTCTAAGAGTTCGTTATTACACTTAACTAAATTTAGTTCAGTTTGTTTGAAATTTTTGGCTATGCATGATGCAAGTTTCTCATAGAATTGAAATGGTGATTCGTTACTTTCTTGTTTTAATTCTGACATCTCTAAGTTTATTGTGAAACAATCTCTTTTGTCTGAATAACTAATTAATAATACTTTTCTAGTTTCGTGCCAATTGTAAGAGTTAGAGTTTACAACCATTGCCAGTGCTTGGCCTTTTAATTTAGAAAGAATAGAGGAGAAGAGATACTCATTTTGAAAATCCTCTGGATTTTCGTTTACGTAAAACTTATTTACTATCTTATCACATATTGAGATAAATCTGTGGAGCATAGTGGGCTCTCCACTATACTCAGGAATCATATCAAGATATTCCTTCTTTAATATTGGCGTTGCCATTATTTAATATTATTTTTCGAAATAATAAAAAATTAAAAATCAATTATATAAAATTAAAAGTATTTACTCTACTTTTCTTAATTCTATTTCTTACGATCTACTTACAAGTGGATCCAAAATACTTTGCTCATTTGACTACTATTTCACTTTTCACTTACACGATATTCACTCGTGCTCTTAATAGATATGAGCTTTATTAAGTGGTTGTAGATACTCACTCTACCTAACGTTTCTTGATGTCGTTACAGATATGCGCTCTGTAATGAATCGAGTTTTTGCAGTATCTCGGTTAACGATTGAAATCGATAAAAATTATGTTCATTAAATCTCCCGAGATGCCCTACCGACTGCGCCAGTTACGTGTTATATTAAGCACGAAAGGTTTTTAAAAAATGATTTTGTTTTTACAAACCTTTGTTGAATTTAATAAACAATTAATTTGGAAAACTGTTACATAAATTATACTTAATAAAACAATTCAAATACAATTGATGTACATGCAGTTGGAGCGGAAAACGACTGTGCGATACAGAGGCGACTTACACACTGCCGGGGCTCTGTTCTCACCACCTATATAATACAAAAGCTGCGTAAGCAGGAATTTTCCTAGCACGCATTTAATTATGAAATGTTCACATAAAATGTTCATATAACTTATATATATATATATATATATATATATATATATATATATATATATATATATATATATATATTGTACAATTTTTCAATCGTTAATAAAACACGTTTTTGTTCATCCAATCAAATTCAAATATATATTTTTTTAACATGTAGTAGATGACAAGTGATATATATATACAGTTTTTTCAAATATTTACTCAATAATAAAATTATAAACATGTGGGGGTTTACGTCAGATTCAAACTAAGTACCTTTATGTTCGAAGTCTAGCGCTTCTACACTGAACCAACAGCTGGAAAAGTGCTTTTCAATAATGTATATGAATGTTTCTCTTGCCCCTATCTAGTGATCCTCCAAACCTCCATTACACGACCTTAAACTGTTGCCATGGATACTACATTACATAAATAATGCTCTGGGATTAAAACTGAATGATAGAATAAATTAAACAAAAAACTGGATTAATAGTATTAAATTTTATTTTACAAACTGTTAATGCGTAAGGAAAGCGAAAAGAGACTACAATACAATGCAGGTGACGAAAAAAAAGAAATCCTACAAATAGTAACAATTAAAAATAATACAAAGATAGGAGAATGGAAAATTGCTAAGAAATTCGCTCTCTGTTTTTACACTTAATATTGTTATTCTGACATATTTATATACATTATTATATTCAAATGACTATAAAATTTGAAAAAAAATGTTGATTTAGGTAGATATTAACCTAATTTGTTTTCATATTACTTGTCTTCACACATCATTTACCAAGCCTGAGGTATCACATTTTTAGAGAAGTTATATTTACTGTTACTTGGATATATATTCTCAGTAAAATATGAAGTTTAATATTTTTGTATCAGAGACAGAATATTTTTATATATTATTTCTAAGTTAACCGTCAAAACACTTTTGGTACTTTAAACCTAATGTATGCGCAAGATGAACACTTATTTTACTGTACCATTAGTTTACAATTTTCCTCTTTCACATAAAATCTAGTCTCTTAGGTTTACGTTTTACTGATTTCACAGACAATTTTTATTCTGAAATTTACTACCGTATATCAGCCCCCCATCAAATGTTAGTGCGGGACCTGAAGTGGCCTCCCTTTTGTCTGTGGTTATCTCGGAATCAAAGATTTCACAGGGAGGGAGAAATGTATCGAGATGTTAAATTTTCTCGTTAGTTTTGTACCAATATTTCTTACTTAAAGAAGAATCAGAAATTATACTTCTTTATGAAACTGTTTGGAGATGACGGTTTTAATAATTTTTACTGCATGCGGTCGAGACTAGTTTACTACAACATTCAGATTCCCTGGACCTGATCGTCATCTGTTAGATAGAATGATTGACTAGTGCGATTTCAATGACCTTGCTAGTTACGAGAAGCATAACTGTCTAGATAATTTATATTTTTACGGCGAATGATGAAAAAGAATTATGAAAAACGCCCCAGTAATTTTTACTTCAAACAGATAGTTGAAGGACAACAATTTCTTATAAACTTTGTTGAATAAGTGGTTGGTTAATAAAAGGATGTTTGGAATACAACAGCTTAAGTATTATTGTTGGGCAATATTAACACTGTAAGTCGATTTAGATGGAAGATAACGTTGTTTGGGCTATTGAAAGCTAACGACATACTATGTTTAAAGTCAAGTAGGTATAGGTTTACTTAAGTAGGTTTGTGCTAAATTCTTCTGTAATACAATTTTTAGTAGTATGCCTGATTGAGCTTATTCCGAGTTCTACTTAAGCTCAATAAATGTTACTCAAGTTTAGTCAAATCCAACGAAGATCAATGGTTCCCTCAATATCGTCACCTTAACTGGGAAACATTCAGTACCTTAGGTGTTTTTGGGAACTCTAACCTCCCTTGATAGATTAAAAAAAGATTTCCTCGCCAAAATGTTTTAATTCGCTATAAAATCCTTCAAATAAATACGGTGCACAACATTTATAATGTTTTTTTTTATCAGTTGAAAAGAAATTGCAAAATTTGCCTTCCACAAACATCAGCTCCACTCCCGTAGCCCTCGGACGATTTATCCCATAAATAATGACGAATCTCCAATTGGATGTTAATTGTAAATTGAACGATTCATCGTTATTAAGTTTCGATCAACAAAAAATGTGTGCGACAAAACTCAACCGCTAAACAGAGGCTTTGTTTGCGCTACAGACCAACCGTTTACAAACCGACTAAATTGAGCCTATAAAACATTAGCTTGTTGATAGGCATAAACAATTACTGTCGACAAACGTCAAACAACAAGACTATAAAAATGAAAAGTCATTAAATATCATTCGAATCTCGCGAAAAAGTAATATTTTTGCTATAAAAGACCCTATAATTGTAGGTATCGACGAGATTAATAGACCATATCTTCGTATCCGATTCAATATACTACCTGTGATGCAAACATGGTTACATATGTAGTTTGATATCGCTTTAGTATTAATGTATTCTCAGACAACGAAGACTATAAACCATCATGTATACTTCTAAAAGTATAATCCGGATCCAGGCTAATGACATTTGCTGTATTCCTCCTTTGTAATCGTAAATTAAAAACTTACGTATTTAGAACTGATATTTAGAAATTATTGATCAAGGAAAATGAAACTAATATGATGGTTATTGTGTAACATTATTTTATGCAGTAAAACAGCAGCGTTCTATTACAGCAGCATTCAGAAAACAAATAGAATAGTTGTATAAATATTAAAATAAAATTCTGAATTCTATATTATTAAAAAATGTGTATAGATATATTGGTTGAGTTATAATAAATCAAGAGATGTAAAGTTAAAGCTGATGAAGACGCAGGAGAAGGAAAGCGTAGAAGGTATAAAGTCATATTTTCTCTTCTAAGCGTTCTTCTTGTTTCGTCGGCCACCGATGCAGAAGCAGCTGCAAGATGTGGGAGAATAAAACTTTACTTTTCTTTAATTTATTTTACATTTTACTATGAAGATTAGTTACAAATTTCTCCCTAATTTCTGTTATATGTCTGATCATTTAATTCATTTACGTCCAATCAGCACACATAGCGGATCCAAACCGAAGAATGACAAGCTTCATCCAGGAGCCATATTCCATAACATGAGTTTTTGTTCAGCTAAGTTATTAATTTTTATTATAAAGTTTATTCTGAGGTCAAAATTTAACTTTTTAAAAGAAGGTAGGGATGGGATGGCATATTTGGGCAATCTTCAAAATCAGAATAAACGTGGGATGTGTTTAACGAATCCACACCGTACAAGATATTTTAAATTGTTAGAGTTAATAGATTCATTTTTACTATTTTGCAATGTGTTTTTCTTAAGTTATTATCTTTGTGGATATCTAGTATCTGAACAATATATTATCTTGAACGGTAAAAAATTGTTATAAAATTTAACACCTTAAATAAAATTAAAATAGTGTGTTTCATAAATTGTATTTTTCTTCACTTGTAACATATGGTATTGTAACATAAATTTAATTTGTTTTGTATTTGAAACTATTAGCATTTTTATTGAACGTACCACTTATAAAAAACAATTTTAGAATGCTTTTGACTTTAATGGTCATCCATAAACTATGTAACATATAACTGCAATATTCATCATCTAATTGTTTAAAATTAAATAGTGTTAAAAACGATAACAGAAAAGTCAGAAAGAACATAAATGTAAGTTATCATGTTAACTATGATCACAGCATCGTATTTCTCTTTTCCCAACATATAGGTATAACCTATTTATTTATAACAATAAATTGAAAGTTAGAAAAGTTCTCGTGTTTATTTAGAAAATATCATAGAATATAAAACGATTACTATAAAAGAACTTATATTTAACACTAGTTTATTATACTAGTTAAATTAAGGTTTGTATTTATTGCTTTACTGTGTAAAATATTTTAAACCCTTAGCACTTGAATTAAGTAGCTTTATAGACGAGTTGAATTTTCCACAAAAGGGAATCACGTGATATTTCGTTTTCACATTTTTTAAAATCTAAATCCAACTGAAGGTTATAAAAATAAATTAATTAGATTTCCGGGTTATGTTTAAATATAATTACCTATACTTGGACTGGATTTATCATATTAGGGTACTTTTTGTTTTGTAAGAAGTTCATTACTATAACATCGGCCAGTTTATACGGAATTTTAAGCGTGATTTCTTGGAATCCCTAAGCACTATTTATCACCCGAGAAGATGTTACTTTGTTTTTGGATCCTGTGTGCTCCGTTGCATGTGTTGTAGACACACTAGAAATTTATTTTCTTGTTTAAATTGAAAAACTTGTGTGTCTATCTTTGCATTACACCCAAACAAATGCTTCAAAATTTATCACACTCTCAAAACATTTTAAAAAATTTAGCCAGTAAGAAATATGTGTTTGTTTCAATCCTCACATTG
>JBAIZL010000005.1:256265822-256298322 GCA_036971475.1 Prosapia bicincta
TAATTTTATAGTTTTACTTGTGAATTTATTTGTTCAATATAGAGTACTAATTATTATTATATAATTAAAGTATAATAATAAACGTGTTTCTAATCACGATGGTGTTGTAACATTTTCAGGTGACTGTATAGGTGATACCGAGATTCCCCATGTATTCTATCAAGAGGGGTTTTGTCTAAATCATACCTAATAAGTCCTCATTCCTACCCTAGCTATAGCTATAATATTTTCTTTGTTTTCAAATTCATTTACAGCACTATGGATCACTCGCCACAAAACTACAATTTCATATTTTAAAAATGTATATATTACACTTGGAAAACCATTTATAACAAATTTAATAGCAGAATCCTTTTGAAGGTGAGTAAAAACGTTTGAAATTTAAAACTGGCACAAGCTTGTACTCATTAACAAATTAAACAGAACTTATTGCTCCGACATTGCCTTTTGCTTAAAATGCATAAATAAAGTTTATAAACATACGTAATCTCAGATTTGTCTCTTTATAAACCAAATCTTTATCTATTAGTCTATAACTACATAAAGATAGGAGATTTTATAGCTCTATCATATCCTGATATATCTTCGTATAACTGTTTTATCTACCTTAACATAGTTATACTAGGTGATGTCCTTAATACTACTATAAGATAATACAAATATACATTTTTTCTTTAAGTTTCACTTTTCAGATTCCACTTTAGGTTTGACTTTTACTTTATAATCGGTTCCATATGGGACAGTTACATTTACGGCGAAATTAGGAATTGAATCAATATCATTTTTTATAGCTCGAAAATAATGAATAGGACCTGACGAGTTTCGAAACTGTAAGATAAAACAAGATACGATTATATACAACACTATATAGATCTACCGAGAAAACAGAAATCGAGCCGTTACTGGTCGAGCAATATCGAAGCTCAGAAAATATTCCAGTTATTATTTCATTAGAGTCACACAACACTAAATACATCATTAACCAAAACCAAAATTAAAAAACGAAATTGTTATACAAAGAACTTTTGAATAATAGGAATTGTATCAATATTTTTTATTGCAATTTAAAATTGAATCAATTTTGAACACAATATTATGCTTTCGTAAATGCATTGAATAATTTCGCTTGAAATTTAGTTCTATCGCTGATTTTACAACATGGAAAACGCATTACGGGGTATCTATTTTTCAATTTCCTGCAAGCCTAATCCAATTGACACCAATATCGGCTGTCAAACGTTTGGTTAGTCGAGCCATAGCTTTACGGTACACCTCGTTCAGATTGCGGCAGGAATATAACCAGAGTTCTTCCTGTACAGTTTCAATTCCTGTTGCTTGTATGTTGCAAATGCACAGAAAATATTACCCATTAAAAAAAATGCTGATAAATTTTAGAAAATTCAGGGTCCCTTTTTGAGTAGCTATAACTGAAAATTGTGTATTTTGGTTACGTTGTATTGGGACAGAGTGTGCTTGAAAATGAAAATGCATTTTAAAAGAATTACCCCTGTACATACAAAAATCTTTTAAATTTAATTCCCACTAAGGTAAGCAAAGAAACATTTTATTTTAGTTAATTTTTAATAAAATAATTATAATCAAATTAAATAACTTAGCATAACCTACGCGTAGAAACAACTGTTCTGCTACATAGTCAATGACATAAAATCAGCGGTTTTTTGATATCATATATTTACTTGAATATACCAAATGGGACGGAGTAAATATAATATACCTTGGCCTTTTTGTAAAAAGTGTTTTTCCATATAAAAATAAGTTAGTTTATTAAATTATTATATTGAATTGATCTTTTAAAAAAGCTGTATTGACATCTATAGACAGATTAACATGATACAAGATTTATTAAATGTATTTTAACTTGAGTGGATGAGTAGAAAGTATTGTATTACCGATTGAAAATTTGAATTATATATAAGGAGAGTGTGATATAGTATGAGGAAATGAATAAAATCTAATGTAAACAGTAGTGATATTACAATAAAACTAATGGCAATAACACAAACACTAAAGGATTAGTAAACAATATCTAATACAAATTGAAATTGATTAAACTTGTGGAAATTTCGAGGAACTTGTTATCACCATAAAATAGTACTCATGCAACAAGCAAATACTAAATCTACATGTATTTTTTTATAGACAGCTTATCTAGTTAAAGGCTGTTTCGTAGTCTATTTAGTATTTTTTTTTTTTTTTTTTTTGTATAGTAAACTGGACTGTATTTTTTTGTATGCCTAATTGAACCCTCTGATGATGATAATATTATTAACGAAATGGACATTAAGGTTTATTCTTGGTAGCATTGCTATTTAGTTATTTCAGATGGATTTATTTTGGGATTATTTGCAGTAGCTTTATTTATTAGATCTGTGTGGTAATGAATCCTGTAACGCACAAGAATTCGGGTCGTTAGCTAATGATTTTAACCCTAACACAAAAACAAGCTGAATTAAATCCAACTAATATTTGTAACAAAACCTGTGAAAAATCGTTAACAAATACAGTTTAATAAGTAAAAACGTAATAATTATATAAATAATTTTGAATTTAAATACTAATCAAACTTATTTTAACATTTTTATTTGAATATTTGGTAAAAATCATGGAAATATATTTATAAATTAATAATGGAAATGTCAAACAGTTCCACAATAAATGCCCTGAACTATGGAATGGCATTTGTTTTAGTTTAGTTTGTAGCGATTTGACATTATGGATCAAAAACAAACTTGGAAATACCTCTTCGAGAGAATATTTTTGATCATTAGAATAATAATTATTTTATTAATTACTTAATGTATGAAAGTGTTAAAAATATGTTGTTTAACCTTCAATGACCTTCGTTAAGAATTTCTTAAAATTTTAATTTATTGTAGTGTGTTCACTTGTATTTTATAAGAGTATTTTTAAACAATGTAATATTGTTTTCAAAGGGCGACAAAACAGTTCCTTAATTAAATAAACTTTACTCGATATTCAACCGTTTTATCATTGATTCAAATATTTATCTCCAGTGTTCAAATAAACATGAAATGTAATCATATATTTATTAATTGTACTCAATAGTAAATTTGAGTCCATGATACTGACCGAGATAGGGCATAGTAAAATCCGAGATTTCGAGCAAAATTATTAAGCAGACAGTATCTATTCAGTGTGTATAGAAATAAGTAATAAAAATTCTATAATCTATAATAGGCTTTTACTAAGAGTTCATTTTCTAATTTTTTTCCCGGTCAAATTGGATCCAAACCTTTAATGTAGAAAATATTCTACAGACCACACACTGTCTAGAGGATCTGGCTAATATATTTAACTAATACATTGTTTGGAATTTCAAATATATTTTGGAAATATCTATATTATTGCAATATATCTAGCCTAATAAATTAAATGTAATATACTTGTATTGTTAACCTATGAAATATATTTACTCACATCTTTGCGGCGTAAAGCTTGTGTATAGATCATCCAGAAGCCCTGCAATATCACTGATAGGTCCTACTACAAAGAACGAATTACGATACTGAAGGTAATGTAATACTGTTACAATAAAAAAATAAGAAATAATAAATTTCGTAAACATTGTGTCACCTATCACGGCCCGTGGAGAAAATGGCATACCCCTACTTCAGGCGGGGCACAATAACTATCTATCTATCTATCTATGTATATATATATATATATATATATATATATATATATATATATATATATATATATATATATATATATATATACCAAACCTTTTTATAAAAAAAATCATTGTTTTTCATTTTGAAATATTTCTAAATAATAATTACCTAATTTTGCTGTAATTTTACTAAATATTTTCGTTCCTGATTAAATTCACAGCAGATGAAACAAATATCAATGAATAACATGCACACCTGCGGCAGTCATTTAAACTCTACTGTCTCTTCTGGCTCTACACAGTGTATTTTTCAAATTGCTCTTTTAATGTGTAAACCTGTTAACTACTCCTAACGTGTTTCAATCGAAATAAGCATGCACTTTTCCAACCTAAATTCAACTTAGTAATATGAAAGCGTTGGATGCTTAGTGTAGACACCTGACCTGTTGCTAAAGGTATCAACAAGTGCCCACCTGTAGGATGGCTGGCAACAAGTCTAATTAAATCCTTGTTGCTTTTTGCACGTTCCGCCCCCGCAGAACCAAAATATCTCCTAACTAATTTCATTCGACGCTTCCTTTACCCGCTACTTTATTTCTTGTAGAAAGGTTCAAGCCTAATAACCACTACTTGCTGATATATTTTAAAGTAATTGTTTAAATATAACTGAATTAATAACAAACAAGGAGACCACTCGTTCTCATGGATATTCTCGTATAAATACAGAGATTTGGTTCTTATTAATGGTATTTTATGTAATAAATACTGTGATATATTGTCTTTTACTTTAGCAGTTTAACGTGTTTTTCATCGAATGTAGAATTAAAGCCAAAAGGAAACAAAATAAAAGTAAACTGTATATTTTTCACTAACTTATACTGAAAAATTTAATTACTATATAATAGTTAAAAAAAAAACAAAATATAAATTGATTTACAATTGAATAGGAATTATGTAGGCCTATACAAAATGGAGACTATTCAGAATTTATATATAGAAATAAGTGATATAACAATACGTAGAAAATGGAAGCAAATAAACCGTTATGTCAACGATTTGGTTTGCAAATAAATATTCAAAATGAAATTTCAAAAGTTCTAAATATTATTGTAATTTGTATACCATAGTTGTACCGCATCATTGTAGGGCGAATGCAAGAATTTAAACCAAAGGAGACGCTCGACGTATGCGTATATTAAAATACAATATGCTTCCAGCCCAGATCCGCATCATATAGTTACTTTGTGTTTCTAATTGTAGTGGCTAGGCAACTATTTTCAAACGAGGTAAATGACAAGAATATAATTCAGGGACTACTGCTTTTATCCAAGTACAACACCTCAATTTTTCCTCATCATCCTAGTTATACTGGGTGCACAGCTATTTTAGAGCGAGGTAAAGAGCAAGTATCTTACATGGATTACTGCTTTTACCAAAGTACAATACCACATGCACATTACGTAAAATCAAGAGGAGAGTCTTGCTGTCTTTAACAGCCTATCTTTCCTGGAATCCCACTCTGTTACGTAAGTATCTTACGTGACACTATGTGCTGAGTCACACTCTATCAAGTAACATTTTGTTCCTTGCGTCACACTCATGTGTCTTACGTAAAACTAAGCACGAAGTCACAATTTAGTAACGTCTGCCTGGATTGCAATACGTTTAAACTTACAATGAAGTGTCAATACAAACGTCTGAGTCATTCATTAACTTTAATTGGAATAAAAAAGACTGTTATAACCTGTGTAAATAATTCAAACCGTAGCTCGCAGATTATTGTTCCACATATTATTCTGGGGCTATAATAAATATTGGACTACGTGGAAAATTGAAACACATAAAAAGTTAAACCGTCCACTTATACGGGTCATATGAAAGCGCGTGTGTTTTATCAAATTATTATTATTGATTATCCCTGACGTTTGCCATTATTTATTAATGTAACAAACGAATGCAATCTCACAGAGGGCTATCAGTGTTTGACATGTTTGCGTGCGATGGCTTCGATGCGCGCAAAAATAAATCGTTCTAGCCTGTTTCATGTCAGTAATACCTCAGTCATGTCCGTGCCATGACATAATCACTGATATGGCTGTATACAGGGGATAGTCGCATAAATATTCTTTATCGAGAACTCTTAATTAAAAATTGTTTTTTTGAAATACTCTACGCTTACGTTAAAATTAATGTAAAAAGATTAACCAAGAGCATAACAGGCAGATGTATAGCAAACATTTGGGGAGCAAAGTTAGAAAATTGCGTGCAACAATGGAATAAAAACTATTATATTCTCTTAAATATCTGGCACTAAATTCTTTCTATTAATAATAGCCAATTTTATTAAGTGACCAGTTGGATTCAAATTATCTTCCATAAAATTTAGGTAAAAATTGTGAAAAAATCGTAAAGTTAAAGATAAGCCTTTGATCTGCAACTGAACTTCCTAGACTGCGAGCGTCTCCCTGAGAGCGTAAAGGGAACTCAAGCAAATTATTTGGAAATAAAATAATGAAACTTTGGAATACATAATTAATTTGTAACTACATTTACATTGCAAATTCTAACGAACCTATAAAGATAGTTTCCAAATCGAATACATCCCAATTAATTGTAACTAGAATTTTCATGGATTGTTCAATAACTGACCCATTCAGTATAATCATAGCCTCCATGTATGAAAAATAGCAATAAGCCTAACAAATCGATTCCTTTGCCAAAAATGACTGGCAAAATTGGTAAATCATGAATTTGAATCAAATACAGTCAAGTATATCGCAGAAAGCTTTTTAGGTATATTTACTTGTCAACCCTTTTTGTATTAAAAACAATGTATCGGGACAAAATTGGTGGTAATAATAGCATACACTTTGCAGCAAAGCTGGTCTTCAATGCAAGAAGCTATTCAAATTTAATTTAGAATAGTTATATAACAAGTTAAGAGAATACAAGCTCATCAATCTCACAAACTTACATTTCCGTTGCAAGTGCAGTAGAGCTCCGATTATCCAAATCTTGACTATCCGAAACGCTCTAAGGGTTTCAAGGAAAAATCGAGACAGAAAGGTACTGTGAATTTCAATAGTCAGCATGTATTTGATTTTCGGTTCGTTGCTTTGTTTGTGAGTGGGTTTCTATCACCATGTGCTTCAGTGTTATGTATTTGCTTTGCTGTATTACGGAAACGGTACTTTGTACTGTGTGTGAACGGTTACGTATAGACGTGTCTTGTCTCGTCTAAAATAATTGTTTCTATTCAGATTGTAGTATTATATCAAACAATAACCGCCAAATAGCTTTATTTTTTTTTTAAATTGAAGCTTAATTTTCTAATAGCAAAACATTTATAAAGTAAAAACGCCAAGAGTGGTACTGAGAGTTATATTTGTTTTATAGCATTATTCTGTTTTCTGTTTCAAATATTAACTAATATATAATGTTGAACTATATGTATAATGATCATTCTAGGGCTCTAATGAGGATTTGTGCCTCGATTATCGAGAACTATATAAGCCAATATAAAGAACCTGCAAATTTGTTAGAAAAAACATCGATGTATACACTTAAATATTAGTATATACTTTGTGTGTGTGTGTGTGTGTGTGTGTGTGTTTGTGGGTTTGTGTGTGTGTGAGTGTTTGTGTGCTTGTGTGTGTGTGTGTGTGTGTGTGTGTGTGTTTGTGGGTTTGTGTGTGTGTGTGCTTGTGTGTGTTTGTGTGTGTGTGTGTGTTTTGTGCGTGTGTGTGTGTGTGTTGTGTGTGTGTGTGTGTGTGTGTATGTGTGTGTGTGTGTGTGTGTGTGTGTGTGTGTGTGTGTGTGTGTGTGTGTGTGTGTGTGTGTGTGTGTGTCCGTCTGTCTGGATAACCCTAATTTGTTTACTATATTTAGAGCTACAGTCCTTTTACTGCATAATAATTTATTAGCAGGTTAAAAAAGCCAATCCATAACTAGAAGTAGTCTATTTGAATTAGGGTAACTTATTAACTTCTGAGAATATAGCTTGTGTTTGAGTCTTATAAAATCTATCCAATATCCTTGTAAATTTCCTATATATCCTTAGAGTTGGCAAAATTATAACAATATGAATGTGTTCTCAACATATTGATAGTAAGGTTATTATTATTGGATACAAATTTAGGCTACACTATTATTGGCCTAAATTAAAGAGCATAACTGATAATATAATTAACCAGTAAATCATCACGTAGATGTCAAATCTCACGGTTGAATCAAACACGTGATACAGAATAATAATCTGCTAAAATGTATTTTCCCGCATAAGCTAATTACATTCTTAAAACACCGTATGACGCTAAACACTAAAGTTTGATTAGAAACCCTGCCGCCCTGTCATCTCAGCAAAGGCATGGAACTAGTTTAGCTTTGTTCACGCAATGATATACATGAAGCCTAATGTATTTAGATTAGCAACACAAACAATCACTAACCTGAGCCATGTTTTGTTGATGTGGAAGAATATTAGGAGGTCTCTGTTAAAACCCTCCCAACAATTATATTTAACGTAATTTACAGGAAACTGGTCTACTGCTAATAATTTTACCTCTGATAGTGTAGAGGTAAACGAACTGACTAAAGTAGCAAAATAAGTGGAAATTCAGTAAGCAAATCTTGTTTTCAGTTAAACCGACACTACTTCTTCGTCGGCATAGTTAAATATCTACCATTAGCATGACAACAGAACGATTACTGGCTTACTATTGAGAGGGCCACGTTCTTTCATCAATCCTCTCAGACACATATTAAAAAGTTGAATACACTACATAGTTACCATAAAACTATAATTTTGAGTAGTTACCAAATGAACATGCGCAAGTGACTCTATCAACAGCTCAGTAAAATCTATTTTTAAGGTGATCCCCAGCGCTAGCATAAGGGTATATCTGCCACTTGGGTTTCCTCTAGAACTAACACTGGGTACATATTGAGTCGGTTTCTTCTTTCGAGACTTTTCATTCCACTCTTCTTACTGTTAATAACGTAGAGTTTCACTCCATCATCTACGAGTTATAGATAGAAAGAGCTCATTGACTCGAGATATGTACAAAACATCCTGATTAAATGAAACTCGCTGTTCATGCGCATGTGAGAAGAATATAGCCAATAATATTATGGAGTGAGAATCCGGTTAAAAAAAACCTTTTCTGTTTTTTGAACTTTTGGCTTTTAGGTAAAATTACTTGCTAATTTTACACCGATTATAACGATAATTCTCCCACAAAAGGGGTTCTATAGTGCTGGTTAGAATTAAAAGTGTAAAACTAGTAACTGTATATAGAAGTGCAACCTTACGTCTTACTACTTGCCCATTGATTGTGGTTTGTATAAACCCAGTCATTACCTATGATAATAACTTCATAATTAGAGGTTAGACACATGCGAAGAGATTGGATTAGGCTGGGGACATAAAACCCTCTAGTGTGGAATTTACGGAATAACCATTAACTCCCGGTAACTTTTCGTAGTTCTTTTAAAGAAAGATTTTTCGTAGGGAAACCCCCTAAAGCTATTCTTTATACGTTTACTAACGTTTCAAATTAAAAAAAAAAAACAGTGCCCTTGAGTGAAATAACTTAAGGGGTTTTATTTATGATATGTAGTAACAGAAGATCGTCACACTAACAAAAAACTGTTTCAGGCAAATAATTGATACCAAAATAAGTGTTTCTTCCAACGTATGTATAAAAATATCGGAAATTGTAACATTTGTAAGACCTTGACATGGGAAGATTAATAGCCAAAGTAATATTTAGCGAGTATTCAATCCTAACTACTCTGAAATAGATGACAACTTAGTTTTATATTTAAAGGCAATAATAAAAGCAGATCAATTGGAGAACAGTAAATAATATTGAATTATTTTGAAGTACAATATATGCTAAAATATCCCTAGAAAACATTTAAATAGCGATTAGTTATTTCGAGAAAACTGGGTTTTATAGACTTCTAAATGTACGTAACTAGTCAGTTATTAATTTGTGCCCCGTTAAGTGAAAAACATCATCCAATGTCCAATCAACACTAGAAATATTTAGGAGAATTTAAACACAAGTCTCTTTCTAATAAGCTCCACGATTCCGAAACGTCACTACTCTACGCGAATATCTTTACTGTAGATATATTTGTTTGTTTTTTCAGCGCTTTTTTTGTTTTACTACAAACAGTGAAAATAATTTATATTCCAAGAGTATTCAGCACTAATAAGATTTACAAACCCAAAGTTTTGTTCGTTTGTGGATGCGCATTCATGTGTGTTCGTTAGTATTATATCTACTACAAACACACGTACGGATAGCATGAACTATGAAAGCGTGAAAGAGAGACAGTAAAGAGAGAGATATATGCTTTATTCAAGCTATTTATTTAATGCGTTATTGTAGCCGAAAAGTATGAGGAACATTCATAAATTCAAATTCAACATTTCAGATAACTACTTCCCATGCAGTGTTACTTTGGGGCGAACGTCTTGTAAAGGGATTTGTTTAACTACCCTAATATTGCCAAGTAAGAGGATTCCGTAGATCTGCAGCACCTGAGCTCGACGGCAGAGAGAACAATATAAATTACAACCGCGAATGAGCCTGCTCCAAACCTGTGCGAATACAAATCTCAAGCCAAAGGTTTTAGTGAGTTTCTCGAGTAAATCAAAATTGTATTGAGCTTAAACTTTATTCAGATTTTTTGATTGTTTTTAAATGAGAAAGATTAACTGATGGCTATATTTTCTTGTGTATTATGTTTTCCCCGTTTTAATATTCGTCTTGTATTCAGAGTTTGTACTCGGTCTAAAATTGCCAGGACCCAGGATGATGTAGTCTATAACCAGGCGGTATATCCATTCGATTACCTGTTCGGATACCCATTTTTGACAAATCTTGCAACATAAAAAGCATCTCATTTGTTCTGATAACCTTCTAAGTGTATTATATATTGTATATTAAGATTTTAACTGGTTAAAATTGCGAGTATTGCTAATATCCTTTGTTGCTCTAATTTTTGTTGAGTCGCTTTTTGTTGAACTTTATAGACAGTTCTGAGTGATATACTCTCTCCAAAATGTATTTCCTCGATGGTGATTTTCGAAGACATTGACTGAGATACAGAAAATAATATGTGACGTATATTTGTTTTCTTATTTTAAAAGTTAATTTATTATTTTGAGGTACGTTATTACTTAGATGGAAAAAATACTTGTTTTATTAAATATATCACCATTTATCTAAATGTAAGCTCGTTTTACTTTAGTCTCAACAATCGAAAAACATTTCTCTCTACCATCTAGTCTCCACTTTCCGTAACAGCCGTCATAACTTCATTGTAGTGTTTTATTTATATTTTTATCTAATTTGAATAATAAATGGAAATTTATTAAACCATAATATTTTTAAGCAACTATTAATTGGGTCTAATTCACTGTGAACAGATCACCAGAGGGTAAATAAAGTGTAAACTTTTCCTTCGTCTTTCACTGTCAGACAAAAGATCTTCTTGTAATGAGGGAAAACAATCGAGGATTTATCTTGGCAGCTGGAAACTTTTGCTTCTCGTCAACAACAATGACTAGCGGCGAATGTAAACCACTCTAACTTGTTGAGTACTCATATACAATAGAAAACAAGATTCTATAGTTGGGGCTTTGTTTTGTTATACTTGAACCTTTTCTCACTCAACAGCTTGGCAGAAGAGATCGCGAGACTTTTGTAATACTAGCAAAACGTTTTCATTCATTCAGTTCAGTTTAATCCTTCAATTTAGTCATGTCTGTTTAAATATTAGATCAACTTATCATATTTAGTGGAACTATTATGAAAACTGCTGGATAACTCTTTTGTTGTGGTTTATGCAACTCAACAACTCCCTTATATTTTCTCTCGTTTGAAAAAAATTCTTCAATTTATAATCAACTACACTAGACGGTATTTTCTGCATGACGTATACAGAGTGCACCAGTTTTTCTCTATATGCTGTTTATATGATCCGTTTGTTTTGGTATTTATGCAAGACCTCCTAAAGTCCTGCACAAAAGTGAGCTGCGGTCCATGATTAGTGAACATGACATAACCTTGTCTCTATCTCAGTGGCAATAGTTGACACTAGATTTAGTCGTAACTTCTAGTGTTTTAGTCGAAATTGTAATATTTTCATGGAACACGAGCAAAGAATCAAACTATGGGCCAAGAGGTGACTCATTTATAAAATCTGCATCCTAAATTCCCTAGAACGTATAAAAAACTACTAAAAATTGTGTAGGTCAATGTAACAAAAGGATTCTGAAAAACAGGAATAACAAAACATTTTTCTTCCTAAAATTTGTTTAATTATTTCTTGAACGAGTAGTAAATAAATCGTTCAATGAGTGAAATATGGGCGTTATCATGGTAGAATAACAATTAGGAGAAGGTCATTGTTTTCTATATATGTCACCTTACTCTATGATTTCATCTGTCGTTCTTAGAGTAAAGAGTGATAACGTGTGTGTGTGTGTGTGTGTGTGTGTGTGTTACAATGTAAAATTTCAAATGTGTGTGCCCAATTTGTCTTTTAATAAAATATTTTAAAGGTGTGTGCGCCTTGTAGGTGTGTTGTAACAAAATATTTTATAAAAGTGAGAGGAATTTGTAGGTGTGTTATATTGATATATTTTAAAAGCGGCGGCAATTTTTAGGCATGATATAGTGAAATATTTTAAAGGTGTGTGCACTTTGTAGGTGTGTTGTAATGAAATATTTTATAAAAGGGAGAGAAATTTGTAGGTGTGTTATATTGATATATTTTAAAATCGGCGGCCATTTTTAGGCATGATATAGTGAAATATTTTAAAGGTGTGTGCACTTTGTAGGTGTGTTGTAATGAAATATTTTATAAAAGTGAGAGGAATTTGTAGGTGTGTTATATTGATATATTTTAAAATCAGCGGCAATTTTTAGGCATGATATAGTGAAATATTTTAAAGGTGTGTGCACTTTGTAGGTGTGTTGTAATGAAATATTTTATAAAAGTGAGTGGAATTTGTAGGTCTGTTGTATTTTCATATTTTAAAAGCGCCGTCAAATTATAGGTATGTCGTAATGAAATATTATAAAGGTGTGTACACTTTGTAGGTATGTTGTAATGAAAAATATTGTAAAAGTGAGTTGAATTTGTAGTTGTGTTATATCAAAATATGTTAATAAGAATGAATATATATGAAGCATTCGAAATATATAAATACAATAACAATAACAAAAATTAATAAACGAACAAAAAATACAAATACATTCTAAATTTGAGATATTTTCAATGTCTATAATGTTACAGCAACAAAATAGATTTGGCAATTTGTATAAATTTAGCAACAATTCCATTTCTAATTTAACGTATGTTTTAGGCCTGTAGCTTACATTATTGTAATTTTCATTCCTGATGATGTTGGTACTGTTTACCAAGAAAAGCTTTGGATATAAATTAATAAATATTCTTGTATTTGAATAACCTATGTTAGTTTAATATATATATATATATATATATATATATATATTTATTTATTTATTTATACTTGTTATTGAACGAGACTAAGGCTATTTATTTTTCATAATTCATGTTTTATTAGTAAGAAATTGGTTCATATGTTGAATTTAAGTTTTTTCTCTTTGCCAAATAATATTGTTTACCTCCGCGTTCCTCAGAACATTTTAAGTTCCCACTAATTTTATGTTATTTTCAATACCGATTATCTGTGTTATCGATACAAATACAATAAAATTAGTAGAGATATAATGAAACATTTCTGGCCCAAATATAGCCTACATAGACACATACGTGTTTTGCAGAAGTGTTGACATCATGAACTCGTGAAAATAATATCTAAATTAAAATCTAAACAGATTTACATAATGATTACTTTTAGAAAAAAAGTAATTAATGCACGGAAAACAGAAAATGTATATTGACAAAAAGTATAAACAGAAAAATAATGAAAGTGTTGAAAGAAAATCAGGGATATGATTCAAGCCAAGTCACAAGGGATGCGTGTAATCTAACAGAGTGCTACACACTGACACTTTCTTCCTTACTACGAACCTATTTCCTTTTAAAACAAAAGACTGGATTATTTGTGAATATAAATTACATAAATATCCATTATGCCTGTAATCTATGTATTACCTATTTCGTAGTAGGTAGAATGATTTTTAATATATCCGACAGCGGTTATTTAAATAAAATTGGAAATTATTTATGTTTGAGTATATTCTTCTACAATTCCTAACTTTCCAATATGCTCCCTTATTGACGCGTTTCGGAATAACTCCATTTTCAAAACGTCAATCGAACTAAGCTGTACGATTGAGGTTTTGAAAATCTAGTTAATCCGAAACGCGTCAACGAAGAAGAATATTGAAAAGTTAGGAATGACAGAAGAGTGTACTCAAACATAAAGAAATATTCCTAACAGAAATGAAGATGAGTATATTAATAATTTTAAAAATTATAACCTAAGAAGGTAATATTTATTTACACATTTCCAGATTTTTAAAATAGTTGTTTATGTAAAGTAAACGATTTTGCTTTTTGAAGTAAAGTAAACAGATGAAGATGGGCGAGAGAACCCACCTCAGTTAACTGTTTCTCTCGCTGTGTCCGTTTCTCCGTCTCTCAACGACATATTCACGTTTTCACCTTTTTGTTTCGTAATGTACTTCTAAATCTGACCGTTCTTACAATTCACCTGATTCATGACAAGTAAAAGTGTTATCTACCCCCAATAAAGATATCATCGCAATACAATCTTTTCCGGAATCTCCAACCACGTAAGCAACAAATTATTCGCACATATGAAAGTGGCACTTGACGATTATTCTGTCATTGGTTTACATAATGTAGCAGATTTATTGACTTATTTCTTTTCCACTCTTTGTGAATATATTTAGTCTTGTATTGAGTGATATATCTTTCTCGGTCTAATATTAGGGCTTAGTATTAAGACGTAATCTTGAACTTGAATAATCATCCCTCCCACTAGAATACTAAATCCAGTCAAGGGCTTGTGTGAAAAGTTGTCACTGACGCGATAAGAGTACACGGTCATGTCACCTTCACTGATACATATAAATCACTGTTCAAAATGATCTTGAAACGTCGCTAACATGACGGTCTTGCATCAAATGCACACAGAACTAAAACTTAAAATGGGTTTAAAGCACTGGTATATTCCGTGAATAGAAAAATATCATATAGTAACGTGTATTATTCAAATAGCCAAGGAAAGAGTTGTAAGAAGACGTAGGACACCGGAGAGATTTAAATGCAGTAGATTTGTTGTCTGTCAAAAACATATTTATTCAACTATAGTATTACTTTCTAAAATTTGAAATAAAATAAATTGACCGATAGTAACACAAATTTTGAAACAATTTCGATTATAATTCATGAAGAGAATTAGTAAAAACGTTTCACTAGTATTAAAATATGTGTAGATATCTATACTGACAATTTGTTGAGTGGAAAAAAGGTTTAGGTTTAACAAAACAAAACCTCATCCACTGAACCTTGTTTCCCATTGTATATGGGTATTCACTACTTTAGATTGGGTTAAATTCTGCCGCTAGTCATTGTTGTTGACGAGGGGCAAAAGTTTCCTGCTTGCTAAGACAAATCCTTGATTGTGTTTGTTCATTACAAAGAGATCTTTTGTCTGGCATTTAAAGTTGATGGAGCTCTTTACCACTTTATTTGATCTTTAGTGATCTGTTTAAAGGTCCAGCTGCTTTTAGTGAAATTGAAATGTCATTTGTAGTTAAACAATAACTTTGTGTTTCTGCTATTTTTTAAAACTATTTTATTTCAAAAATATGAAACAGAATGATCCAGCAATCTATTACGATTTATTCACCTGCTATTCCTCCTAATATCGTCTCCCAATGAGATAATTTCGTAATGCATTTGTAATATTTAAAAGTGTTACATCCTAGTATAAGAATATTCACAGTAATAACCTTTCCTAAAACGACACGTACATTCTTTTTGTCTCTTTTGTTTGTACTTTTTTGTTATTGTTCTAATCCTTTGTTATGATATATTGTTGCTTTTGTTTTTCCTATTGTTATACATCGTAAAGTTCTTCTTATAGACATGTCATTGTGCTATTCGCACCGATAAATGTTTTCAACTAGGTGACGCACCTAATTACAAACTGTATACAACAACATTGATAATAAAAAAGTATTTGTATTTAAAACAATATTTAAACTTTCAACAGCCCTAATAAAAGCATAACTGAGAAACTATAAATGAGCAGTGAGTGCGTGTGGTTTAAATGATATTATACCGTATACTGTTCACACTCAGAAAAGCGGCTAACCTTTCATAAATTAATTTTAAAATATTTACAAACCTAATGCAAATAATAACATTTTAAATATACTGAAAATCAAGCTAAAACGTATTCATAGTTTTAAAAACATAATTGATATTTTTTTCAAATACATTGTAGTGATTAGAATAGTTGTCAAAGTGGATGGAGCGCTTGGCAGCATTCGAATTTCATGTGAATGAGATCAATCCTTATAGTTTGTAGCTTCTTGTTTGCTAGATTTTAATTTTGTAATAAGACCTTCTGATGATGATGACATGGCCATCAAAATGTATATAGGCGTTTTTTTTCTTTTGTAACTTGTTTTATTTGCAATTTTTGTTTATTTTTGTGGTATTGAGGTTCTTACCAATATTTTCATACAGTAATGCTACGACAGGGTCGCCTTGAGCTCGTTTTTCTCATATAGTATAACAGGAAGCGAAATGTACAGTAAGGTTGGCCTATATTTGAGGATAGTAAAGTTAACGTTATTTCCCAACTTCACAAGCATAAAGGAACAACGCATATAAATAAGGTGTTTTGTAACCAAAACTGAATGCTTAGGACACTTAAGTGAACGACGCCTGTCGTTGCGTTAGAGCGCTATGTGACTGTTTGAACACTTTGATACCTTGTCTTTCACCATTAGGAATTTATTTCTCCAGCAATAATCCTAATCCTAGTTTTGAATGTAAAACTCGTGTATTAAATAAACTTACATTGTCCTACGCTCGTAAGTATTAGGCTTCGCAATCACACAAGCTTTATGATTCCGTATTGGGGATATTTTGAGCTAAAATTGTGAATATTTAGAAATTTTAAACCATTTTCAATCGACTTTTACTGAAATGCAATTACACGAAAAACCTTCCATTCCACTCTGTCATCGCTGCGACTACGCTTGTAGTGAGTTTGCAAACAAAACACGTTCAGTACAACGTGAGGGTTTACACGCAAAAAAAATAAACAAACAAACGTTAACAAAATTTCGTTGTGTTGATCGCTGGTCGAGAATGTAATTTTGTTTTACTGGAAAACCGCACGTTCCGACTAAGCCTTCAGTTAATTGCCTCATTCTGATCGGCGTATTCACAAACATGATCGTAACATACACTGCCCTCAGTCTACTACGACCTACCAATCGATTTAGGACAATAAATATCCGATATTTTGTAAACTCATGTCAATAACATTTACTACCAAATTTAAAAATAAATTAAGTAAGAGAGGAAGTTGTAGATACGGTGTCGATTATCCGTACTTCAATCTTTTAATTATCCGAACAAAATCAAATAATCGACATTGTTGCTACGAAAACACTGTACGATTTACCCTAAAAAAAAAATTATTACGCCTATCGATCTTGTAATAAATATAGAGTCTATACTAAAAATAACGACATTATGCCAAAGGTTTGGGAGGGGTATACAAAATACTTTGAATGTATTTATAATACATTTATAATTGCAGACAATAAAGTTACAACTATTCACAGAGATACTTATAAAGTTACAACTATTCACAGAGATACTTATAAAGATACAACTAATCACAGAGATACTTATAAAGTTACAACTATTCACAGAGCTACTTATAAAGTGGCAACTATTCACAGAGATACTTATAAAGATACAACTATTCACATGACTACTTATAAAATTACAACTATTCACAGGTATACTTATAAAGTTACAACTATTCACATGACTATTTATAAAGTTACAACTATTCACAGGGATACTTATAAAGTTACAACTATTCACAGAGCTACTTATAAAATTACAACTATTCACAGGGCTACTTTTAAAGTTACAACTATTCACAGGGCTACTTATTAAAGTTACAACTATTAACATGTCTACTTATAAAGTTACAACTATTCACATGACTACTTTTAAAGTTACAACTATTCACAGGGATACACATAAAGTTACAACCATTCACATGACTATTTATAAAGTTACAACTATTCACAGGGCTACTTTTAAAGTTACAATTATTCACAGGGATACACATAAAGTTACAACTATTCACATGACTACTTATAAGGTTACAAATATACACAGGGCTACTTATAAAGTTACAACTATTCGCAGGGCTACTTATAAAGTTACAACTATTCACAGGGCTACTTATAAAGTTACAATTATTCACAGAGCTACTTAGAAAGTTACAACTATTCACAGAGCTACTTAGAAAGTTACAACTATTCAAGAGATACTTATAAAGTATTCACAGAGATACTTATAAAGTTACAACTATTCACAGAGGTAATTAGAAAGTCACAACTATTCACAGAGATATTTATAAAGTTACAACTATTCACAGAGAAACTTATAAAGATACAACTATTCACAGAGCTACTTGGAAAGTTACAAATATTCGCATGTCTACTTATAAAGATACAACTATTCACAGGGCTACTTTTAAAGTTACAACTATTCACAGGGCTACTTATAAAGTTACAGTTATTCACATGTCTACTTATAAAGTTACAACTATTCACCGGGCTACTTATAAAGTTACAAATATTCACAGAGCTACTTAGAAAGTTACAACTATTCAAGAGATACTTATAAAGTATTCACAGAGATACTTATAAAGTTACAACTATTCACATGACTACTTTTAAAGTTACAACTATTCACAGGGATACACATAAAGTTACAACCATTCACATGACTATTTATAAAGTTACAACTATTCACAGGGCTACTTTTAAAGTTACAATTATTCACAGGGATACACATAAAGTTACAACTATTCACATGACTACTTATAAGGTTACAAATATACACAGGGCTACTTATAAAGTTACAACTGTTCGCAGGGCTACTTATAAAGTTACAACTATTCACAGGGCTACTTATAAAGTTACAATTATTCACAGAGCTACTTAGAAAGTTACAACTATTCACAGAGCTACTTAGAAAGTTACAACTATTCAAGAGATACTTATAAAGTATTCACAGAGATACTTATAAAGTTACAACTATTCACAGAGGTAATTAGAAAGTCACAACTATTCACAGAGATATTTATAAAGTTACAACTATTCACAGGGATACTTATAAAGTTACCACTATTCACATGACTACTTATAAAGTTTCAACTATTCACAGGGATACTTATAAAGTTACAAATATTCACAGGGATACACATAAAGTTACAACTATTCACATGACTACCTATAAAGTTACAACTATTCACAGAGCTACTTATAAAGTGGCAACTATTCACATGACTACTTATAAAATTACAACTATTCACAGGTATACTTATAAAGTTACAACTATTCACATGACTATTTATAAAGTTACAACTATTCACAGGGATACTTATAAAGTTACAACTATTCACAGAGCTACTTATAAAATTACAACTATTCACAGGGCTACTTTTAAAGTTACAACTATTCACAGGGCTACTTATTAAAGTTACAACTATTAACATGTCTACTTATAAAGTTACAACTATTCACATGACTACTTTTAAAGTTACAACTATTCACAGGGATACACATAAAGTTACAACCATTCACATGACTATTTATAAAGTTACAACTATTCACAGGGCTACTTTTAAAGTTACAATTATTCACAGGGATACACATAAAGTTACAACTATTCACATGACTACTTATAAGGTTACAAATATACACAGGGCTACTTATAAAGTTACAACTGTTCGCAGGGCTACTTATAAAGTTACAACTATTCACAGGGCTACTTATAAAGTTACAATTATTCACAGAGCTACTTAGAAAGTTACAACTATTCACAGAGCTACTTAGAAAGTTACAACTATTCAAGAGATACTTATAAAGTATTCACAGAGATACTTATAAAGTTACAACTATTCACAGAGGTAATTAGAAAGTCACAACTATTCACAGAGATATTTATAAAGTTACAACTATTCACAGGGATACTTATAAAGTTACCACTATTCACATGACTACTTATAAAGTTTCAACTATTCACAGGGATACTTATAAAGTTACAAATATTCACAGGGATACACATAAAGTTACAACTATTCACATGACTACCTATAAAGTTACAACTATTCACAGGGCTACTTTTAAAGTTACAACTATTCACAGGGCTACTTATTAAAGTTACAACTATTCACATGTCTACTTATAAAGTTACAACTATTCACAGAGATACTTATAAAGTTACAACTATTCACAGAGCTACTTATAAAGTGGCAACTATTCACAGAGATACTTATAAAGATACAACTATTCACATGACTACTTATAAAATTACAACTATTCACAGGTATACTTATAAAGTTACAACTATTCACATGACTATTTATAAAGTTACAACTATTCACAGGGATACTTATAAAGTTACAACTATTCACAGAGCTACTTATAAAATTACAACTATTCACAGGGCTACTTTTAAAGTTACAACTATTCACAGGGCTACTTATTAAAGTTACAACTATTAACATGTCTACTTATAAAGTTACAACTATTCACATGACTACTTTTAAAGTTACAACTATTCACAGGGATACACATAAAGTTACAACCATTCACATGACTATTTATAAAGTTACAACTATTCACAGGGCTACTTTTAAAGTTACAATTATTCACAGGGATACACATAAAGTTACAACTATTCACATGACTACTTATAAGGTTACAAATATACACAGGGCTACTTATAAAGTTACAACTGTTCGCAGGGCTACTTATAAAGTTACAACTATTCACAGGGCTACTTATAAAGTTACAATTATTCACAGAGCTACTTATAAAGTTACAACTATTCACAGGGCTACTTATAAAGTTACAATTATTCACAGAGCTACTTAGAAAGTTACAACTATTCACAGAGCTACTTAGAAAGTTACAACTATTCAAGAGATACTTATAAAGTATTCACAGAGATACTTATAAAGTTACAACTATTCACAGAGGTAATTAGAAAGTCACAACTATTCACAGAGATATTTATAAAGTTACAACTATTCACAGAGATACTTATAAAGATACAACTATTCACAGAGCTACTTGGAAAGTTACAAATATTCGCATGTCTACTTATAAAGTTACAACTATTCACAGGGCTACTTTTAAAGTTACAACTATTCACAGGGCTACTTATAAAGTTACAGTTATTCACATGTCTACTTACAAAGTTACAACTATTCACCGGGCTACTTATAAAGTTACAAATATTCACAGAGCTACTTAGAAAGTTACAACTATTCAAGAGATACTTATAAAGTATTCACAGAGATACTTATAAAGTTACAACTATTCACATGACTACTTTTAAAGTTACAACTATTCACAGGGATACACATAAAGTTACAACCATTCACATGACTATTTATAAAGTTACAACTATTCACAGGGCTACTTTTAAAGTTACAATTATTCACAGGGATACACATAAAGTTACAACTATTCACATGACTACTTATAAGGTTACAAATATACACAGGGCTACTTATAAAGTTACAACTGTTCGCAGGGCTACTTATAAAGTTACAACTATTCACAGGGCTACTTATAAAGTTACAATTATTCACAGAGCTACTTAGAAAGTTACAACTATTCACAGAGCTACTTAGAAAGTTACAACTATTCAAGAGATACTTATAAAGTATTCACAGAGATACTTATAAAGTTACAACTATTCACAGAGGTAATTAGAAAGTCACAACTATTCACAGAGATATTTATAAAGTTACAACTATTCACAGGGATACTTATAAAGTTACCACTATTCACATGACTACTTATAAAGTTTCAACTATTCACAGGGATACTTATAAAGTTACAAATATTCACAGGGATACACATAAAGTTACAACTATTCACATGACTACCTATAAAGTTACAACTATTCACAGGGCTACTTTTAAAGTTACAACTATTCACAGGGCTACTTATTAAAGTTACAACTATTCACATGTCTACTTATAAAGTTACAACTATTCACAGAGATACTTATAAAGTTACAACTATTCACAGAGCTACTTAGAGAGTTACAAATATTCACATGTCTTTTTATAAAGTTACAACTATTCACATGTCTACTTATAAAGTTACAACTATTCACAGGGCCACTTATAAATTTACAACTATTCACAGAGCTACTTCAGTTCACATGGACAATCAGGAACGTGTTATGTTTTAAGTAAGTTTAAACTTATTTCACTCGAGTTTAATTGAATTTTTATAATAGTATAAAATGAATCCTTTTAAAGTCAGATATGCAATGTACATCCGAATCATGTTAAGCTGCATAGCATTCACGGTCTTAATTCACACTGCTCAGAGTCCTAAAAGTCGATATATTTTATCCGAAACAGAGCTCTTATGCATACTTGAAAATCCCAGTGATTCGTTAAGAGCAATGAGATTTCTTATGAAAGTCTGAAGATTTTATCATGGCAAGCACTTACCGACTTAGGAGAAAGTTCATAGCAAATGTATTTCATTATCGCCACGGATCTGGCAGAAACTCCAGAAATCATCAAGATGCTTGTCTAGAATTCTCTCGAGTATATAACAGTTATAGTTAGGCCTCAACAAAATATAAGGCGAAAAGATCTCTCACTCAATCACGATACTTATAAGTCAGTTGAGAAGAGCTATAAGTTTTATCTCAACCAAATTCACCGAAGAAACTATGACGTTATATCAATCAGTCAAGTCTCTAATTAGGTATCATTACTCACAATTTCTCGAACTAAACATAAACCTAGTATTTTGGAGGAAAGATATTTATTTATAGTTATAAGGCAATTAGCTATTGAAACTGTTCTCGCCTACTTAGGTAAAGGATTAATTGTGCATGTATGTACTTTTGCGTAACTGAAAACGTTTGTGTTCTAGTTACAACCTGCAACAACTTGAAAGAGAAAGGATTAAAGAAATATGGCATAAAGATCACAGTATAGTAATAAGAGAAGGATTATGACATCGCCTAGCAAGGGTCGATTAACCTAAATAAACTTGTTCTTAACCAAAGTCTATATAGACGTGTTCGTGATCACGTTAAAAGAAACATGAACTACATGAAACTCGATTTAAAAAACTAGAACAAATTATTTGTTTAATTATAACTTTGGTCAAATCCAAAGTTTATAGAAATACATTGTGTGTCTCAAAATGTCTACTCAAAAGTTTTGTTTTGTAACTATTTAGTGAAAATAAGCCTGAAGAATAAATGATAAAAATGTGATGAGCCAACCAAAAGATCAATTACAAAAGCCTGTAAAATGGACGTGTGCAAAGTCAAACAGTCGATATTTACACGTATGGGAGGATAGACCAGAGGCTGAATCTTGAGGGTATATGATGGGGAACCATGGCAAATATTATGGTTTATTCTTATGGGTATATGATGGGGAACCATGGCAAATATTATGGTTTATTCTTATGTACATAACTCATTCAAGTCACATGGTACAATAAATTATACTTCATAGTTTAAATATTTGTAACAGTGTTTTGCCAACCTATTTATAAGACGTGCAGATTGCAGATAACAATCTGCATCGATAATGTTTGTTGCTTTTGTTATCTATAATCATTCAGAGTAGATTAAACCCATAATATATATTACAAATAAACGAGATCAACCTGGCAATGGTGTTTTTCTTGTTAGTTTTTCATATTTTTTGTGCTTTTAAAAATATTATCATTTTTTTTAAATCAAACTGATTCGACTTAGTCCTTAGGGAAAACGTTGAACCTAGCTGAAAGATACTGAAGTAGCCGAGGAAAAAAGTCCCGATAATTGTGGTATTTGTTCATAGAAAACTTAAGGGTCTTCTGAGGAATCTTACCTAGGTCCAACACTTTACAGGACCGGATGATTCAACATCTACGGGAGAAGATAGAATGTGTCAAATAGGCTTTAAAAATGAGAAAAATCGGAGCCCAAAACCTTACCATAAGTAAGTAGAGGATCAAGATTCATTTAGAGGCTAAGCTAGCAGCCACAAGGAACCAACGGCGTAGAAATGTGAATTTTTTACTTGAAGTTTTCTTGAATTTTAAGAGTTGTATTTACAATTATCGTGTTTTTATAAAACTGTTTTACATTTTTGTGAACCAAAGCGTTAAAAAACTTTAATCATTCTTTGATGCAGAAGCCAGTATATAAATACATTTAGGTGAGCAAAGTAAGCCGGGTAAGTCTAATGGTGCATATAACGTTAGGTAATGGAGGTAAGTCATACCTATACTGTATGGTAAGTCATGAAAAGGCAATTAGGGATTAGGGCAACAGAAGCAATGAATGGACCATAACCAAAAATAACTTAATAGGGGAAACAGTCCCCTATTGGGGCCACATTTTAAAGGCGTCGCAGAAGGTTCAAGTATGAAAACCAGAAATTGGAACAGTAAGAAAAACGCATGTTTATCTGTGAATTAAATAAAATATTAATTTTTCAAAGAGCTTACATCGAATCTACATGTACACTTTAGTCTTGTTCCGTATATATTATTTTTTTTTAAAGTTAAATTTTAAAAGATAGGTATACAACTAATGAAATAAGTCTGATGGAAATTAGCTGCTTCCATGATCGGTTAGCAAACCAAGCAAGCCTAAATACCCTTTTCTTGACATTGTTGTACGAATACAATAGCGAAGCGGATAATGCGTGTTCTGAACCAGATAAGCATTGTGTATGAACTGGATCAATATGATGCTGGAAAACCCGTCTTGGCTCAAACCTCTGAATAATTCTATGAAGATGACTTTCTTATATTTATCCATCTTACATTGTATTATATATATATGCGTGTGTGTGTGTGTGTTTGTATATATATATATATATATATATATATATATATATATATATATTGTGCGAGGGTCTTAGGATATCAATAAACATTGATGAAATGCTCAAATGATATTGTTTTGTACTTATTATTCAACCCTATGTAAATGTGTATTATCTATGTTAATGTTTTACATGTATATATATATATATAAGTGTAAAAAGTCCATATTTTTCACTATACCACTATGATATACACTTTCGGTCAATAGTTTTTAGCATGCCAGTAATGCTGGTTAGCGAAAAGTTTCTAATAAACCAGAAACGAATGAAAAGTTGGCATGTAAAGAAAATACAAAATATATAAAAAAAGAAAAAATCTTCTCCGTTAATTGTGTTAAGGTCTCTTAGGTTCATAGAACATACAATATTGCAAAGAAGTTGTTATACAATGTTGTCTTTACTTTGTCTAACATTGGTCATGTAAAATAATAACAAATGTATTAATAACAGAAATCGAATGGCATAGTTTATCATAATGGTTTTTTTCATAGTGCTAGCAAATTAAACTGGAGAAATGCTTCAAACAAGATTTAATAAGTTTTGAAATGTTTGCATCTAAAATTACTGCCATATACATATATAATATATTTTTTATCAATATCATATACATATTATTTATTCATGTAGCTAATCATTTTTACAAAAAGAACTTGCTTACATACCTCCTTCGCACCATTTCATGTATTAATTCTTTCAGCAAAAAAACACACTTTCAATAGCTAAAACCAAACAATTTGTTGTAATAAAATTAATTAATTTGAAAAAAAATGGAGATAGGAAGAATCTTCGAACAGTTGAAAAAGCTCACATATTGCAAATAGTCATATTTATACGAACATTAAGCACGCTGCCAATAGTAACAGCGTCTTCTTACAATCGCTTTTCATAGTATCACAAATATAGTCATGATGCTGGTGTGAAAACAGTTGACTTTTCCAAGTTATTCCTGCTCTTGAACTTATTTATACTTGGTATACACACACAAACACACACACACACACACACACACACACATATATATATATATATATATATATATATATATATATATATATACATATATATATACGTATGCATATACATATATTTAAAATAGTTGAACATTTATTACTAGTTCTTTCAATAAATTTCATAATTTTATTATCTAATATATAATGACGACATTATAGATTAGAGTATTCCCTTAAAGATTTCAAAAGAAGCGTCAACAAAGACTGCAACACAAATATAACCCCAAATTAGTGTTGCAAATCATTAGCTATGCCTAAGACACCATTTCACGTTATTATATTCAGAAGTTGAACTATATTAGTAAACAAGGGAGTTAACATCTGTTAATGTAAAAAACTCGAAGCGCAGCAGCAGGTAAGTAATATTTCTCACTAAGTTACTCAATAATTACTTAATGTTTACTATAAGAAACATTGTACTTTATTTACTTTGAATAAATCCCGACGTTAGTTAAACAGTAAAATAGTGTTTATTACCTTTTTAGTATTGCGAGTTTAGACGACTACAGTAATGTACACGCGATTTACCATTCATCTGACTTGTCCAAAGCCTGTGGTTCCGGCATGCATCTTGTGGTAAGTACAATAAAGAGTAGGTCTTTAACAAGTTAACTCGCCTGTCACTTATTGTCTCCTCGATTACAGGCCATTACGTTACATGATCTCTGTCTCATAACACATATTCCATATTCACATTACTTTTCATATTCCTTACCCAAGTGATATAAATAGTTCACTGATTACTTGACAAAGTAGACAGAATGTAATCAATTTTTAAAGAATACAATTCTACTCAAAGGATATACAAGGGACATGTGTTTGGATTATCCAAGCACATTACATTCTTGATGTTAAACAGCATATCTAGGAGTTAGTTATTTTACAACGATCTACCACAAATGTACCTAGATACCTTTCATGATAAATAATACCAGCATTTACTGGTTTGTTTTATTTGTTCCCGGTTTTTACAACGCACCTGATACTTCTAGTATCATAACCCTTAACTGTATTAGATTAATTACAGTTTTGTTATTATAATCAATGTGTTTTGGCCATGTAACCGAGGATAATTGATCAGTGACAGGCCCAAATATTAGGGATCTGATATCTACGATTCCCAAGAAATTTAAACACTATTTCATAAAAATCGATAGTATTACTCTCATCGAGAATATATAGCTGTAGCAAAGTGTATTAAGCTTTTTACACCATGATTCTACCCTGTCGTTCACAAGTCATCTGCAATTTACACGTGCTGAAGAAGCTTACGAAAGAAAAGGTTTTCTCGTGGAACTGACAAAACTTTGATACGATATGTTATACTCGAACAATAGCACTACCACACAATACCGTTTCTTTCCATAGGTTTCATCGCAACCAAACCCAAACCAAACTATATACCAACAATTGGTTAAAATACTGTCAAAAAGGAGACATACCTATAGCGAAGTACTACGACTACATTGCCATTGTTTCATACACTACGACTGTACTCTGTCGTTCAAAAGTCGTCTGTAAGTTACACCTGCAGACCAAGCTTACAAAAGGAATATTTTCTTGTGTAAATGACCAAACCTTTATAGGATCTGTTTCACTTTAACAATGGCACTACCTGACAACACCACTTTCCTCCATAAGTTTCATCGCACCCTTCCCCAACTTGGAAGTCAGTTACACACTAAATACCAACAATTGATTAAAATACTGTCAAAAATGAGACATACCTATAGCGAAGTACTACGACTACATTGCCATTGCTTCATACACTATGACTGTACGCTGTCGTTCAAATGTCGTCTGTAAGTTACACCTGCAGACGAAGCTTACAAAAGGAAGATTTTCTTGTGTAACTGACAAAACTTTTATAGGATTTGTTTCACTCTAACAACGGCACTCTACCTGACAACACCTCTTCCCTCCATAAGTTTCATCGCACCGTTCCCCAACTTGGAAGTCAGTTACACACTATATACCGACAATTGATTAATATAGTGTCAAGAAGGAGACATACCTAAATCAAAGTACTACGACTACGTAGCCATAGCATCATACTCCTTGACTATACGCTGTCGTTCACAAGTCGTCTGTAAATTAGACATGCATATGAAGCTTTCGATAGGGATAATATTTCTGGTGTAACTGACAAAACTTTGATTCGATCTGTTACACTCAAACAATGGCACTATCTGAAAACACCGCTTCCTTCAAAAATTTGGAAGTTATTTAAACATTATATACTGACAAGCTATAAAAATATAGGCAAAATTGAGACACACCTATAGTAAAGTACTGCGACTACTTTGCTATAGCTTCTTACAGCATGACTGTACGCTGTCGTTCACACGTCGTCTGTAATTTACACGAAGCCTATGAAGCTTACAATAGGAAAGATTTTATGGTGTAACTGACAAAACATTGACTAGATCTGTTTTCCATAAACATTGACTCTACCTGACCACCCCGCTTTCCTCGACAGGTTTCATCGCCCTCCTTTCCGAATTGAAAGTTAGTTAAACACACTACACTAATAGATACAAGTACTGTCATCTCGGAGACATACCTACAGCAAAGTACTACTTCTAAGTTGCCATAGCCACACCCTATCAGGACGCTGTCGTTCACACGTCATCTTTATTTTCCCCGTGCCAAAGCAGGTTTTGGAAGTGACAAACTTTCATGCGCTCAGTTACACAGAAATGAAATAATATTCCTAAAAAATTGTTAACCTCTTTGTAAAACTAAGTTAACCTTATTTTGTATTATCAAATACACTATTGTTCACTAGTAAATTACCTCTATTAATATTTGTAGTTTTATTTAGAATAGGATGACTAGACCCTGACATCTTTATACGTCGGCTACAATTCAAATCTTACTACAGAAACTTCTTATAAAACTAAGCAACTCCCTCATGAAGCACTGGGTAAATCTTTTATTTTTGTCTCGTACCAAACCCCCTTTCAACACACCTGCACAAAACCTAACTATCTGTTTTTAGTAATTCCTACTCTATAATATTGGTATGTTAGTCCCACCTATATTTAAATTTAAATGAACATACATTAGAATTACAAAGCCTGAACTTGTATTGCTCTAGTTACCTTGTATGTAGACGGATTTCTGTTATGAATGCTCTTAGTTCATAAACGTCAGTTGTTGAAATAACAAAGTAGTTGTTAACTCGAGTTACTAACGTTATTATACTAATTGCAAAGCTAGTAGTTATAATGTTTTTAACATTAATAAAACTTAGTCTGCATGTTCAAACAATACATCATCCTGCCTCTATACAAGCACTCTTATTTTATAGTGCTGTTTGTAATTAAACCAATAAAAAACTGTAGTACTAATAATTTAATCTCTTTCTGAGTATTTGAACATAGTTTTGAAGGATTAAATTGAAAACACCGGTGAACGTCATTTTCTGTCGTGTGCTTTAGAATGTTAGTCCTAAGACCTTACACATTATGTGTGTCGTGTGACAAGACCTTACACATAACCCTATATTAGTTATGCCTTTATTCTAACTAGTTCCTTGTTTTTTTTTTGTTACCAATAAACATTCCTCTTATGTTAATTTAATTTTCTTTAAAGAATTTTTTTTACTACTCAATGAAGCGTACTTGTATTTCGCCAAGAATCCACTTTATGATATTTCAGAAACAAATGCTAAACGGGTGAAGAAAGATATTCACAGACCAAAATTGTCGAAATGATTTTTTTCAGAACCTAAACAAAGTAAATACAAATATATTCTGGTTCAGCTTGCTTTGAAACATTTGATTAAGCCTATAATAATACTGTTAAGTTTTCTCAAAATATTTATTATTCTAATTGCATTATGAGAGAAACGATAACGAAATACGAAAATAATTTGTTTTTCTTCCTTAAAGTGATACAAGCAACTCATTAGCGTGCGTCAGGACAGATTAATCAGTTGAAATTACTCAGTTGCACCATTTAATTGAAATACATTTCAGTAGATTATAATGTGGCAGGATTATCTACACATATGTGTTTCTTTCAATTTCTTTGCTTATGCAGATGTGCAACTACAGGAAAACATTACATTGGTTGAAATGTATTTTTCCTTTAACGGAATTAAAATTGTTACAAATTTCAAAACTTTTTTTTGCTTAAATTCAATACGGAACTTTGTATTGTACCAAAATTGTAACAAATTTTAATATCGAAATGTAGAAATAGAGAATAATTTTAATTTTAAAAAGGAAATATATATTTCTAACCACAAAGCATCCGGTAAATATTTCACAAAATAAGTACGCCAAGAATAACCTTATGCTGGAATTAAAAGAACAAATCCTATGTTATGTCACATTTAAATATAACTGTATTTATTACAATATAACCACAAAATATCCGCCTCTTATAGATTTGGTTAAAGCAAAATAAAACGTACCAATAATAGAATCAACAAAACAAAACACTATGATATGTCACTGTATCACAGTAACAAAATATAGTATAGCTAAACTACGGTATAACCTCAAAGTACCCAGTCATTATAGGTTTGGTTATAGCTAAATAATATTAAGGTTTTTTTACGTTACCTAACAAGCTGATGTGCTTAATGGCCTATGTTTTCTGTGGTGATAATATATACGTGCATGTGATCGAATCACGAGTTCGATTTAAATGTTACCGGATGGACATCAATTCACACATAACCGACATACCTACTTCAGCTTTATCTGGTTAGTTTTGTTACGAAACTTTGAGCGTATAAAATTTACTTTGTCTTTCTATGCAACGAATTTATTTCAAAATATGCAACTTTGATGTTCCAGCACCAAGTTTCCCTTTGTTACCAATAACTTTCTACACGATCGGATATATTAATTTCAGTGAGATCGATAGACTTTAACAAAACTTAGCGATTTAAGTTAACGCTTTAAAGATCACCCTGCAACTTAAGAGATTTCATAGGCTACAACAACCTTAATATTAGTTTGGGTGAGGAATGCGTCCGAAAACTTTTTTGTCCAGCTTGTTTACACTGTAAATCCATTTATATTCCTTGCGCTCTAAAGCGTCTACGCTAACATTGATTAGGTTCCTGCCTTCGTGAGTATTGAAGGATTTGAACCAATTTTACGGGCCGGCGCAGATTTATTTCTTTGCTCATCTTTCCAGCTACATTCCTCAAAGTGACAAACATCTTTCTCTGAGCTTCCCTCTATCGTTACTAGTCAGTTTTGATTGGCTTTCAACTGTAGTAACCATGATGGATAAGAGTGCAATAAATGAAAGACATTGACACTAACATAAACAGAAAATAAGTTACATTGGGCAAACAAAAAGACAAGTTTTATTATAGAAGAGACAAATATTACTGATGTCTAACGAGCGTGGAGCCATGAGAGGTCACACAAGACTGACATCGACTCCTCAATAAAAACTTGAATAACAAGGGAGGTAATTTGATTATCAACTCATTCAGTTTCACTGTAATTACCTTAAAAAAGTGTTAAGATTTTAAATCTTTGATAGGAGTCTCCAATAAAGCTGCGCATATGTTTGGTATTAACGGTATTGCTGCATATATTGTTTATTATTTTATAGTATAAACGTGATCAAAACAACATGTTTATAGGTGGTTCCATTTCACAGCGTTAGCCATACAATTGTATACGCTTTTACGAGAAGAATCTTCACTTTATTTTTGAAGAAGGTTAATTCGTATTTAACGTTATTAAATGCTCTCATTTTAAGAGTACCCGTTTAAACTTTTTTTATTATTTATGTTTTAAGATAATTATAATTTTATTTTAACATAAACAATTTTTTATTAGTTTCATATTCTTACTATCGTAGCTTCTCTATATTCACTTTTAGAAAATTTGTAGTTTGAGGATGACAGTAAAATAATAAATTGTTTTATAGGTCTCAAACCCATATCGTCCTAGTTGGCTGAAATCACAATTTATTAAATTATTATACATATTTTTCCCAACTAAAACAAACACTTCTAGTTTCATCTATTGGTTTACTTATTTTCAAAATGCATTACTAAACTCTGAACCACTTTTAATCTTTTTTCATGAAACTAAAAATTAAAGCTTCAATTTACTAAGTAACATAGGACCTTCGCCGAGTGGATACATGCTAGATTGTCCCGTTCAAAGCAGCGAATAATTGGAGCTTCATAGACACGGGTTGAATTAGGCGCCTTCCGTAATTCATTTTGCTTAGACAAATTAACTTTGACCATAATTAAATAACCCCACCGTTGTGACTAGATTGGTAAGAACAGTCTCACCTTCGTAGACGGATTAAAAAAAACCTCTGTAGTCCAAAGTTGCACGTACGGAGAGATAATTTAATGTATGTACTCCGGATTCATGTTCAATCAATTTTTATTCATTCCGAATTAAATGGAAGAATGTTTCAATTTTTTGTGGTAAACTAAGCCCTAATTCAATACGAGCTGAATTGTCTGTAAAATGGTCACTATACTTAGAGTTTTAAGTCCAATTCTGCTTATAATTCTCCTTTACAGGAAGTATAATGTTTAAAACAATTGTAAAAGAATATGAGGAGTCCCTCTTTGTTGTCAGATATATTACATAAATTTGAAAAGAAATCATTCCAAAATAATATTCAAGAGTGTGTTTAAAATTAAATGGAGAC
>JBAIZL010000005.1:256303322-256525822 GCA_036971475.1 Prosapia bicincta
CCTAGAACAGATTTATTCTTAATCAATGCATTGGTTGCCATTGCCGTCTTGAGTCATTGTTGGCGGTGTAGTGAGGGCTTTTTACGTTCTTCAGAGACATGCTGTACCATTTTAAGAATGTTGTTGATTTATTTTAGGTTATTGGAATTTTTACCATCATAATCTTTCTATTTCGGAATCGTTAAGTCCTCAATAATTTTGAATCTAGCATTACTTAGATTGAACATATTTTGGTGAAGTCCATTGATCGTTGTATAGGCTTTTATAATAGAAAATGTTCCAATTACGAAGTCTCTTTGCTTGCCCAGCTGTCTTAGATTGCTTGTCTTATTTTTTTGCCTCTAGCTTTGACTCATAATTCCTAGGATTCACAAGGCATTATATAAAGACTTTTCTAATATTGTGACCATCATTTATCAAATATCAATATGTCACAAATGTAGCAATTCAGTTTCAATTTAGACAGAACTTTGATCAATAAGGCTCTAAATGTTTGATTTAACCAATAATCTACTGTAACACCATAGACGCATTGATAGTCTCGACATATTTTTTTGATTTCCTAGAAGCCCCATCACACCAATACGGTACTTTTAGTGTAGAAAGGCCTCATGTCCTGGACATGGTCCCTTTCAAAACTTAACGAGATATCAAAAGTACCTCCAGACAATTGAGTATATACAACAATGCGCCTTTTGTACAATAAACTAGTCAAATCTAGAAGTACACACTTCCATATATATCTAAAATAAGGTAAAAGTTGACATGTGCTCTTATAATACTAAACGAAGCAATTGTGTACTGTGCATTATCCGAAACAGTTAAGAAAGTGTGGACGTCAAATTGCGTGCGTGAGTCGAGTCCCGCTTGATGACATAAGTCTTACTAAAAGCAAGTACAATACAGTACCTTTTACTCTAGCTTCTATAGATGTATTAGAAAAGCTAAAAAGGAATTGATTCGAAAATGAAAATTAATTACAAATTCAGTCCTTAAGAATGGTTGGAAGTGGGAATTTATTAAAGCATGTCTTATTAGCGATAAAAGGAAAACTCTTTATGTGTCGTGAATTAATAGTAGAATCTTCCTTAACACAGTAGTACATTAAGATTTAAACCTTCTTCTAATGCAGTTCGTTTTTCGTAACTTTATATATACAAGTGAAAAAATCCAGACTGAGTGGACGCCCATGTTTGACAAACTTCAATCCCCAACATTAGGCTACTAATGACTTATGTTGTTATGTTTGAATTCGTTACGTTGTCGTTGGTGACTTTAAAATTTAGAAAGATTTGAAGATGAAATAAAATAAACTACTACTATATCCATACAAGCAGACTTAATTAATGGCAGTTGGACTCGGTGTGTAAAAAGAAATACGGCATTGTTAAGTCACAGAATTTCTAATCTTTCCCAGAATGAGCAGCTTTTTACGGCAAAATTTTATTAATTTTAAGTCTTTGATATCTACAAATACAAACAAAATACCTTTATAGCTCTAATTTATAAATAAAGAACTCTTCCTGAGCGTCTGTTACTACTATTAGATTTTGTAACCAAATTTACATTTTTAGAATTTATAGATATAACCTTTATTAAATGAGTCGTAACTTTTATATAGCACATGTGTATAAAAATAACTATAAAGAAAGTAAACATTTGTTTTTTTTTATTTACTTTGAGCATTTAGGCTAATCTTGTTCTACTTTTACTTTTTATCTATGCCTTTAAAAAGCACAGTTTACTTAATTCTCTTGCCTTGTGTTTTATTTGCCGACTTTTTAAAATTCGTCTCTGTATTAGTTTTTGATTAAACACTTCTTTATCTTTAATTTTTACTTTATTTCTAAAGTTTTCTGACCTATTTTTAGTGTCTTAAAATGGAGCTCCCTTGAAGTTGATTTTTATATTGTCCTTTTTGTATTTACTTGAATTTGTAACTGTCTTCTTTACGACCTCCATTTAATTACATTTCGTTTGAAAGTATATCTTACTATCTTTTCGTAATAGTATTCATTTATCACATAATTATTAGTTTTCGGATGTTAATTATTGTTGTAGATAGGAATTATGTTTTTCATAACGTTTGATAATAAACAATTTCTGAAAGAAAATAATTAGTATTTTCGTAAACCGTGTAAATCCTACAATTACGTTTAGGAAATATTTCCAATTAGGTTAAACGTTTTCCATTTGTAGCTCCATCTTTTTATCTTCATACTGCAATAAGACGTTTTGAATCATACTGATATTATCGTTTCTTTCAGTATTATTTCCCGTATTCTCTAATAGAGAATGAGATTATATTTTGAATATTCGAAATATAAGATAATGGTTGTAGCATATATATATGTATATATATATATATATATATATATATATATATATATATATATATTTGTGTGTGTGTGTGTGTGTTTGTGTGTGTGTGTGTGTGTGTGTGTGTGTGTGTGTGTGTGTAAAGGGAGTGAGGCTTATAAGAGGCTCGATAGCCTGAGATATTTCGCACTACTTCTTATTTCAGTTCCAGAGATGCACTTTAGACATATCTTACTTGCTTGACAACTTGACAAATAGCTTACAAATGAGAGTAGTACACCTCACAAAAGTTGAGTCCCAGAAACTCATTATACGCATTTTACTCTAAGAACAATAAATTATAAATACAAGTACATTAATAAAGTATAATGTATACATATATATATATATATATATATATATATATATATATATATATATATATATATATGTGTGTGTTTATGTATATGTGTGTGTAAAGTGAGAGAGGCAATGACCTGAGGAATTTCGCAGTACTCCTTATTTCAGTTCCAGAGATGCACTTTAGGCATATCTCAGCTTAACAAATAGCTTACAAATGAGACTAGTACACCTCACAAAAGTTGAGTCCCAGAAACTCATTATATGCATTTTACTCTAAGGACAATAAATTATAAATACAAATACATTCATTAGGTATAATTTATATGTATTTATATATATTATATATGTGTGTGTGTGTGTGTAAAGAGAGAGAGAGGCTATGCCCTGAGATATTTCGCACTACTTCTCATTTCAGTTCCAGAGATGCACTTTAGACATATTTATATCTTACTTGCTCGACAGCTTAACAAATAGCTAACAAATGAGATTAGTACACCTCACAAATGTTGAGTCCCAGACACTCATTATATGAATTTTACTCTAAGAACAATACGTTATAAATACAAGTACATTCATAAACCCTAATATATATACAAGAATAATAATTTCATGTACGGATTATATAAAGTATATTATGAGAATGGAATCATGATATTACAAAAGGAACACATTGTTATTCTACTGTATGTGGACATTGTTACAAATCAGAATCTTACTAAATGGACTTCAGAAAGATCTATTTACATTTACATTAGGAAATGTAAAAGAGGGTACCCAATGTTCCTCTGGTGATGTTACTGTCTTCTGTAGACATAGTTGTAACCCTAATTCTTTCTAGTTTGGATTACAAAATTGTATCTAATCATTATATCTCAAATTAGAAACAGAAAAAAGGAACGACGTATTTACAAAATTGGTACAACGTTCCTCTAAGATTAAGAGAAGGGATTTGTAGCAACGGTTGCAAATTAAAACTCTTCTACTTTTAATTGTACATTAAAATTATTCATATATCCATTTAAAAAATAAAGAAAGAATATCAAAATTAGTGCACCACATTTCTCTGATATCAAGGGACGTGATGTCTGGCCAGGGTTACGTGCCTACATCTAACTACTATAATGCACAATATATCTTCTCATTAGGTAATAAGGTAGGAAGAGTATGCATTATTCTTCCTCCGGTAATGGGGAGGAGAGTAACGAGGCTAATAAAGAGGAGATATGTATGCAGGGTTTTTTGTCGGGAATCTCATCTTTCAAGTCTACAACGAGTCTACCCTTATGCGCCCATTTATAGAGAGTAAAAATATACGATATAAGGGATAAATGGCCATCTGATGACGGAACGAGAATATACATATAGCTTGAATGAACTTATTTTTAGGTACTTGAATTTAATGCAAACCCGGGTGGAACAGAGGCACATCTACACGATGTGAACAGCAACACAATATATAAGAGATGAAAGTATTCGTGATGTTAAAGTCAATGTTGTAACCCTAAGGTTATTAAAAAAAAGAAAAATCATTTTCTCACTAATGGGATGCTTGATTTTTCATTTCTAACAAATATTGCTGTTTGAGTTGCCTTTATCTACTACAAAAGCCACTGGAATTATTAAAGAAAACTCATAAAGCAAATCGCAATTCAGTAATCTGATTCTCATTGCGTCTTCAGTTGATTGAAATCCACGATTCCAACTCAAAACAACTTTTATAATAATTATAAATGGAAATAGATTTCAAAAGACTTTCAAAGGGGAATTATGTAAGGTTTTTAATTTACAAATCAAAACTTTTCATGAAAATATACTTTTTAAAAATAATTTACTGTTAGATATTCCAAGAATATTATAACTTTTGTAATATAAAAATAATGTATAATAAAATTTTTTTTCGTCAAGTAAAATGTTCTTATTTTACCTCCAGGTATTTATGTTTTACTGATACTTTTTACACTTGTTTTTTCTTATCAGGGCAAAAAACCACTTCTTACTGATTTATTCAGCAGACGCGTTTCTAAGACAACGCATTTTTCAATGCTGTGGATTACTGTGCAGAATAATCCACAACATTGAAAAATTCGCTTACCCAGCTCAAAACTCGTGTGCTGAATAAATCAGAAAGTAGTGTTTTTTTTTACCAATCTAAGACAAACAAGTGTAATCTCTGTAAAAACCTCAAGATGTACAGCACAAAAACTTTTTTTTTTTTTAAGAATCGCTTATGTTTTACTAGTAACTCATTATTTTTAGAAATATTCATTTGACATTCTAACTGACAAGTTGTCCCTTAAAACTGACACGATACAGAAATTAAACGTGTATTTATACTTTTATAGTAAACACGCTAACGACTTCTCGACCTAATTTGTGAACTTTATAAAGAACTGAAACAATATCTACAGTGATTATTATTGGAAACGCTTTTGTCTCAAAGTTTTATTCAAAAATATATAAGGTTAAAATACATATATCGTTCCATGAACATTTTGTTCCCCATTAAAATTACAAATATATCGTCCCAAATTTTTCAAACCTGATCCAATAATCCCACGCCAAAATTGGAAAGATATGTCCACACTTTTAGTGGAAGGAAGAAATTTATCATTTATGTATATTTATGGAAAATGTATCGAAACAAAAATCAATTCTATCTTCAATAGTGTATTTTTTATTTCAGTTCATTTAAAATTGCCTACATTTTTTGTTTAGTATGTCGTTGATTTATTTCCTAGAAGCGTCAAAAGTGTCGCGATAGTCATGGTCCATTAAATACGCAGAATATAACAGAATAATTATATTCTATGTAGTTATTTTTATATATAATTGTATCAATATAAATATGTTAAATAATATTTTCTTGCGTCTGTGTGTGTGTGTGTGTGTGTGTGTGTGTGTTCAAACGGGCAAAAATGCTGTTTGAAGGCTTGAAAGTCGAAATTTAATAAATATATAATAAAAAAGTTGTAATTAAAAAGATATTCAAATAAAACGTAACAAGACTAAAGGATTATTAATTACAAAAACAAATTGTTACAGTAAAGCGAAAACATTTTAAAAGATTTCAAAAACTAAACGCAAAGATCAAAGAAGATAAGGGTAGGAGTGGGAAAATCATTCTTGATGCCAAATTGTAGTTAGTTGGATTTTAGTTACCTGTCAGATTAAAGATGCCCCAGAGAACAAGGACTGCGGGATTAGGCTTTGTTTTTTAAGATTTTTTTTTTGGACATCATCCTGGCTAAATATTTAACCCTTAGCCATGCCAGGAAAAAAAACTGTTAGTACAAATTTCTCAATGTAACGTTACCGCAGTAGAACCATTCACAACGGAACTATACATTTTCCAAAAGTAACAGAAAAACGGTAATATAAAATATATATTACACTCGTAATTATTAAATTCGGAAAGAAGAAGAGATTGCAGTATGCAGCCAATTAACTGGAGAAGAGGGATTCATCGCAAGAACACAGGAGATGAGATAGAACATTCCTGAACCATTCCGGAAGGAATCAGCATCCATTTGCCGGCGAAAACAGGCGACTAAAGATGACGTTTTCCTTCAAAGGAAAGTCCAATTCAGTCAAGCTTAACTTTGCTTCTAACATTATAATTTCGAGTAAATTTGTTAAATTTAAAAAACCAATTTCAAGAATAGATTTGGCTTCACTTAAATTTATTTAAAATTGTTCATATATAAAATTATATAAATTTATTAAATTTTAAATTATAAAGTTTATATTAAAAGATATATAAAGAGTATTTTTTCCAATAAATACTTACAAATGTATAGTATAAAATAATCTAATAAATTTTCATATCAAAATTGATATCTTTTTAATATATATATATATATATATATATATATATATATATATATATATATATATATATATATACATATATACATATATATACATATATATATATATATATATATATATATATATATATGTGTGTGTGTGTGTGTGTGTGTGTGTGTGTGTGTGTGTGTGAATATAATTATTTAATATCATAAAATAATTATAAATTACACAACTTTTGCTATGATTGTTGAGTAAGTGAGAATTGAGTAAGCAGAAAAGAATAAGAGCGATTAAATATTTGAAAAGGGAAATTTCATATAAATTAAACGCTAAATTATATAAATAAATAAGAAGATTTTAAGTATATTATCATATTATATAAAATCAACTGGGAAAAATTTGGGCAAATGCAGGGAGATCGTTACTTTAATTTTTGTATAAAGAGAAACAAGCCAAAGTGTGGCAAGGTGTTATTTTAATTTTTTATTTTTCAGTATATATTAAATTTTCATCAGTCAATATTATTAATATTGTAAATAGTTAAAACACATAATTTATTTACAAATTAAACATCAAATAGACGTTAATTGAAAGTAGTTTACAATGGATATTGAAAATAAAATATAATTATTTTAAAGATGTTGTCTTAGGGATAAAGATGCTAAGTACATTTATTAATTAAGGCTAGTAAATGTGTGCATGATTTACCACCTTATAAATAAAAAAATAGATTTTCCAATTAGCTGTCGTTAATGATGTTCAAGCTTAATGACATGCAGTTACACAGCTTCTTTCTAAAAGGTTTCCAAGTACCAAACGCCTCAAAAAGGAGACACACCACCCCAAGTATTATGCTAGTATAGGGAAATACTCCACTAATTGGTTTTTCATACGAATTATAGGAATTCATTCCTAGGAGATTTAGGCAGGGGTGTTACAGGGATCTGTTGACTGACCGAAGTTCCTCCTAGGTCATTCTATCATTGCAGGGCAACTGGTAAGTATTAGGGAGACCTAGGATAAAGGACGGGAACAACTAGGTACTAGGTAAAATAGGTCCTAATACTTACGAAGTAAGGATGACTTTTTATTCATAAAAATGTATAACGAATGTTGAAGAATAATAAGGAAGATAGAAAAGAATGATTAAATTATTGAAGGAAATAAATAAATAGTAGGTGAGGAGGAAATAAATAAAGAAGTATAAAACAAATATATTTGAGTATCAACAATAAGTAAAAAGGCACGTTGCATTGTGTGTGTGTGTGTGTGTGTTGTCATAAAACTTTTTGTGACTTGATATGATTCTGATATAATGGAGTTCATTGAAAATTTAAACCAGGGGATATATTCCACGGGCACCGCTTGCTCGATACTTCACAGGAACAATAATTTTGCTGAGGGTTATATTTTTACCCGTTCTAGTGGGATGTTTCGTATTTAACCTGGTTATCGCCTGGATGCGAGTCGATACAACGGAAATGACATGTGTGTTCAGCTTAATTTAGGTGTGCAGCGTTAAACGGAGACATCGTTATTTTGCCCTTCATCTGTTAAAACGCCGTAGTTTTAACGACTAACATACACTAATGTCACAAATAGAGGCGTAAAATAAATTACATAAGAGAAAAGGTTGCTAAATAATGTCTGCCATGGTAGTGTGTATGTGTATTCATGCATATATCCAAAAAATCTTATAAAATGTGTCATACATTTACTATAATAACTTCTAACACAACGTACAGAAAGCCAGAATATTTAAACTACCTAATTTAAAAGTTAATAATCAAAAAAATTACCCCTTATGTGTGGAGATGATTTGTTATAATTTGGTCCCATAACATACTTCACCTAGCACTTCATCATAAATTAGAACACTATGCAATATAATGAATAAATTACAAAGAAGGGGAACATTCTATTTTAAATTACAGTCTGATTGGGTAGGAATGTAACACGTGATAGTAACATAAAGTTATTTCACATCCACGTCCCTCAAACTATTAAAATATTTGCGTTAAACTTTTGCCTCTCATTGTTAGATAGAGCGTAAATATTATAGTAGATATATCAAAAAATACTTCTGTTTTAAGACGGTGTACAAATGGGTTAGTTGTTTAATCTGTGTGCTTGATATTACCACCAACTAAGTAATCTGTAAATGCAGTGAACAAGACAGACCGAAGAAAGTAGTTTAAAATACCAACTACCACAAAATATTTAAAACTTTTTAATCAAAAGAGATCACTGTCAATTTTTATATTTCCTAAATGATGAACTGTCTATTAGTTCTTTGACAATACAATTCCGCATAATTACTGTGACTATTCTATCACAACAGTTAAATTCGTGACGCTAGTGCTGAAGTTGAGTACACAAACATTTGCAAGCGGTGCATCAAAAACTTGAGAACAATAAACAAAGCGTGTGCTTACTGGTAACACGTTTTTGAAACTATATGAGAACAATGTGCATGATTTTTTAAAACATTTTTTATTAACGATGAGGAAGCTGTAACTCTCTGTAAAAGCGATTTATTTGTCTGTCAATTGCTTACAGAAAAACCTTAATCTTTTTCGTACAGTTTCTTCCTAAATAACTAATAACAGCTGCAAAAGTGTGCACACAAAAAAGACAAAAGGTTTTTAAAAGCTACTAATGTAAGTGTTGTGAGAAAGCGTGGCTCATCTCCAACACATATATAGGATTGGAATTCCAGGTGTTTAATTTGCGGGAGAGCGAATTCCAAACTGTGGTAACTACGCAGAGAGTTACAACTACGAACTGGCGGCAGTACTATTCGTTGCGAACTATAAAACGTTTAAATAAGTGCTTGCATTTTTGTTAGTTTCTGTATTATTTGTTTTTAATAAATTGTTTCTTTCATAACAAATATAAGGTAGATTTGTAAATAGAGAAGTCATTGTGACATTAGACTGAGAAACACTTGGATGGAAATTGAAAATATTGTTATGTTAATCTTTTATATGTGTACAGTTTTAATTTTCTGAAAATATCAAATATTTTAAAAATTATCAAAATTAAAATATCGTTTATTGCATTGATAGTTTGGAAAAAACTTTTAAAATTGTTTTGATATTTTATATAAAATCTTGTAAATACTTTTATTGACCTGTTTTTATATTAGAGCTTTGCCTCTATAAAACATACATCACTAATGTCCTCCCTACGTCTACATATAATTTGTATATATATTTTAAGACTTGATATTTTACTAGTAGAGGATAGTTGAAAAATTCTTTGTTTTCCCAAAAACCAATATTTTAGATACATTTTTGTGTCGTATTATAGGCCTTTTTCATATTTATTTTCTTACAAAAATACTTGCTCAACATTAGTAATTAATTAATTTAATTATTAATAAGTAAATAAAAATATATATAGAATAGTTAAATGCCAAGATAGGTTTTAAGAGTAAATTATGTTTCTAGGGTATTTTATGTTTTTAAGGAAAAGTTATTTTATCACTAAAACCAAGATAAAAAATTTATAATTGTTGATTTATATTTAAATCAACAATACACTTATCAATATCCAGTTGCGCTTATAGTTAGACAAACAAAGAAGGCATCAGTTTTCGATTGAGGATAGAGTTACATAATGTCTTAGTTACTCTGTCATTTCGACGTTATGTAAAGGATTAGTTATTTTAAGAAAATAAGGAAAAAACTCAAAATTTCGCAAATTATCATTCACTCGTTTTATAATTAAAAAACATTATTAGAAATGCTACATTATTTTTTTTCACGTTTTTACCTCGTGTCGTGCGAAGATTACTGGACGTGAGCTTCACCAACATCGAAGGCGGCGCGATGTCAACTGACGGAGATATTCCTTCGCGGGGTTTGAACCTCGAAAAAACACACGCAAGCGCTTTGACCCGGACACCTGTTCGCTCGGGCTAATCAATACTGTTCCTCGTTCCTCTGGCCTGGACCAACCTCCAAAACGTGCTATTCATCTGTACTTTTTCTGACCCAGTTAGCAGGTGAACTGATTGGATATCGAAATATTTAAGGTGGCTTTAATGGTATTACAGCCATTAACTTTTCCCAGAAAAATCATGACCTAGCTGACAAAAAGGCTAAAGGTCAAAGTTGGTTCAACATTTTCTTACTGTAAGTAAATAAACATCATACAGAGACACAAAAGTTATTTAGATCAGAGACGACTGTTCAATGCCATTGGTTTATAAAAAAATAGTTTGGACTACGTGAAATTGCTAAATAAATTATAATTATGGAGACCATATAGAGTACCATTAAAATTATTTCAAGGGACAACTAATATGGTTTCATAACTTAGTACTTTTTTCGAAGTAAAGTAGTTGAAGATGAATAGCCTAAATGATGATTATCATCTACAAATAGGATGAAATGACTTTTGAAAAAGTTAGGAAAAGGTGGTTACTTAGGACCCCGGCAACGGTTCAAGATTGATCCTTGGATCACATGTCCCAGGTCAAGTAGCTGAAGTAGAATTAGCATCTATCGCTAAAATCAGTTTCACCCTCTACAGTCAATAATCCCTGGTACTAGGATATGGGAAAAGTATGGTATCGCTTAGTAAAGGTTGAAGGACTGCTTTTAATCGGGGCGAAGCAGCGAGCACAGAAATAACTAGAAGGGACATAGGTATTCTTCTATCATAGTGCCGGTGAAGCCGGGTTCGCCATCTTGGTGAGGAATGTGGCCGGGAAAACAAGACTTGCTTGGCGCCTAACTTTAATAGTTAGCGTGTCTCTCCATCATCGTTTTAAATCTGTTACCATTGTAAGAAAATGATAAAACTTGGTTTCATAGTAGTATATAATAAGGGGATTGCGATGGTGAAAATATTTTTATTTTATAAAATAGTTCTCTCGTCTTAAAACGCCATTAAATTAAAACATATCTGAATAGAAATACAGTTTGACACAAAGAGGTCCGTCTGATAAGTTTTTTAATTTTTTGGTCAGGTAAATGGCAGCAGTGGGATAGTTAGAGGTATGATTCCCAATTTTATTTCTTTTAAAAATATATTTGACTACGACCAGCGGTTTGATTGGGCCATTGGTGTATTTGAGCGCAAACATTAGGTGTTATGTCCGAAAGTGTGACTTGCTAATGCAAACGAGTAGCCTAACTGGATGCTGGGAGGGTGTAATCATCTCAAATTACTTGCCTAGTATATTGAATCCGTATCATGTTCTTATCTTAATTATTCTGCCGTACAAGATGAATAACAAATGACAAAAATACTTTTCCAGTTTTGCCCTGTGTTAAAGTTGCGTTTATTGACTGACTACTGTCGACAGATTGACACGTTAAATGGTAATTTGAACATTATACAAAGACACCATAATTGCACAATAATACACAGTAGGAACATTTGTAGAAGTAGTTGTACAATATACAATATTTAATAACATCTATTAACATAAAACATTAATTACCATATTAACAGTAAAATATGACACATTCAAATTCAACGTTGAGACAAAACATCTTTCTAAACTAAACTACTTGTAACAGCTACAATGCTGTATAAATTACAATCAAATTAACGAAATAAGACGGAATTGCTATGAACAACAATAGAAATTATTTAAAGTACATTAGCCTATATATACTACATTATTATCCCTAAAAACGTTATTCTTTTGGAAAGATGCCTATTTTTTTAATGCAACTTTGAGTTAAAATATTTGTAATAATATTGTAGCCTCACATTACAACACATTGTACATAACCGATTATAAATAAATATTCAAATATTCTGTTGATTAAACTGCAGAGAAATGGAGGAAACCTTTCCTTATTGCTACACCTTATAACTCCCCCATAACTATACGGAATATTTCTACACATTAGTCTAGTAATTTAGTCATTATATTATATTTTTATTATTAATTTATTGTATAAACTCATTATTAATTGGAATGTGTAGGCAGTTACAATATAACTAATTACTAATATAATACTAATTAATATATACCTGTTTATATTAGGCCTATTATTTAGGCAAACAGTTTAGTAACTTAGACAACAATATTACAACTTCGTTATTCATGAACTTATTAGTAGTCAGAATTTATTAACATCAACAATTATTATACAGGATGTTTATATTAGCCCTATTAATTAGGTCAACAGTTTAGTAGCTTAGTCATTATTATTACATGTTTGTTATTAATGTACTGTATGAAACTTATTAGTAGTCAGAACTTATTAAAAGTTACAATTATTGTATACGGTGTTTATATTATGCCTATTATTTTGGTGAACCGTTTCGTAGTTTAGTCAATAATATTAAATATTTGTTATTGATGTACTGTATAAAACCTATTAGTAGTCAGAATTTATCAACAGTACCAAATATTATTCAGGGTGTTTATATGTATTATTCCTATTATTCAGGCCAACAGTCTAATAGATTTGTTAATAATATTATACTTTGAAGAATATATCACATCTAAAAGCGAAATTGACGCTCTTATCTAGCTTGGGCGACTCATCGTATGAGGCCGCCATCTTGGTGAGGGCAGACACGAAAGCTGTACGACGTCCTCTCTAGTTATATCTGTGCTCGCTGGGGCGATGGGAGGTGTCTACGTGATTCGCTGCCTGGTGTCTTACTTTGTAGCCAGCACTATATCCGTATTGGCGATCGAAACCTCCTAGATGCCTAGTTTTTTTATAATACTATATAACAAAATGTGAACACCCTTTACTTTTAACATGAAAAATAGACGAAATCATATATCTGTTTTATCAGTCACATGAATAGCATTGCTGGAAATTTTATTCCCAAATTATTGTATTTTCATTGTGGTGATCCGTTACTTCTATAACTTTGTAAGAATATCGACGTACTTTAGCAAATATAACTACTTGTATTGAAGTTTTTAAAAGTTAATTGAAATAGTAAGTTTATTTAAAGAGTTGCGCGTATATGATATTGTAAATTTCTGTGATTATAAATTTTTAAGACAATCCATATTCATTATGCACTATTGAAAACTTTTAAACCTATATACATTCATTGTTCTACTGACAGTTTATTATAAATTGTTATAATATTAACAGAATAATAAACACTGAATTTAAACATTGAAGGAAAGAGGTTTGCTACAAAAGCGACCTACTGTAGTAATATATGTATTTTTTATTTCTTAGTATTTTTAGCTTATTTATTTCAATAATATATAACATCTCCTTAATTGTAACTTGTATGATATTGTAAAGCAAAACACTATCAGAGTGGTTGTCAGAAAGAATTTTCCACGAACTACGACAGTGCGGATACGATCAAAAGTATGTAACACAACTACTTCCATAGCCCTATCTGTTAATAAGTTCATCTCCGCCATCTAAATATCGCTTTGTGTGTAATTATAGACCATATAATTTTCAATGTATAGAACATGGGTTCCCAAAGTGGGTGGCGTGAAAGCAACTCCGGGGGCGCGAGACCAGTTGGAAAATAATAATATAAATTGAGTAAATTTATTAAAATAAGAACATACTTGATGCTCTTAATGACTTCCGTTGTCCCTTGACTATAAATCAACCTCATATGGGCATACTGGTGTAGAATTTGTAAGATCAAACATCTCACTACAAGGGTTTTCTCTTATCAGTTGAAATTTACCTTGCAAATTAAAACTTGAAATGTTATATCATGTTTCTTGTGCAAGTATGTATAAATAAATAAATTGTTTTCAATATATATGTTATATTTGATATTTTTTCATATGTCCATACCGTTTATTTATAGTGTAATATGGAGGAGGGGTGGGAAGATTTAATTTAAAAAGGAAGGGACGTAGTACCAAAACGTTTCGAGACCCTTGCTATAGGGCACTTAACATTTACCTCCCATGATTATCTTGCTAGTAATTAATAATTTCAAATTTTACAATTTTCAACAACAATTATAAATAATTACATTTTTTTAAAAGATAGGTTCTATTTTAAAAAAACACTCTTAAATATTTTTTTTAGCCTAGTAAAATATTTGTGGGAAATATATGGTATGGTAAGTATATGGTATGGCATGTGTTTAAAGTTACACGTTGAATATTTTACCAAATATGTGGATAATATTATTATATTTTCTGTAACTCATCTCTTAAGAAAAATTTATTTAAAGGGAAATTATAGTTAAAAAATCCGGGCAGAGAAGGTTTAAACAGATAACACCGAGTTGTGTAGGTAATTTAATAACAGTGTTAACAATGGAACCGTGGAACTTTGAACTGGCATCGAAAACAGCCTTGTGGAATAAATCCATAACAGCTAAACGCTTTGTTTATTGTTTTAAAACAATGTTACAAAGTCATGACCTTGAAACTTTATAGAACATCATAAACATAAAACTGTACCACCAACAAGAAATATTGAAACCGAATATTTTCAATTCAATACCTACTGAGGTCGACAAAGAAAAATTCTATTTTAGTAAGTTTTTATTTTATATTTACAATTAATATAAATATGCATATACTTATTATATAAATAGAAAGTTATTTTCTTTGCAATTTTCTATTTCCTTCTTTATGTTGATCTTTTTACTATTTATTCAATTTTTCAATTTATAATTTATGAAGTTGATGGTGGTCTATAACTTCATATTTTAACTCTTGATTATTGCAAGGAACCTTTTTTTATAGTTTCGTATACATCTTTAAGTATTTTTTAGCTATGGGAAAGCTATCTCAGTGCTAAAAGTGGTGTTTTCTAAATATGTAGATCCAAATTTCGAACCGATCGGGACGTCAAATTTTTAAGATTTAAATTATTGAATACATTTCAGAAAAAACTGTATTAATAATATTGTCATACACTATAAGGTCTTAAAAAGTATTTACACTTGATTGTACGAAAAAATTTGATTAACAATTGAAAATTTGTACGAGATATATATGAGGAGAGTGTGAGCTAATAGAACGAATTTAAACAATGAAAACCACTTAAGCGAAATTATTATATAGCAATTAGATTTAAAAATTTAAAAAAATCTGAGCTCAAAATTATTAAACACGAGTTTTTGAAGCTTTAAATTCTCAGGGTAGCTCAGTTTAACCACATTTACCAATTTATTTTCAATAAGGAATCACCGGTAATTTTAACAACAATGTGTGATAGGTGCTGGGTAAAGCTAGTATAATCTCCCTTACCTTTCGGATCGCAACTCCTACTTGCATTCGATTCTGGTTTAAACCTATACGTTTAAAATTATTGGATTTAACAATAAAACGTACTTTAGTAATACAAGTAAATATTATTGGTTAAGTTATTTATAAATACTAGCGCAAGTAATGAAAATATGAATATTTATTTCAATTATAGATTTTGCTATTAGGTTCAGTATTTATCTATTTAAGACAACGGTTAATTCAGTCAAGTCAATTTCGTTCAATAATTGCTTTTTATGTATCATTAAAAGAATAAAATTTTGCTATATTTTAAAACGCTCTACAATGAAATATAAATATAAAATCAGTTAAAAGGATTTCTCTTCCATTCATTAGTATCGAATGACAGAATAACATTTACATTTTTTTGGCAGCCATTGATCGAGGGACCGACTCGCGTCAGAGATGAGTAGGCAAATTTATCACGTTTCAACAGTTCTAGTCTGATACCATTGGAATAAAAAATATCCACACAAGTAACAATGTGAAATTTATACTGCTGTAAAATAGGAATAATTTTCATTGTTACAAAATACATTTTTAATGAAAAGTACAATTCATAGATCTAATAAATGTATAAAATGACTTTGAAATATAATTTAAAAAAACAATAATTTAATAATATTATAATATCTTGGTGACAATAATTACAAATTTTATTCTAAAATAATTTGTATCTATAGAAATAGTGTTTTATGTAATGTTTAAGAGAAAATGAGCTATCTTGCATGAACCTTAAAAACATTATGTCAATATAACAATTTTTAATATACTAAAATAAAACTAACGGAATTTAAATTTACATGAAATGTAATAATAAATATTAAATATGTATTGATAAAATGTTTTCAAAATAACCTAATGGGTATTCAAATACCAAATTTACAAGTTGACTTGCCTACTATTGATTACAAATATTATTGCTTTAACTTGTTCCCCCATTAAAAAGCAGGATTTTCTTTGTTTTATATGACCTCTTCCTTTTCAGGCTCAAGGGCTTTGTTTTAATCTCTGACGTACTAGCAAGTCTTGTTGCTCCTACTTGCTAAAATAGTTTCAGTTCTTATCAAGTCAAATTTGTATATGTGTATGGTAAACCTGTACTTCAAAAATTAATAATTTTTATCACTGTTATATTGAAAATATTTAATGAATTTCAAAAGACCTTTTTTACATTTAAATTTTAATATTTTCCCATAGGTATTGTGTATTTGTTTGTGAGAAAAGTGTTGAAAATGTCGGTAACTTACTAGAAAGATTATTTAAAAAAAACAGGTGAAAGTATTGTTATCAAAGTAACAAAGTATGTGTTGTGTGACATACGTTTCACATTGTTTACTGGATAGAAGCTAATATTGTTTGAGAATTAAGGTGTAACAGAGTATCGACAAGTTTATTTGTTATTAATACGTTTTTATTAGATTTAACATTTGTTGTAAATATTGATAAAATGACTAGTATAAGATGGAAATTTCATATTGTTTACTTAAAAACAAGTTACATTTATTTGAAATAAATCCGTTTCGGTAAATATAATTGTTTAATAAAACGTTTTTAATATGTGTAATTATTTTTCTATAAAGTAGAAAATATCCATTGAAACAAAAATTGCACATTGGTCACTTGGAGGTAATTTACTTTTATTTTAAATTACGTTTTGATAACATTTTTAATAAATATGAATGTTTATTACAATAAACCGTTTTACATGTGCAAGAACGATTGATAAAATAAAAAATAAATAAATTATGATGATATTACCATATCGTTTATCGTAGAAACCTATTAACCCTGATTTTACTATTTTGTCTTGTCTCGTCTCTGGCACGCTGTTTCTTTTCAACGCTAATCCCGGAAATGTTCAACGAACTACATAATTAAATTTCGGTAGAAAGAATTTCAGCTCGACCTTTGTGAATATGACAGCCTTATTAAAATAAGGGTCGCGTGTTTGCTGGTATGGATTTAGTTAAATCCAAGAAATCTCTGCTCTTTGCGGGTTTACTTGTCATTGACTGGTTCATTGAATGAGCTGTGTACATGGCCGCTAAATGCTGAGTTCAACATTTTGTCATTTAAAAGCTTTAATTTAATTTTCTACTTATTTCCTAATTTTTTTCTTGTTAAACTACATTTTTGTTTTTTATGAACTGAATTGACTTCAACTTTTTAATTTTTTACTGAAAAAGAATATGCTTCCAACTATTAATCCGAATTTTCCCGAAACAATTTTTAACCTTTTTTCAATTTATTCAATCTATACCAGTTAATTTTTAAATTAAAATTCTCTTTCAATTCCCGAAAGGACGATTATTTATTGTATGAACCTATAGTAAGACCAAATTAAGAGGTGACAAATAACTTTATTTTAAATACTAAAGTACTTACCTAAATCCTAGAAGACGTTTAAGACGAACGATTGGAATAAAAGTGAAATATCCAGAACATTATTGAGGTGACTTGATTCTTGTGCTTGCTTCATCAAAATATTTTGTAAACTATAATCTTCAATACGCAATTTATTAATTATTTTTTAATATATGAATAATTTCACTTTTAATGGAAGTGGAACCTTTTATTGGAAAATGAAAAACTCTTGACACAAATATATTATTTTTGTTGAAGCCAAAATGCGTACGCGGATTATCACTGTCAGGAATAGATTCAAGGAGGATTTTGCAGTCTTCTCTGGATATGGGAGATTAAACCTCCGTATTTAAAATGTTTATCGTAAAATTCGTACAAACAAACGTTCAACCCGTATTACCGGTATAATAAGCCTGTCACATTCACAAAGGTCCACCTGAAATTATTTCAACCGAAATTTAATTCCTTGCTCGTTAATCGTTATGGGGTTTAGAGTGGAAAGAACCGGCATGCAGGAGACAACTTGAGTTGGGAAGAATGGAGAACACTAAAATCGATTCTGTCACTTCTTAACTAAATATTGTGAAAATTATATTTCTGTCATATTATTATTTATTTTAAAATTATTGCTCGAACGTATTAAAGGGTTTGTTAATAATATATACAAACATTTCCTAAAATATATTTTTAAAACGAACCACTAAGTATAAAATAGTTTTTTTTAGAAAAAGTTACAGATTATTTATTTTCAAAGCCCCTAACATATTCTTATAGCCATAAACTATTGTTAAAGTATTAACAAATAGACCCTATAGATTATTTGTAAATATTAAAAAAAAGGGGCGCATGCAATAATTTCACTAATGCTTAGCTATCGACAAAATATCTATCAATTATATATTTTTGGTATTGCCATTGGTATTAAACATAAATTTTACTTTCGTTAGAAATATTTAAACAAATATTTGGACTAAAACTAATCTGGATAGAATAGGTATTGTGCAAGGATCCAAGGCAGGTATGTCAGGCAGGACTAACCTTAACCGCCCGTTATTTTCACAGGATTGAACTTACTAATTAGCACAAACTGAATGGATGGGGGCCTAAAAAGCACATTACGTTTATTGGCGCTATGAGGACAAGGACATGCAAATGACATCCTGCAAATGAATATATCTTTCTTATTATTAATAGAGCTTTAATTACATCAATTAAAAAAAAGCAATAAGTCAAACGTCTTTGCACATTGCTCTCGAATGGATTGAAATTGTAATTAGCAAACAGACGTCGTATTACCAAAAATATCCATGTTTCTTTAACAGTCGTGTTACTGTTATATCACGAATTAACGTGACAAAGGAATGTTAGTATTGTTTTATTAGGTACCATCTCTTTTATGTGCCGGACAATATAAAGCTAATAATTACATTAAAATATGCAATTTAATAGCGTCAACTAAGCTATTAGATTACTCATACAGCGATGCATTTGGCCCCCAAGTGCCCGCCAGCACTTTACAATCTGCGTCTTGGCCTGGTCGAACCCTGGACTAATTAGGGTACATTAGTGTTATAGCATTATACGCATTAGACCATTCATCGGATCAGAATTCTATTAAGAGCATCTAATCATTCAAATGTGTACTATGTTACAAGAATGCATATAAATTTAATTTTATATAAAATATATTTGTATTTATAAATGTTGTTTGAGTTTTTCGAAAAATTAGCACTTCCAAATATATAACACCAGGCGTTATTATTGTAAGTGTTCTTCCAAAATTGTATATAGCTTACTTCAAACACTATACACGTAGGTCTCTTGTACCTCAATTAAAATTTTTATTACTGCAAATAATGAAGGACAAGCTATTATAAATAACATATAAATTATAGATGACGTTAATAGTAATTCACAAAATTAATCGGTAATAAACTCAATATATTAAATATATAGAGAGAATTCTAGACCAAATAAAATCATATTTTGTTACATATTACACCTATAATTGATATAATAACCTCGTGTACTATTTAAACGCATGTAATCCTATTGCCTTTTCTACTTTTATATTCTCAATAAATATTATCCTTTTATCTATAATTCAAAAATAACAATTTACTTGAGTTCACTTTAGTTCATTAGAACTATTTCGTTAAATCAGTATATTTATTAAAAACCTATATTCACCTATAACCTGTACCTTCCAATAAAATTTTCTCTTTTGTGGGCTAAAACGACTCGAGCCACTTTCATTTCATTATTTCGCAGGGTACGAGAGAATCACGATTCCATTGTTAACAGCACACCGGGTAACGGAAATAACTTGAACACCTAATCATATTCAACAATGTACACCTAATACGCATTTGCGTGACAAATGCGTTATCATCATCATCAGTGGTTAATGAACAGACGTATAAATCTTTACATTTTATAGGCCCCTGGTAGATGTAATGAATAATAGAACATGACTAATAACTTGGAGAAGAATTAGTGATGTTATAGTTTAAAAGTTTTATTAGGAAGGCTATTCACAGATACAGATGGCTTTGACTTTGAATCGCGTTTGGGTTATAGATAATTATTAATGAGTTGGTACAATAGAACTATAACCGTACGAAACAATTGGGACTAACCTGAATTCGAATATTTGTATTCTTTTAAAAATAATATTCAGTTGGACGCCATACTTCTCTCACGGACATTACCTTTCCCCCGCTGCTTTTCTCTCCGACTAGGCTTTTTTATTACTCTTCACCTATCTTCCTTTTACCACACCTTGTCCTTAAGAGAGTAATGGTTTATCCCTGGTCTACGAACCTTGGTTCGAGACCTGTATCTCAAGGAATAAACCTCTCAAGAGAACCAACTCCTGAATTTTTTATGAAAACCGATTGCCTCCCACAAGCCTCTTTTAGCTCCTTTCGGGGTAGTGCCATCTTTGAGAGACACTTGTGACTTAAATACTATACATGGATACTTAGTAAACTTATTTTATTTTAAATTAAAACACAGCTAATTGGAAACTATAATTTTTTTATTATATGTTTGGATTTAGAATTACATATTATTATTTGATTAATTTTAATTACCAGGATTTAGCTTTTTTAATTTTACCTAACCTTACTTTTGAATTACCATGACTATCTTATTTCATGGTATTAGTAGAGAATATGTCCCCTTTATAATGTTTACATTTTTATTATTATTTATATTAACACACACACACACACACACACACACACACACACACACACACACACACATATATATACATATATATATATATATATATATATATATATATATACATACTATATCCATTTCTAATATTATTATTAAAATCCACAATTCCTTAATATGTCTTCTATCATCTATTTAAATTCAATTATTATAATTAATTTGCACATAAATTTGACCATTCAAGTTAAATTTTATGTATTTTAGAGTTTTGTTTACTTTCAAACATTTTAAGATTAATTTCTAGTTACTTTAGGCTATGCGTTTTAACAAACAATCCTTTTAATTCACTAATAGACTCTGGTTAACATTTACCTATTTATAGGTTAACCTAATTAGTTAAAACCTTCTAAGCATTTACTAAAACCTTCCTGCTTATACTTATATACTAGGTCAAAGGATTTCATACATTTTACAAGAATAAAGCCATATCAGATAAAATTATTTAAACACAATACGTTTAATTCCACTTCAGGCAAACGGTTGAATGGAAATCAATTTAGAATATTTGTTATTTAATTTAGGTAACCTAAGAGAGTTTTCAGTCCCTTAAGTTATTCAATGTTTAGTTAATTCTGATTTTAAGTTAATATATTTTGAAATAAAATTTTATCTAAAAGAAAATTAAATTGTTTATATGACTTTATACTGCAAAACGTTAGGTATCTTCTATGGTTGGGTTGTCTTTGGGCCTCTTCACAGCTTCCATGGGATTTGGACTTATTACCACATATTGGGTCGTTAATGGTTCTGCGTGTATCAATACGATCACACTCGATGGCCGTTCCAACTGTTCTTACTTAGCGTACCTTTTTTGGCTTCGTCTTCACCAATTTCTTCAAACTTTCGCCGTTAAGATGACCATCTTACATTTTTAACCAATGAGGAAGCCGTTGCTATGGTAACTGGCTTTGTTTATTTCGTAATTTTGAATATTAATTAGTTTCAATGTTTGTGAAATACATTTCTTTACTCCAATGTGTTATTTCAATTGTTTAACTTCCATTTAATAATTTGTTTGTCTTTATTTCTTCTAATTTAATTGAGTTGCTGTTTCTTCTTGCTAACTCAAACTTCGAAGGTAGCGCGGTCGCTGCAGTGTGGCAAGATTGTATAAACTATCTTTCCACGCGGTTTTTTACCGAAAATAACATAGCTTCATTTTTGGATAACCTAAATTTTTAGGCTATTATGTTTTAAATTAAAATTTATATCTTTACAGAAATACAACTCTTCCTAGCTAGGCCTAATTTAATTTCCGCACATTTCTATACTTATATTCACTATCCCTGATTATATTTGGTCAAAATTATTTTAAAATTATAGTCTACATTTTGGCTGGGTCCCATAGACATCACTTTTACTGTTTCATTAAAATCGGTCTATTAGCCGTTAGCTTGGTTTATAATTTATTCTAACATTCCTAGTTTGTCTTTTTAGTTCTAATTACTTTAGTTTACATTGATTTTCTCTATAATTTGCCATTTTTATTGTAACACTATGAAATAATTGGAATATTAGTTGATTGATCTATATAACTATTCTAGGTTTAGTTACATTTATCTGTACTAATACCAGATTTATTTGCATCGGTCATTTTAGCCGTTGCAGTATGTAACAAATGAGAGAAAAAAAATATTTTTAAAGTTTTTAAAGTTTCTGACTTAACAGACTTGTTAACAGAGACTTGTCTCTAATCCTTGCTTTTTCACAAAGAGTCAGGCCCGAAATTGGGGTTCCGATAGAAAGGTATTGCAGAAACCACTTGAAAATGGCATCTTAATCATTCTTAGTTTATTCGCTGGCATGTGTTATTTTCAAGAAATTGGTTCTCCATATTCAAGCATTGACAAGAAGTTTAAAAGTGTATTCCTTTTAAGTAAGTCAGACCCGAAACCGTATTTCCGCACCATTTCGTCATCTAGTATTATCTTTTAACCAAACTCTCACTTTTTTAGTTGCGATATTAGCTATAAATTGTTACTAACTATTGATTCTATTTACAATTACAAGAAAAACGATACGAAACAATCCATGATTCACTTTAGTTGTTATTAGTTACTTTAACCAACTATAATTGTTGTTTTTACAATGCCAATAGAGTTAAAACATTTCTATTTCATGTTATCCTCTCATGAACAGTGACAAACAAATTTACATTGTTTGTTATAAAGTTTCTCGTAATATTGTGCAGAATTAATGTATGCTACATTTTCTGAGGTGTGTTATCAAATTAAAATTTAGGGTTTGATCAAGAAAGCACCACTAGGTGACTAATAAACAGAGCGCCGGAAAGAACCCAGTCCGTCCTACGAGAGAACTGTGTATGTGTGTCTGAATGAAGTGTCGGCATTTCACTATTACTGTAGGACTTTTGTTTTTGTTTTATATTTTATTACTTTATACAGTTTAATAGTCTATAGCTCATAAGAGGAATCTTTATATTCCTAACGACTACCATCACATCATTAGTTATTGGCAGTACTCGTACTATTGTTGATATCATTGTTATTATTATGCCCACAGTGTAGGCGATAGTAATTGTAATTGTAAAATAAAGAATTTTTTTTGAAAATGTTCCTTTTTTTCGTGTCTGATTTATGGAGGACCAATATTATCTGCTTAGCTACTAATCTAAAACTTTTTTATTTACTAAGTTTATGATTTATAAGAACTTCATCTCTTGATAATTAAAACATACTAACTCTATTTCGATGTAAACTAAAGTCAAACAAAGCTTTAAATTTTATTTTATTCTAATTTTATTTGTATAAGGATGTAGTTTTGAAATGGTATAAAGTGGCTTTGTGAAAATTGAATTTTAAATTTTTGAAATGAATGGTTCTTAGTAGAAGACCAGGTAGCTGCGTATTTCAGCACGTAGAACATTTTACTTCTAACCTAAGGTTTCTAGATTAAAAACTAGGGATCAGCAAATATATTTGAAATGTTTTCATAGCTTCAGATCAACTCATTCTCTGTCAATGAATGTTTAGGTTCATACCTAGGACGACATAATATTGGACTGTTAGACAGTAGATGGAAGAGCCATGCACTGCCTCCAATAAGCAATTAAAATAAACAAATCCGTGATTATTATTAAAATAGCCCTAAACGTTTTGTAATACTTGCTAACATTGTCTTTCTTTTATGATAAAATTACCAAATTTATCATCTGGATTTTGTGTTGTAATTATTTTTAATTTTGGTTTTTTCAGAAGAAGAAATTATTGATTCCATCCTTATAGTTATTCAATACCACAACCTAATAGTTTAGCTTTGTTGGTCTCCTTTTAGTATCTTGTTCATGATGAAGCACTAGTGCAACAAGTTTGTGTTCGGCCTAATAGAGAGTTTCAGCTAAAAACATAAATTTCACTATGTAATATAACGCTTGAAGAGACTCGTTAAAACCACCAAAGCAAATAGGTGCGGTTGGAATAACAGCATTATTAAAGGTTAATTTTGAAACCGAAACCTTTAGATATTTAATGTAAAATGTTTCCGAGAATATAACCTCCTTTATATGCATACATTTTCCATAAACTAATTAAAGGCTAGTCAAAAGAATAATTATGTAAATTTAAACATAATTGCAGAGAAAAGTGATTTTGATCTCCCTAAGGGATCTTTGCCAGTCTCATAGCCAGTAAATATTACAAACTTTCATAAATTTACTTACATTATTACTTCGGGAAGTTGATAATTTGTTTAATAGAACGAATGGAGCTTCCCAAGTCGTTATTGGACAATACAAACTTTTTTTTATATTTTACAATTATTCATTTTTGCCGAGGAGCATAACCGATGTCATGTGAAAGGTGACCTGCAAATAATTAAAGGTTTTACTTCAACAAATAAGACCTTTCCGAAGTAATTAATTAATTAGATTTATGTAAATGAACTTATCTAGTCAGTGACGAGGATGGTTTGGGGATTTCGAAAACGTTCCAATTCAATTATTGTTCTTGAAGAAAATGTGTTAAATACGAACGTTAAAATATCACCAATTATTTTGTACAGTAAACAATTTATATATATATCTTTAAATGTTTAATTTTTCCGAATCATGGTAGAGTCAGCGTTAATTTGTTATTCAAATTGACCCGGCCAAAGCTTAATTTAAATAAATGTATTTAAATTAACTCATTCTTACTTTGAAAAATGTTCGGTTAGCGATATCGCAAACGTTTTGTCAACTAGTGTGATATGTATTCATAAATATTTATTTTATTTATATATTTTTTATATGCTATTATGTTAAGAAATTGGGAAATGTGTCTATTAAAATGTTATGGGTTTGCTAATTGTCTTGTAGAAGAGAAATTCTACTCCATATCTTACGTTGTTGTTTTTTTTTTTATTGTTGTGAAATACTCATTTTTTTCTGTTAAAAATTATTTTGAAAAGTTAAAAATTTCAACAGTGTGACATCTCGATAACTACTGAGCCTAGCGATGTTAAATTTTGTAATAAAACAATTAGGTTGAACATGTGATTTAAAATTAAATATTAAAAACAAATATTTAAAATCCAATTTGCAACTCTTAAATACCTATACTTTAGTAGTAATAAATCGAAAAGTGACGAAAACAAAGAATTGAGAGGAACGTAAATTTTATAAAAACCAGAGGCCGATGCTAAAAAATGGAGGTTATAGCAGATTACCTCATCTGGTTTACATATAAATGTAAACGTATATTTACTAGAACTGTTTAAGTGATAGTGATGTGACTTCTCATTTGGATGTAGATATAGGAGAGGTTGAGTGTACTAAACTTGCCATAATATAGCATTAAATTGTAAAAACAATATGAATGTTACAGGCTAGAACATCACTCGTTCTTGGTGTTTAACATTCATTTGATTAGTCATATTTTTGTGCCATACGTTTCCTCTGGGTTATATATTCCTTTATACCACTGACTTTAAATGAGACAAGGGCTTAAAGAAATTTTCAAGGTTCGAAAACATTTATTTCATACTACTTTATTATAACTATGATATGAAAGAAGGATTAAGTGAAACCCCAGCTGTACGTACCCTGGGGAAATCTTGGTCAGGTTATATAACAAAATCATAAACTTGTGTGTTACAAGAACCAACATGCCTGGCCCTAATCCAAACAGTGCAGTAGAAAAACAGAAATGAAGCTGTTGAATTTTTAACTATATCTTCATCCCGTTATAATTGCACAACACTGGGTGGTTGGAAGATATTTACACGACAGAAGGTTTTAATTACTTATAATTATTAATTATGGGTTTAATTAGCAAAGCACATATGCATCACCGTCTGTACAAACACTCACTATACAGGTTTGTTTTCAGTGAATTGTAATTGGGTTGTTGTAGCAGTTGGAATGACAATTTCGTATGTATATTGTTTGGTTATTTCACCAACGGTTAGTTTTTCATTTTACTTGCGCACTGGACTACGTAATTAGTCGTTTGAAGCTGATAATTCAGAATGACTATTATCGCCTTTGAAGGATAGTAAAGGTCGTGAACAAGGATAACCTGAGGTAGCGACATAAAAGCTTCTAGTGTAAGCTTCAGTATAGATTGGCCTGAGAATAAAGTAAAAAAACGTCTCTGGATGAGAACTTTGCACCAGCCACATTAAATGTAAACCTATTATATGATTTTGGTTTGCATGGCTTGTGCTATTATTCTTTTATAACATGTTCAATTTTTTTTGTGGGGTATTTAGTATATAGCCATAAGTTCTCGGGGTATTCCGAATTCATGTATACATTGTGAGATTATTATGGAATAAACTAGTGACAATAAATTATAGAGACAGTGAAGGGCTTTTATATTGTTGTGCAGAAAGTTAAATTTTTTGTAAGCTATTCTGTTATTATGATATTGAAAAACTCTTTGTTAAGTCTGCACCCTGATGAAATTTATTATAAAGATATACAAGTATGTATACAATATTATTGATAATACATGGTTATTAGGAACCCATGCAGATAAATTCAATAGCTTTGCATGCCAAACATTAAAGACTATGTGAAACGGTTTTAATTTATTAAACTAAAGTTTTTAAAAATAATTTGTATAGATATTTTTTTTAATTTTAAGACATTAACACAGCATGACTACTCTCTTCTACTAAAATAGAAAGAAAGTCGTAAAAAAATGTTAGGATTAATGATGTTGAAACTGTGGAAGACGTTCGTGTGTGCAGAAGGGCATGTCAACAGCTCCACCCAATAGAACTTCTAATCTGTTTAAAGTCTTCCCGTCACACCCTCCTGAAATGGGTATAAGGAAGTTTCGATGGAATTGGGTAGTGTAAAGATACGTAGGTACTGTTTCTTTGCTACTGAGAATAAGGCAAAATGGCTTTGCTTGGAAAGATGACATGTTTAAAGTAGACATGCTTTTAAACAGGCTGAAAAGACGTACCTACCCACTATCCAAACGGAGATAAAATTTTATTACATTCCCTGATTATCGAATTAATTTTATTCGTTTATTTCCTCTATACGTATTTAGAGGGCAGATCCATGGTAACGATAGGAACTAATCTTTCATAAAAGTATCCTTTCACTTGTAATACCTCCTCAACAGAGAAAGTCTATTTGATGAGAGGAGGTGAATTTATCCACTTATTTCATAGACATAAGTAGTAAAGAGAATAAAAGACACGAAGATTCGATGACAGCATTGAAGAAGATGAGATAATGTTGAAGGTGAATATTTGACAAGACGTACTTGACTCCTCATCGAAAACTCTACTTCCATAGAGCCTTGAACAAACTGTACACTACTATGTGAAACCACAAGCCCCACAAAACCTTTCCTCGCTAAATCCATGTACACGGATGACAGAAATTCCGTGGCCTGAGTACATGGCCCGTGGTATTATTTATGGCAACTAAGCCCGAATGCCCGGAATGGTCGCTGACCAGCAGAACCTTTAACCGGAAGCGGTTGTTAGTACCACTAAATCTTACCTCACCCTCCAGCACCAGCTGGGACTTGCCGTATCTTACAGACATAGCGAGATGCTGTATCTTCTTTTCTATCTAGTCACTCACACCTTCTTTCTCACTAAATTCTTTCTGTACCCTCCCTGCCTTATGTCATACACAGTAAGAAAGTGTACATTAGGATTGCCACTTTACAGTCGTGAACAAGAATTCTCTGCCATTTAGTTACCACGAAAGACCCAAAACCCCATTTAATGATACCAAATTCACCATTCCTAGACAGTACCAAACGATGTTTTTCTTCGTATTGAGTAATTATTTCTCTGAGGATAATTTTTATATATAGGCAAAATAACACAAGCACTATGGGAAATATTTTGATTAGTAAACTCTAAGGCGTTTCTTCTTGAAGAGCCTCCGATTAGACTGTTACGTGTGTGATCTTTAACTAAATAGAGCAGGTATATCTAGCTCATTACGATTCTCCACTGCATCATTAATAGTGAATAGACTGTCTATAAGCAATGATCCAGATGAATGCCCCCCTCCCGAGTCCAACCATAAGCACTCGGCAGCCCAAACCAAGCCACTAGCGCTTGATCTTAAGACCCTTTGTAACAGTAACTACGAACGCCAGGAGCTTACTGTAAGGCTAAACTGGTGACAGGACTACCTAGGGAACAAGACGGGTTCTCGTAGTACCTCTTATAACTACTAAGTTTGCAAGAAACATTAGCTAACTACTTTTTTTTATTTTAATAAACGAAAAACATTTTAAATAATTTTCAAATTCCAAAAGGATGAATAAAGATCGTTCTAAATAATAAAGTAGCTATGTAAGTAGCTAAGTAAATAATCTAACTATGTTTGAATTATTAGAAGATCCAGGTCCTGTTCTTATATTTTAGGTTATTATGTACAGTAATTTGGGATTAGAAACTTTTTTGATTGGCAACATAATTTATATTTATATGTGTAAGAACAAAAGGCTTTTTCTGTGTAATAAGATAGAGAAATTGAGAATTCTATAGAAATAACCAGATAACGACAACGTTTGAGTGTGTGTGTGTGTGTGTGAGTGAGTGTGGATGTGTGTGTGTATCTCCATCGTTTGTACTACATAAAGGTAATTTTCTGTGAGCATACGTTTTATTTCTGTGAGCTATGTTGTTTTTAAAATGTATAATGATCGAATGAGATTTCAGAATATATGTAAATTACTTCAGGTAAATCGAGTTAAAGTAATATGTTTAATATTGTTTCGTCCCAAAAACGTTTTACAAATTGTCTAAAATTAGAAGCTGTATCCAAACTATTATAATTTAAATATTATAAATTTATTAAAATGTTATTCACCCTACTACTACGTATATATACTTTTAGATAATCTTGTCAGTATATACATATGAATAAACAATATATAGACCTACTTTGATATCATCTAAATTAATGTAAAACCAATGGTTTTCCAGTAATACCATTTTAGTCCTTGCTCAAAACATGAAATAATATTGAAGCTATTTCCTAATATTATCATAGTATTGCAGGTTTGTCTTTTTTGCCCCTTCGATAGTTTCTATTCTTCAACAGGTCAAGTTATAGTAACTCTTACAAGTACATTTTGTCGTCTGCAGCCATCATATCTTTATTGCTGTTTTGTCAGTTATGTGGCCCGTAACGAATAATAATTTCACTTAAATAGTGGCGTCACTAGTCATCCTCCTTTTATTGCACCATAACTAAGATATTCCTAGGGCTATTGTAGGAAACGTATGCTATTTAATTGGTCACGCTACTGACGGAGTAACATAAAATTTGTGACAACAGTTCAATCAAGAAATCACTGCCGTACAAAGAGCTTCTATTATTTGTCCTAACACTGAAAATTAAAATGCGTAGAAGTAGAAATATATGTAAGCATACATTGGTAAATTCAAGATTACATAAAAGCTTATATTACAAATTGTGTTATATACTTTGCTTCAAAATTTACGTCCAATGTGTCACAACTTGCTAAATCAGAGAAACTATTATTTTTTAAATTTACTTTTATTCATTAAATGCAAATCTAAAATATGTTTGTGTTAATGTTTCACACATATTGTAACCCTTCGAAGATTGCTTTAATGAATAACACAGCCAATAATGATGAAAACCATTTGCGAACGAATTATTCGAGCTTTCTAGTAAATGAAAGTAATTTTAAAGAACGGCGTTTCGAATGTTCGCTTTGAATACATGCGAATAAATGGTGGATTTTACAAAGCTCTATACACTCTTGTCTTGATCGAAGTCATTGTTAATATAAGCTCTACTCATATTTTCGTAAGGAAAAAAAATTGTTTTCAAGTAAAAAAGCTTTAACAGTTTGTTTAAACATTTGTTTAAAACGAACCTTACATAAAATTTCAAGTATCTTGAGAATTATTGGGTTTACAAAGAATAGTTATACTGTCCTTTGCCTATTGTCCTGTGAAACTTTTAGATTATTGTTACTAGTTACCCTCGACTGAAAACCTATTATTGGATTAAATGCACAGCTAGTGATTGGGTCACTAGTTACCTCCGTCTAGTTCATTATATTTTTATTAAAGCCGTACTAGTGAGTAGGGTCATTAGCTATCTTCGATAATTAGTTATTTTTTTATTCAATCCCCTGCCATTGGTAGCTTCACCAGTTACTATCGATGAATTACTTATATTTGGATTCAATGCCCAGCGAGTGATTTGGCCTCTAGTGACCTTCTGCTAATTTGTTACATTTTTATCTAAAAACACCCATTGATAGTCACTAATTAACCATTGACTAATTACCTATATTTAGATACAATGCTCAGCCAGTAATACTGTCACTAGCTACCATCGACTAATTACCTATATTTAGTTTCAATGCTCAGCCAGCAATACCGTCACTAGTTACCATCAACTAATTACCTATACAGTAAACTCCCGATTATCCGTGGGCGGTTAACCCGGTTTACGGATTATCCTGGGTCTGTCATTATTTTACAAATATCCAATCAGATTCATGCATTTAAATTTCCAAACGGTGAATTGCGACGTAAATACATACAAGGCTTAATAGAACTTAAGATGAAGTGAATAGATATGTACGTACTAATTTTTACATTGAAAGGGAAGCATTCCGACGCGGCCTAGCGAAATATAAGAGGCGAGCAAACTACTGTATATAAGAGACAATGACAAAACCCTTGGATGACCGAAAACCTAATGTGTATCATAAGATTGTAAACAAATGTCAGCTAATCTCGGCTATAAATAGTCTAGGACATAACATATGCATTATCCATGTCTGACATATACATTATCGATCTTTATGGCTTTGTGACACAAGTAAGAACTTTGCTACAAAATGTTTCTCTAAAAACTTAGATCGCACATTAAAGCTAAATCAATGCTCACAAAAAAACAGTCGAAAGTGACAGATTTTTTTTGTATTATGTGTAAAGAAAATTACATATGTACATACATATTTACTTTTGACATATACTTATGTACGTATTGTAAATAGTTAGACATACGAATGTGCATGTTATAATCCGTCAAATACACCGACGTTTTAAATTATTTTCTATATTTATTTTGTCCTCTAAAAATTATTTCTGAATTGCATTAACCGGGGTCATTATTTGTGTACCTTTTGGTATAATAATCGATTATCGATCGATTTTGCGTATTCTTTGTTCATAAAGCGGATTATCCGGGGATTTCGGTTATCCGGCGTTGCCGGGCCACACTATTCCATGGATAATCGGGAGTTTACTGTATTTAGATTCAATGCTCAGCCAGCAATACCGTCACTAGTTACCATCAAATACTTACCTATATTTAGACTCAATGCTCAACCAGTAATACCCCCACTAGCTACCATCGACTAATTACCAATATTTAGATTCAATGCTCAGCCAGTAATACCGTCACTAGGTACCATCAACTACTTACCAATATTTAGAATCATTGCTCAACCAGTAGTACCGCCACTAGCTACCATCGACAACATACCTATATTTAGATTCAATGCTCAGCCAGTAATACCGTCACTAGTTACCATCGACTAATTACCTTTATTTAGATTCAATGCTCAGCCAGTAATACTGTCACTAGTTACCTTCAACTACTTACCTATATTTAGACTCAATGCTCAACCTGTAATACCGCCACTAGCTGTCATCGACTAATTACCTATATTTAGACTCAATGCTCAATCAGTAATACCGCCACTAGCTACTATCAACTAATTACCTATATTTAGATTCAATGCTCAGACAGTAATACCGTCACTAGTTACCTTCAACTACTCACCTTTATTTAGACTCAATGCTCAACCAGTAATACCGCCACTAGCTACTATCGACTAATTGCCTATATTTAGATTCAATGCTCAGCCAGTAATACCGTCACTAGCTACCATCAACTACTTACCAATATTTAGAATATATGCTCAACCAGTAATACCGCCATTAGCTACCATTGACTAATTACCTATATTTAGATTCAATGCTCAGCCAGCAATACTGTCACTAGCTACCATTGACTAATTACCTATATTTAGATTCAATGCTCAGCCAGTAATACCGTCACTAGTTACCTTCAACTACTCACCTTTATTTAGACTCAATGCTCAACCGCTAGATTTAGTTTAGCTAGTTATATACCGCCACTAGCTACTATCGACTAATTGCCTATATTTAGATTCATTGCTCAGCCAGTAATACCGTAACTAGCTACCATCAACTACTTACCAATATTTAGAATATATGCTCAACCAGTAATACCGCCACTAGCTACCATTGACTAATTACCTATATTTTAATTCAATGCTCAGCCAGTAATACTGTCACTAGCTACCATTGAGTAATTACCTATATTTAGACTCAATGCTCAACCAGTAATACCGCCACTAGCTACCATCGACTAATTACCTATATTTAGAATCAATGCTCAGCCAGTAATACCGTCACTAGTTACCATCGACTAATTATTTATATTTGGTTTCAATGCCCTGCTAGTGATATCGTCACTAGTTACCATCGACTAAATCCTTATATTTAGACTTAATCTGCAGTGATAGCGGCAATATTAACCTTCGGTTATTTCGTTACATCTATATGCAATTCCCTGCTAGTGTTAGACCTTATAGTGGCTTCCTACTATTAGCAACCTAATTGCGAAGAATAACGGGATGTAGACTCCTTATTTTGCATTTAACCTCATACTTTAAAGTTTAGGAAGTCAGTGGGCAAACATAGATTAATATAGATTTGTACTTTTTACCCTTCACATATGTTTAAGTGAATTACTTCGAACCAAAATGACTACTAAACCGATATAACTATATTCATTAATTTACAATTAAATTTAGAAGACAGAAGAAGTAATGGGACATATTTGAATTTTAAATTAGAAATCCAAATTAGTAATAATAATTTTTTGACGAGTGGAAGCTGTGGTTTGTATTGGTTTTAAAGGAAATAATCATCAAAATAAGAAGTTTTTTTTCGTGTGGAGATGATTTGACATTTGTACGAACGTTTCATTCGTACAATAACAAAGAATAACGGTTCACGGTTCATTTAGTCGTTGTGACTATGGAATTTCTCCCTAAACGTAGGGACGGTGTTCGAATTCACGAGAAAGGGAATAATTTCATTTATGGAGGATAACTTATTTCGAGAAAAAAAATGTCAGACGTAACTCTCCTTACAATTCGCTTCAATTTTTCTCTCTTTCTGGGCAAAGCTCTATTTTAGTCGATCATTTTCGATAAAAATTAATTAAATTATGAAATATAATGGTGTTTTAGTGATTGAATCTGGAAAAAAAAGATTAATGTCAAAGGAAGTATAACGATAAGATAGAAAGAATCCTTTAGCGAAAGAAGACATCTTTGTAATTCATGTTTAATGAGCACTCAAGATAATTTTTAAAAAAATGCTTGAATAGGTATCAAGTAAAAACATAAATAAATTAGTAAATAATTATTAGTTTAAATAATTTAATGAATAACTAATTAAATAACTTTAATAAATAACTAAACAAATAAACGACTTCATCAACAGTTTTTCATTTATTCGATTGCCCCTTTGTGTTTTATAAGTGAATATTTTATCTGCTTGAGGTATACGAGATAAAAAAAACCCTCTGTATATTTTGGAAAAAAGGCCAAATTATATAAATACTAGTAGTGCTGGTTTTGGATTGGATAAGTGCTATCCAATACACTATAACCGTGGAAATTTGCAAAATTACTTCCCGTGCGCGTAGAACCAATTCTTTACTGAAGGAAATTCAAACTCGTCTGTGATCATACGGATATAATTAAAAGCTATTAGAAGAGTATGTATAGAGTCATTATCTATGAGTAGGATTGTAATTTGGCTCAGGTAGAGTATATTTATGAATAGCATGCATAACTACATTAGTATTTGGCTCAGTTTAAACAGATAAAGTTGTTAATTGAAATCAACACCGCTATATGTTAACGTCCAAGATATTATTTCTTTATCGAAACTGAACAAATAGCAAATATTGTAGAAATTACAATTATTATTTTACACTGAAACTAATGTACGAGTAGTCACCTTGAATAGTGAGTATGTGTGTGTGTGTGTGAGTGTGTACGTTTGAGGTATTTGTGTGTGTCAGAAAGCGTCATATATATCTTGCACTAGTAATGTATCAATATAAAAAAATCATTAAATTATTATGCATTTGGATTGGATGTTGTTTGTACATACAGCTTATTATATAACGTAAACAGGATAAACAGAACTTTATAGTCATAGTTGTATTTGTAATCGTCTTGATTTAACATAACGTTATAACTTTAAACAAAAGTTTAAACATTATACACTTGATGTTCAGACGCGTGTAGACACTGTTGTAGCATTGACGGAGGCCACTGCCCATTCGCCATTGGTAGTGTAGTTTTTACTTATTTTTATTTAAAAAAAACAAATATCTAAACTAATAGCTTTGTTTTGAGCATAAGTGTAAAAATGCGTTATATCCGTTACAGATTTTCCAAATAATAAAATTAAAAAATGAAACTAGAAGTTGTTTCATCTTTAGTAAGGCGTGGAAGAGCATAAAATATTTGTACTTCAATAACTTTTTTGAAAACATCTGTAATTTGTAAATCTTGTTACAGGTGATATATTCAAGGAAACATTATTCTATATCGTATTTTAATTTTAGAGTAAATAATTTAAATTTTAAATCAGAGAAAAACTAAATCATTTGGTGGGCTATGGTCAGCAATATGTTATTAGTAGAAATAATTTGAATACAACCAACTGAAGCATGTTTGAAAAAGCGTACTTTGAAGATTCCAACAAAGAAAACATCGAGACAAAGGAAATGGGTCTGGATATTAGCAGCAAGGGGAGTTAGATAGTTATATATTTTTATAATATTAAATTATCTTGACGTAGAAATATTTTTTTTATATTCTATATAACGAATACAGTATAGATAGGGATTGATTATCAATCATACTTTAGGAAAGAAGCTGGCCAACACGTACGACAATTAGATACAGGAGTTAAAATATATAGCGCTGCTGACAAATTCCCACTGTACGCACGCACCTACCGCTACACTCAATGGTTCTACCATTACAAAAGTAGAGTTATTACACAATCTTGCGTATTGTTTCACAAAACTTATTTAAATTTCAAATTTTCATAATAGAGATTCATGCCAAAATGCAAACTTATTACAAAGTAACGCGATATCATGTTCATTGTTTATTTAATAAATAACTAAAGGTGAATAGTTTCATTACTCTGATGATTGTTAATAAATCTTGTAATACATAAATAGATTTTAAAACATTTTATTATTTGTTATAATCATTAAAACCATTTTTAACAATAGCTAATAAAACAACCTGCCTTTTTGTTAGTTTCATGTTAACATTCCAGCAGAGGGAAAATTCAAACAAAGCAAATATGATTTTCTCAATAAATTTAATACATTCCCGGTGGTTTCATTATATACTTATATTGAAACGGTGGTTTATATTGATACTTACAAATATTTTTGTACTCTACGAAAAAATGAAGAACGATTTCCTATTAACCGTTCACCTACACAAACGATTGGGAGAAAATAGACTTTTTAAGCTGGTTTCTCCTGTATATATCTTGATGTACCAAGACTTAGAGGTCAATAAAGCTTACATAGCCCCCGGTATAGGGATGGGACGGTAAGGGAGATTTGGTAATTGTAAGGTAATGCGTTTAGCCTACTAATGGGGGTTTGGCAATATTGTGACCTATTTATCCAGGGAGTGGCGCCTTAACAGTAATTAACCCCCTAGCATTTTGGGGCTGAAACTCATTACCAAGCAATGCTAATACTGCAGATCAGGTACATCATAATACATAAGAATGTAACTGAAACGAATTTAAATAAAAAAGACTCTGTCTTCATGAAATAAATAGACCTATAAATATACTATTGAAAATAGAAAATTATTTTACATTTAAATTATATATGTTACATTAAGAAAACGCCCTAAAAGTTTACGCAATTGTTTTCAATATAGTTTTGGTCCAAGCTAAATTTCAACCAAATATTTCAAGATGCAAATTTATACTACAAATTATAAATATATATTCAAACATCAAAGAACATCAGCTGTTACCTCTATTGATATCATACATTGCTACCTCTCTAGGTTATATCTGTCTCTTATAATATATTATATATAACCTCCGTCTCTACCATATGAAAACATTGTGTAAAATAAGTTATCTGTGCTGGGATCCACTCTACCTCTGTCTAGGACGTATCTAGCTATTACCAAATACGTGCTCACCTCAGTCTAGACAATATCTATCTCTGTTATATATAATGTTTAACCTCTATCTACTTAGACCATATCTATCTGTGTTACAAATCAAGTTAAATCTCTGATTGGAGATTGGTTACCTTTAACTAGATCGAGTATATCTCTTTCTGTCTAGACCATATCTATATGTGTTACACATCTAGTTTAACCTCTGATCGTAGATTGGTTACCCCTGACTGGATCGTTTCTACCTCTGACTGTCTAGACCATATCTATCAGTGTTACAAATTAATTTTAACCCTCTGCTTGGACATTGGTCACCCCTGACTGGATTATTTATACCTCTATCTACCTAGACTATATCTATCTGTGTTATTAATCAAGTTTAACTTCTGATTGGAGATGGGTTACCTTTAACTAGATCGTGTCTATCTATATCTGTCTAGACCATATCTACCTGTGTTACAAATCAAGTTTAACCTCTGATCGTAGATTGGTTACCCCTGACTGGATCGTTTCTACCACTGTATAGACCATATCTATCTCTGTTACAAATTACGTTTAACCTCTGCTTGGACATTGGTTACCTCTGACTGGATTATTTATACCTCTATCTACCTAGACCATATCTATCTGTGTTAGAAATAGAGTTTAACCTCTGATTGGAAATTGGTTACTTTTGACTGGGTCCTACCTCTATCTGTCTAAATCATATCTAGTTTGTTCTATGTATCTTGTCTAACCTCTACCTGGACCATTCACAACCTCAGCCGGAAAATGGGTTATTTGTGATTGGATCCTTTATAGTATACAGTGTATACCTCTGTCTAGGACGAATCCTACTGATAGCAGAATCTTGTCTAATCGCTGTCTAGGTCATATCTAGGTCTTTTTATGTACCATATGCAACCTCCGTCACTACCTTGCACAACGTCTGCCAGAAAATGGGTTATTTGTGTTTGGATCCTTTATAGCAAACAGTATATACATCTGTTTAGGACGAATTCTACTGTTAGCAGAATCTTGTCTAATCGCTGTCTAGGTCATATCTAGGTATTTTAATGTACCATATGTAACCTCCTTCACTACCTTGCATAACTTTTGCCGAGAAATGGGTTTTCCGTGCTTGGATCATCTCTACTTCTGCCTAACAAGTATCCTTCCATTATTAAAATCGTGTTAAACCTATGGCTAGGTTTTATGACTAGGTTATCTATGACTATGTATCATGAGTAACCCCCGTCACTACCTTGCATAACCCTTTTCCGAGAAATGGGGTTTCCCTGCTTGGATCCTGTCTACTTCTGCCTAACAAGTATCCTTCTATTCCTAAAATCGTGTTCAACCTATGGCTAGGTTTTATGACTAGGTTATCTATGACTATGTATCATGTGTAAAACAGTCAGAAACGTGCAAAGCCTTTGGTTAACCATGAACGGATTGTGTCTATCTCTGTCTATAATATGGCATTTGTAACCTATGTCTGCGTCATATTCATCTTAGATAATATGTCATGTGTAACCTCCGTCACGATATAATTAATAACCTCTCATAGCCAATGAGTTTCCCTTGACTAAATCGATACTAGCTCTGTCTAGAAAATATATTAATATCCCTTTAGCAGGAGACGGGGTATCCCTGACTGGACCGTGTCTATCTCTTTCTAAGGCATATCACATTATTGTCTAGATCTTGTCAGACCTATGTGTAGGGCTTATATAAATAAAGTCCAAAAACGTTTTACTTAATTTGCTGGTATACTAAGAGCCCACAGAAGAAGATAAAAAACACAAATTACACGCTCGAGAGATATTTCAGGAAAGCTCTATTTATTTAATGGAACTCTTACTTGGGAACGGTTGTAAACAGTCATTACGATAAAAGGTTCCTTAATTATAATCCATGAAAACTTTCAGTTTAATTACGATTACAATTCTCTGGTGAAGCTTTGAAATATAAATGCTCTAATTAGCGATAGGATCTTTTATAATTGTTGATTTGTTTTCATTTGAACTGCTCTTTTGATCAAATTTTAAAATCAGAAACGAATGTTCTATTTCTCCCTACAAAATGAAAATATTAACCTAAATTCGATTTACAAAAAGCGTTTGTCCTAAACTTTAATTTGTACAAAATTAATTTGTATTTTTAAAAATTAAAAAACAATGTAAGGAGTGCATTATATAGTTACAACATTTTATGCTACAATTCTTTTTCAGAATAGAATTGATCAGAATAGAAAGAAGAAAATTAGTTTCGAGTAAGCCCTAAGAATTATATTTTACGATAATATAAAACCAAGAAAGTAAAGATGTATAGTATACATAACCAATATTCAAAGCGCACAGTAGGTAATTTTTTATAAAAAGCACTTGAGAAATCTACTGCAATTACGAATATTAGGATGGTAAAGGCAAAGAGCGCCTTACCAAATAGTTTCGTGTACTTGTAGAGAAATATTCTACAACGGAAGTCTTAAATGGCCTTTGTGTAGGGGACAGCATAGTTTCCTGCAAAGTTAGATGCTATGGAGCATTTCATATAAACGTATGCAAGCATTTTAGATTTGCATTGGATGAGTTCCTTGTATAGAAGTGTCAGTAAAACGTCTTACGAAAACTTGAGTGAAGGACGGAATGTTAAAAAGTATTGAGCTTAAACAAGTGAATAGTATTTGAAGAATATTTATGTAAAAAAAGGAAAACAAAAATAAACATGCTAAACTCAAATTTTCAATGAAACTCCGCACAAAATACTTCAAGACATGTGTTTAAGAAACAAAGTATTGAATAAATATCAGATAATTTTAAAGAAAATTGACTATGAGGCCAGCAGTGAAAGAGTATTAAAGATTTTTAAAACAATTAAATATTTACTATAAATAGGTAATCAAACCTTAAAAAAATTATCTTCTCCAGGAAATGAGTGGCTTATGGTAGACAAGTTTCTATAGATAAACATAACTGATTAAAACTGTTCAATGCTCGAGTGCTGCATATTCTTAGAAGAGTAACGGAATAATTTAACACTGGCCGTGAGAAAACATACACTACCACCTGCATACTAGTAACTTTACCCACTGGCATGTCAAAGGGGAAAATGTGCTACATATGAATACACGAGTAATGGATCAAACCAATATTTGTCGCAGGAAAATTATGCATACTAGATATTTAACCCACCGTAATGCCATAGACGCAACTATAGAGTTACATATTGAAGGACCAGTAACCTATCAACTCAACAGAAATGTCGTAGAAAAACAACGATTACACCAGGCTGCTAATAATTCAATGCACTGTCATGTCAAAAGGGAAACTAGAGTGTTAGGAGTGTAGGGGAGCCAAAGTTTCCACCTGCATGGTAGTTATTTAACCAACCGTAATGCAATTGATGCAACTATAGTGTTGTATATGGATGAACCATGAACGAATCAACTAAACAGTGGTCGTAGAAAACAACCCAATTACTAGATTGCTAATAACCTAACCCACAGTAATGTCAAAGGGGAAACTATATTGTTACATATGGGTCGAATTAGTATTTGACGCCGGAGAGCCACGGTTTCCACCTGCATTCTAGTGATTTAACCCTCCGTAATGTGAAATACCCAAACATAGTGTCACATATATATAGAAGAGTAACGTATTATCACAACAGTTGGCGGAGGAAAGTAATCCCTTTCGGTGGGTTCTAATAACTCAAATTGGTGTAATGTCAAAAGGTGAACTACAGTTTCATAAATGCTTAGAAGGTTAATGGATCCAAATCAATATTTGTCGCAGAAAACCATCCCTTCCACTCGCATCCTAGTAATTTTACCCTCCGTCATGTCAAATGCACAAATGCGCATTAAGTGTTACATATGAATAGAATATTAACGCATTATCTCAACATTTGTCGTAGGAAAACAACTCCTTTTACTGGGTGCTAATAATTTCACCCACGGTAACATCAAGTGTTACCTATAGTGTTACAAGAAAACAATTCCTCTTCCATTGTGATAATCGGTTAATCCACCTTAATGCCAAAGAGTGGACTGCAATGTTACATAAGCTTAGATGAGTAACGCATCAAGTCAAAAGTTCTCTTAGGAAAGTAACTACTGTTTACTTTAAAATAGGGCAATATCATTTGCGTACGTAGCGTGCATTCTTTAGAATTTTATTTCAAGTGTATTAATATTTTGTAAGGCATAAATAAACCTGAAACAAATGTAAACTATTATTTTATCCAAACTAAATATTTGTAGTATTGTGAATTTATACCAGTTGATGTATAATAAACTTGTTGAGCACTGTGGACTAGTTTTTTAACTAAATAAATAAAACTCACTAACAAAAAATACACAAATATTTATTACAATTACTTAACCAATTGAGATAATTTCCCATTATGCGCTGCTTCTGTTTATAATATGCAAGATAAACAATTATTTTACAAATGCGCTACAGAATATAGCTGTTGCTCACAGTATTAAACTGTTGGAGGTTATCAATAAATTGGATATTTTCGAAAATTAATGCTCGAATATTGGAATAGCGTCTATCTAACCTACTCCTGTAAACAAATACATTTTATTAAGAATTTAAACATGAAATACACTTTTCAAATAATTATAGTAATAAAATAACTTTTCAAAATCTACCTTTTGTATTGTTGTATGAAATCTTCACAATCATAAGTATCCATTCTATTTAGAACAATCAAGAACACGGACACTGCGCACTATAAAAAAACAAACGTATTTAAATGTTAAATATGTAAAAACATATAAATATATGAAACAAAACTCAATTAATTTACAGCCTAAATTAAAACAAAACATGTGTAAACAATATTTTTTTAAATCCAATATGAAAGCATTTTTTTCACCAAATAACAGAGTAGAGTGAAAATAATCAAGCTATTTGTGGTTAGATCTTCATGTAGGGTTAAAATTACAGCCTCATTTGTTTTCTGCAGGTCATTGAATTTATTATATTTCTACTGCTTTTTATTAGGAATATACTGTGGTTGAAGTTAATAATAAATACACAAAAACCTCTTAACCACTAACTTTCTTTATTTTACACTAATGTACATTTCAGTTAACTTTGTATATTGTTAGTCTTTGTATATTATCCTCTGAGGATGGTTACTTGGAAACTGAAATGTACATTAGGGTAAAAGAAAGAAAGTTTGTGGTTAGGCGGTTTTTGTGTATTTATTATTATTATTATATTTATTGCAATAAGTAAGAAAGGCAATCATTAAACATGAGGAAGACACTTAAAGCATCTCTGTTGCAGATAGTAATGAATTAACCGTCTTGGAGAAAACATAGTTGAACGGATCTACGATGTAATCGTTGTTGACGGTACATGGAAAATATAGACGGCCAAAGAAGTTCAGAAAAGTGTAAATAACGAGGATATACCGCTAATCACGTACAATCGTGCATGTTAAGATGGGCCGAACGGTAATACGGAAGAGTGAAGACAAAGTCCTGCCAAAGATACTGGAGCTAGCAGTTGAAACTGAGAGAAGAAGAGGAAGAGTTCGGAGCTAATGGGATGGTTTAAAAAATTATCCCATACAACTGTGAGCCAGCAAAGAATGACCTTTGGACAGAGGGTCACGTAAATCTTTGACTTGTCGAGCAGTATATAGTAAGTGGGAAAGTACTCTACAGTTGAGATATTATCTGTCTCTAAATACGGTAACTAAATATATAAGTTACGCAAGCTCAGAACTCATACTGTTTAGTTAAACCCAAAATGATAAATAATTTTGTGTAGTTGCTGAAAGTTAAATATTTTTAAAATCTATTATGTTCTATTATACATTGAAACTTCATGTAGGAAGTTTTTGTACAAGTGAGAGAACGACTTCTAGGTCTAATGTAAAATTAGGTTCTAATAACTTCAGAGCTTCTACGTTCATAAGTTGTTCCATAAATAAATGTGTATACACATAAATCATATGTAAACCATACGTTTAGGAAAAAGTGAAATAGTAAATTGTATGTAATTAAATAATGTAAGCATACACACAATGAATCTTAGATATATATGCAATAATATATAATTAACATACAGTATATATGTAATATAATATATAAATGAAATAAAATATTTATAAATATATATATATATATATATATATATATGTATATATATATATATATATATATATATATATATATATATATATATATATTTTAAAAAATAGGTTATTCAAATACAAGAATATTAATTTCATTCCTGATGATGTTGGTACTGTTTACCAACGAAAAAATTTGGATATAAATTAATAGATATTCTTGTATTTGAATAACCTATGTCGTTTTAAATTATTAAACAAGAAAACGTATATATATATATATATATATATATATATATCAAATAAGTGTAGACAAATACTACACTTGGTACGATTCCATTTTTGTCTCTGTTTTTTGTCATTAGGTATAACCCCTGCCATAGGTATTATAGGCAAATAAACCTAACCCCTGCCACACCCGTGTATTATATCAATACTAAAACATAAGTTCTAAAACTATTATAAAAGTAATAATAAATCACACAATAAAATGAAAGAAATGATACAGTGAATTTACATATTCCATTTTCTAATTTATTTTCAAAACATTTTTATTTTCTTTGTAATCTAATACTTTACCTAGCTCTTATATGGCAGTTCTAAACAACTAATTTCATATGCTAACTTCATGTACTCTGTCTGAAGATTTGGAAAAGGAACTTAACGTTTCAAATGGAAAATAATTGTTTTAAACTAATTTTTGAAAGTATAAAGCTCTGTTTTATTAAAATAGATATAGAGCAATAACAGAATATGTACCACAGTAACCTATTACTTAAAGCTAATTTTTAAATTTTTTTATGACTGTAATAATGTTATATATATTTCTAATTGTAATCGTACATGCTTTATGTATTTGGTCATTCTTGTTAAGCAATTGTTTATCACAGAACATATGGCTCATAAAAAAGATAGGCTTTATAAAACTATCTGGTGAATATTTTCGTCAGTTTAACATATTTTAAAACCTTCGTACACCGTTAACTTTCAATTCAGGTTATATAGGCGAGTATAGGTATTTATTGATGTGTAACTGTATTATTAATTGTTTTATTTCTAGCCGAAGAAAGGTGAGAAATTATTTTTAAAACGTTCGAATGTTTGAGGACGTAGTTGTTGAAACAAAGTTAAAATCAAACTTTGCAGATCAAGGTCTAGTTGCAAAGTTGTAGATGGATATCGTCACTTAGATTTCACGACCGAATCATTTCCAGAGGCCTATCTAGGACAGAAAACTAACAGACATTGGAGCAATAAAAATATCATACAGAGATAAACATTAAAAGGATGAACCAGTTCAAAACTTATCACATGTGAACCAGAATCCTGCACCTGACCCACCATTTAGGTAACTCATATGGCCAACAATTAACTTATAGGACCACTAGTATGGTTTAAACCTGATCATATCACATTAGAAGGAACCCAGATTCCTGCACCTGACCCACTATTTATGTAACTCATATGGCCAACAACTAACTTTTAGGACCACTAGTATGGTTTAAACCTGATCATATCGCATTAGAAGGAACCCAGATTCCTACAGCAGACAGACCAGTGGTCAACTCATATGAAACACACCAATTTTAGAGGACCGCTAACATAGTTTAAACTGGATCATACCAGATCAAATGCGAGGCAGATTCCTGTACCAGACCCTTCAGTAGTACAACTCATATGAAACACACCTAATTTTAGGAACCCCTGATATAGTTTGAACCTGATCATACCAGATCACATGCGAGACAAATTCCTAGACCAGACTGAGGTGTATTGCATCTCACATGACAACACCAATTTTACATGAGCACTTATATAGTTTGAACTTGATCATATCACATTATAGGCGAGCCAGGTCCCTACACTAGGACAATCATAAGGGCAACTCATATGAAACACACTGAATTTTGGGGACCGCTAACATAGTTTGAACCGTATCATAACAGATCACATGCGAAACAGATTCCTGCACCAGACCCCCCAGTAGGGAAACTCATATAAAACACCAATTTTATTGGACCACTGATATAGTTTGAACCTGATCATACCAGATTACAAACGAGAAAGATTTCTACACCTGACTCACACTAGTAGAGTAACTCTTATCGGCAAAACCAAATTTAGGGTACAACTAATATACTATGTTAGATCATACCAAATTAGAGGCAAGTCAGAGTCCTTCACCAGACCCTCTGATAGTGCTGGAGCACCCACTCACATGAGCAACACCAATTGTGGGAGACCGCTAGCATAGATTGAACCGGATCATAGAAGATCACATGCTCCTAGACGAGACTGACATGCAGAGCACTCATTTCAGCAGCATCAAGTTTAGGGGACCATTAAAATTATATGAACCTGATTTTACCACATTACACGCAATCCAGATCCGATCAAGAGACTCTCCAGTAGGGTAACTAATATGATCAGGACCTAAATTATTGGACCAATAATATAGTTTGAACCTGATCATACCACATTAAAAGCGAGCCCTATTCATACACCCTACACATCAGTAGGACAACTCTTGCAAACAACACACATTTTAGGGGACCCCTTATATCGTTTGAACCGAATCATATCAGATCATATTCGAGGCAGATTCCTGCACCATACCCAAGGGCAACTCACGTGAGAATACCAAATTTAGAGAAACCATAATATAGATTGGACCTGATCATAATAGATTACAGACAAGTCATGTGTCTACATCAGACCAACCAGTAGGGAAAACCTACTGAACCAGATCATACCAGATCACTTGCTAGGTAAATTACTGCACGAGACCCTTCAGTAGGGCAAGTCGTATAGACAAAACTAATTTCCTAAACCAATATTATAATTTCAGACTTATCATATCACAATATGCCAGGTTCTTACCACAGTAAGCCAGGTTCTATACCAGACCCAATAGTAGTTTAACTCATAGGAAACACACCAATTTAGGGGACCGCTAATATAGTTTGATCCTTATCAAATGCGAGGCAGATTCCTGCATCAAACACAATAGTAGGGTACCTCATTAAAAACAACAATTTTATGGTAACGCTGATATAGTTTTAAACTGATCATATCACATTATAGGCGAGACAAGTCCCTACATCAGGCTCAATATTAGGGCAACTCAAATGAAACACTAAATCTAGGACACCGCTAACTTAGTTTGATCCTTATAATACCAGATCACATGCGAGGCAAATTCCTTCAAAAATCCACCAGTAGAGTACCTCATTAAAACGCCAATTTGATGAGACCGCTGATATAGTTAAAAACCTGATCCTATTACATAATAGGCGAGCCAGGTCCTTACACCAGGCTCACCATAAGGACAACTCATAAGAAGCACACTAAATCCCAGGGACCGCTAACATAGTTTGATCCTTATCATACCAGATCACATGCGAGGCAAATTTCTTCACCAAACCCACCAGTATTAAAACCTCGCTCATTAAAACCACTAAATATTATGGGTCCGCTGATATAGTTCGAACCTGATCATATCACAATATAGAGGAGCCAGGTTCCTACACGAGGCTCACAATAAGGTCAACTCATATGAAACACATTAAATCTAGGGGACCGCTAACATAGTTTGATCCTTATATTACCAGATCACATGCGAGGCAGATTCCTTCAAACATCCACCAGTAGAGTACCTCAATAAAAAACACCAATTTTATGGGACCGCTGATATAGTTTGAACCTTATCATATCACATTATACGTGCGCCAGGTCTCTACACTAGGCTCACCATGAGGGTAACTGATATGAAACACATTAAATATAGGGGACAGCTAACATAGTTTGATCCTTATCATACCAGATCACATGCGAGGCAGATTCCTTAAGAAAACCACCAGTAGGGTACCTCATTAAAAACACCAATTTGATGGGACCGCTGATCAAGTTTGAACCTGATCATATTACACTTAGGCGAACCAGGTCCCTACACCAGGCTCACCATTAGGGCTACTCATATGAAACACACTAAATCTAGGGGACCGCTAACATAGTTTGATCGTTACCAAACCAGATCACATGCGAGGCAAATTCCTTCACCAAACCCACCATTAGGGTATCTCATTAAAAAGACCAATATTATGGGACCGCTGATAAAGTTTGAGAATGATCATACCACTTTATAGACGAGCCAGGTCCCTACACCAGGCTCACCATAAGGGCAACTAATATAAAACACACTAAATCTAGGAGACCGCTAGCATAGTCTGATCCTTATCATACCAAATCAAATGCGAGACAGATTCCTTCAAAAATCCATAAGTAGAGTACCTTATTAAAAACACCAAATTTTATGGGACCGCTGATATAGTTTGAACCTGATAATATCACATTATAGGCGAGCCAGGTTTCTACACCAGGCTCACCATGAGGGTAACTGATACGAAACACAATAAATTTAGGGGACAGCTAACTTTGATCCTTATCATACCAAATCACATGCGAGGCAGATTCCGTAAAGAACCGACCAGTAGGGTAGGTCATTAAAAACACCAATTTGATGGGACCTTTGATTAAGTTTGTACCTCATTATATTACACTGTAGGCGAGCCAGGTCCCTACACTAGGCTTACCATAAGGGCAACTCATATGAAACACACTAAATCTAGGGGACCGCTAACATGGTTTGATTATTACCATACCAGATCACATGCGAGGCAAATTCCTTCACCAAACCCACCATTAGGGTACCTCATTAAAAACATAAATTTTTTGGGACCGCTGATATATTGTGAACCTGATCATATCACATTATAGGCGAGCCAGGTCCCTACACCAGACTCACCATATGCAACTGATATGAAACACACTAAAGCTAGGAAACCGCTAGTATTGTTTTGATCCTTATAATACCAAATCACATGCGAGGCAAACGTCACCAACCCACCAGCAGGGTACCTCAATAAAAACAACAGTTTTATGGGACCGCTGATATAGTTTGATCCTTATCATACCAGATCACATAAGAGTCACATTCCTTCACGAAACCCACCAGTACGGTACATCCTAAGAAATCTAATTTAATGGAACCGTTGGTATATTTTGAACCAGAACATAACACATTATAGGCGAACCAGGTCCCTTCACCAGGCTCATCAGTAGGACAACTCATATGAAACACACTAAATCTGGGGACCGCCAACACAGTTCATCGTCATATACCACAGTCATCATACCAGACCACATGGGAGGCAGATTCCTTCACCAAACCAACCATTAGGGTACCTTATTTAAGACTCCAATTTCAGGGGAACACTGATATAGGTTGAACCTGATCATATCACATCATAAGCGAGCCAGGTCCCTACACCAGTCTCACCATAAGGGAAATTCATATGAGACACAGTAAACCTAGGGGACCGCTAACATAGTTTGATCCTTATCATACCAGATCACATGCGAGGCAGATACCTTCACCAAACGCACCAATAGGGTACCTAATTTAAAACTCCAATTTTATGGGACCGTTGATATATCTTGAAACTGATCATATCACATTATAGACGTGTCTGGTCCCTACTCCAGGTTCATCTTAAGTGCAACTCATATGAAAAATATTAAAACTTTTGGACCCCTAACATAGTTTGATCCTAATCATACCAGTTCACATGCGAGGTAGATTAATTCACTAAACCCACCAGTAGGGTACATCATAAAAAAAACACCAATTTTATGGGACCGCTGATATAGTTTGAACCTGATCATATCCCATTATAGGCGAGCCAGGTCCCTACACCAGGATCATCATAAGGGTCACTCATATGAAACACACTAAATCTAGGGGACCGTTAATATAGTTTGATTATTATCATAAAAGACCCCATGCAAGTCGAATTCCTTCACCATATCCACCAGTAGGGTACATCCTAAGAAAACGAATTTTATGGAACCGCTGATATAGTTTGAACCTGATCATATTATAGGTGAGCCAGGTCTCTACACCAGGCTCACCATAAGGGAAACTCATTTAACACAGTAAATCTAGGGAAACGCTCAGATAATTTGATCCTTATCAAACCATATCACTTGGGAGGGAGATTCTTTCCCCAAACCCACCAGTAGGGTTCTTCATTAAAAACACCAATTTAATGGGGCCGCTGATATAGTTTGAACCTGATCATATCATATTATAGGTGAGCCAGGTCCCTACACCAGGCTCACAATAAGCGGGCAACTAATATGAATTACACTAAATCTAGGAAACCGTTAACATAGTTTGATCCTTATCTTACCAGATCACATTTGAGGCAGATTCCTTCATTAACCCACCAGCAGGGTACCTCATTAAAAACAACAGTTTTATGGGACCGCTGATATAGTTAGAACCTTATCATATCACATTATAGGCGAGCCAGGTCCCTACACCAGGCTCACCATAGGGGCATTTGATATGAAACACACTAAATCTTGGGTATGGCTAACATAGTTTGATCCTTTTAATACCAGATCACATGCGAGGCAGATTCCTTCACCAAACCCACCAGTAGGGTACTTCATTAAAAACACCAATTTTATGGGATCGCTGATATAGTTTGAACCTGACCATATTAAACTACAGAGGAGCCAGGTCCCTACACCAGGCTCACTATAAGGGCAACTCATATGAAACACACTAAACCAAGGGGACCTCTAACATAGTTTGATCCTTATCATACCAGATCACATGCGAGGCAGCTACCTTCACGAAACCCACCAATAGGGTACCCCATTTAAAACTCCAATATTATGAACCGTTGATATATTTTGAAACTGATCATATCACATTATAGACGTGCCAGGTCCCTACTCCAGGTTCATCTTAAGGGCAACTCATATGAAATGCAATAAAACTTGGGGACCGCTAACATAGTTTGATCCTTATCATACCAGATCACATGCGAGGCAGATTCTTTCACGATACCCACCTGCAGGGTACCTCATTAAAAACAACAGTTTTATGGGACCGCTGATATAGAGTTTGAACCTGATCATATCACATTATAGACGAGCCAGATCCCTACACCAGGTTCACCATAAGGGCAACTCATATGAAATACACTAAATCTAGGGGACCGCTAACATAGTTTGATCCTTATCATACCAGATCACATGCGAGGCAGATTAATACACTAAACCCACAAGTAGGGTACCTTATTAAAGACACCAATATCAGGGGAACACTGATATAGTTTGAACCTTATCATACCAGATTACAGACGAGCCAGTTTCTCTACACCAGGCCTACCAGTAGGACAACTCATATGAGCAACTACTTTGGAGTACTTTTGGTCACAATTCTAAATTTACGTATTTCAGAGTATATATAAAGAGTTTTGATTTGCGTTCATGTAATTATTTATGTAGTGATAAAACACGATTTTCATTGAGAAATAATTAAATTTTTACAGGAGCCACACAATATAATTTATGCAACAATACACATCACTTTTTAATGATTTTTTCACTCCATCATCGTATGTTAAATACATTAATAACATATTTTTGCAAATTTTAAATTAACAACTTTTTATTTTATTATTTTGATAACTACTTTTAAATAAATTGATTTATCAATACATTTCTCAATTTTGAAGATTCCCATACAACATTGGGTCTTGCATTGTGTAAGTAGAATCATTCCTTTGCGATGAAAGATGACTACAAAATTTAATATTAGGTGAAAAAAATACATTTTATGATAGTTTTTAGACATAATACTGTTGCATGACCGTCATTATTGTTTTGTTCCTTGTTGCCATTATATAATAACGTTTTAAATAAAATATTTGATACATATATATTATATAACTGGAATAGAATAAATATTTAACACACTTGAAGATTCCTTATCGTGGCTGAAACCCAAATCTTTTATGTAATGTTAAAAGTGATTTAATCAAAATGTTGCAGCTCATTAAAAAAAAAAACACAATCATAAGACAGGATAAAAATAATTGGAAGGTGCGTGGTATGAACAAAATGGAATATACATCTAAAAAATAGAATGGTATTAAATTATATATTAAAGAATACAGGTAATCTGATGTTTGAAAATAAAAGTTTGTGTATGAAAAATTTGTTAATTCACACTTATTGATCATTAACATTTTGCTTCTATCTAGTGGATGTCTTTAGAACTAGAATCAGGGTTTTAACAACTGGGAGCGACACTGTATCAATTGGTTGTTTTATCAGATACGTGCTGCTATCTTTGCACCATACATTTAAATAAAATCTGATTTTATTTGATACATAATTTTGCTTCTATATAAATCTGCATTTAGTTCCTTTCAACCTTAATAAATGAAATTGAATTAAATTTGTAACCAAGACACTGTAAAAGGGTTTAGTAACGCCGGTAGTTTTATTCACTCTCAATGTAAACTTTTAGCCAAGTATAAAACAAACGTGTAACTAAATTATTTACAAAAATCCCAGTAGCAACAAAAATTCAAAAATATAGCTTGAGCCTTTGAGGTTTAACCTAGGTTGGTTTTATATTAGTTAATTGTGAATGATATTTGATGTTTTAGTTTATTGTTAACAATTTTATTTCCTTTATACACACACACGCACATATATATATATATATATATATATATATATATATATATATATATATATATATATATATATAATAAATCAATAATTTTCTAAAAATATAACTTTCTGTTTCAACTGTCTCGTTGCGAAAAAAACATCAAAACCATCACTAGTGCAAGAAGCAGAGTAACTCGGAACTAAACACCTCTTGAGGTAAACAGTGCCATTGCGAAATGCAACATAGGACCAGAACAAATGCAGGAAGTGATGTAGCTCGTGATCAAAATATCCTGTGAGCTTATCTCATGGCTAAAGAGAGCTCGAAACTTGTACCTAGTGCAAGAAACATAGTAACTTGGAACTTAATACCTCTCGATTTGAACAGTTCCATTTCGAAAGAGAAATAAGATCAGATGAAAGATAGCTCAAAACCACTAGTAGTGAAATAAGTCCAGTAAGACGGAAAAAATACGCCTTGAATTAAACAGTCCAATGGCAAAGACAGCACAAGACTAGTATTAATGCATAAAATATTGTACTTGATATCAAAATACGTTTAGCCAAGTAAAGAGCCAACATCCATAGCTGATTTTTCTCATCAATTGTTAAATGTAATATTATTGGCAGTATGTCCATCAATGAATTGATTTTTTCAGCAATTACTAAATGTTATTTTATTCCATATGAAAATCAATGCGATACTATTTTTACGATTCACAAAATGTAATTTCAATGTCCTTAGGTGCATTAATAATATGATGTTTAAAAAGTATACGATAATTTAATAATAAAATGTCAGAAAAAGACAATGAAAAAAAGTGAAATGGTAAATATAAGAACACCATTCACGATTTTTTGTCTAACTTAAACTTTCTTTAGTAGAATAAATCTTTCAATTCATTATGTGCTACTTGCTTGAAAGGTTTGTTGAACAATAAGAAGTTTAGCAGTCCCAAGAAATCATGGGCCCCCCCCTTTCTTGAGATGAATGCCTCCCACATCACAACCTCTTTACACTAAAAAATAAATGGTATTTGCATATAAGAAAGAAAATAAACATTATACACGGACACACAAAAACACACACACACACACACAGACAGACACACACACACATACAGAAACACACTGATACTCACACAACACAACCACAAACAAACAGACACACACACACACACAAACACACATACACACGCATACAGGAACACACTTATACACACACACAAACAAACACACACACACACACACATACACACGCATACAGGAACACACTTATACACACACACACAAACAAACACACACACACACACACATACACACGCATACAGGAACACACTTATACACACACACAAACAAACACACACACACACACACACACACACACACACAATCTCATATCTTATCTGAAGCGAATTTGTTTTGTATTTTTTAACGCTCATTCCATAAATTCAGTCACGTCAGGTATAGACAATGGATTTTACATATGGTTAGAAGAAGAAGAATAAAATGTGCAATGATGTTTTGAACATGAAGACAAAGAAGTAGAATGATGCCCAATGACATTTCACTATCTATATGGGTTATGAGAGAGCCAAGAAGCAAACAAAAATTTCGCCTTATAACCTACTGGATCCTTACAAGAGGAACAATAATTCTCAAGAAGTACATCCTATTCAGACCATTGTGCAAAACTTTGAGGGGGAAGCGCTGCGAGTAACGGCTTGACCCAGAAGAGTCGTAACACGTGTCTACAAAGACATATCTGCACTACTACTATATCATATCCTGGCAAGGGTAAGGATGTTTTAGGATTTGGCTACGGTTTTCAGGAATAGATTTTGTGGAGCTGTAGCACTGTAGGCTCGAGTTTCCAGCTTCGGAAATGCTCTGCATGTACAAAATGAAGATCGACATCGGTTTAACTTAGTAAAGAAAGGACAAAAATATCGTTGAAACCGGTTGAAATAATGAGATCAAGAAACTAATTATTACAAGACACGTTTGAACGGACACAACAGCCACACTTTCTCGTTAGGTTTAGAATGTTCTGAAACAGAAACGGGATGAAATTACGAGAAATCGCTAAAATAGACAAATCGATAAATATAGGATTTGTCAGTTTAAACTTTAAAGGGTTGGTTATCAATATTTGTAATGTAGTATAGAGAGTAAAAGCTTTAGTGAAGGAGTAACAGACTGTTGCAGTGCATGTTAGGTGTTAATATACTCCTAGATAACTAAATAGTATTATTAGACCTGATTTAAAATATTGTGTGAACGTTTTCATAAATGCTAAGTAAGTAAATATTCGCACTACTAAACGTGTATGAGTTGATAAATAGTTATTTAGTTTTAAAAAATTTGAGGATAATTTACTGAGCCCCTGTATGCACGTAACATTACAAATATATCAGCTGTTCTTAAATTTGGTACAGAAAGCAAGTATCATTACAAATATTTGACCAAAGTAAGATTATACACCATTTACATTATTATTTAAAGTAATTCATCAGAACTAACAAAATACTAAACAAGCTACTCTTAATTAAAGTTAAAATAGCTTAACAACAGAACGAAAAGAGCAATACAATATCTGAGAATTTAATAATAATTTATTGCTTTATACCATACCCTTCGTCATTATAGTTATAACTAATATAACGAACATCACATGATAGTTGTTTTCATATATATATATATATATATATATATATATATATATATATATATATATTAATATATTAAATATGGTGATATGTTTTCTTGTAATATAGTTAATAAATTAAAAGTATTTCATAAACAAGAATACTTTTAATTAATTTAAATATATATATATATATATATATATATATATATATATATATATATATTTATATATATATATATATATATATATATATATATATATATATATATTTATTTATTGAACAGAAACATATTACAAACAAATATGTTGTACTTCATTTAGTTTAAAGCTTTTATTTAATTTCATTAAATACTAAAATATAAAGAACTAGTACACTTTTTTACCATTAAAACAAGTCTCTAAGTAATAAAAGAACCCTTGTTATGAAACGTTTTTGTTCAATATATAATTTAATGTTACAATCTATTTTAACTTTGTCATCTACAGACTTACTGTTGCTTGAAACCATAATAATATTTTTTCTTCAATCTGACAACATTAATTTTTATAACAATCAAAGTGTTCAAGCTCAACGCACACACATATATATATATATTGTCATCGAAACTCGTTGAAAAAAATGAAATAATGATTGTCAGATGGTTTTTGTTATTTATGTATTTATTAAATATGATATAAACTTTATTTTTCTCAAAACTTTTGTAATTATTTAATTTTAATTAGTTTAATAACTATAGTACGTGAGTGTCGAGAAGGCTACACTTCGTGACACAAATTTTTTTTATGTACGACCTTTAAAAAAGAGCCTAATATTTTAAGTGTACCGCTGACCTGTTTCAAACGAAATGAAAAAAGAAAATTAAGTAATTTAAAATCAAAATATTATTGTTGCCTAAATTTTACCACACTTTGGATGAAAATTTAATAGAATTTAGAGGAATAGAAACTCTAAGTAGGAATAATTACGAATAAGAAATGATTCAGAGCATAAATAAAAAGAGAATGGTGAATGAAAATGAAGCATTTTATTATATATTACATTTTCTGCTCGTTTTAAACCAAAACAAACTCTTACCCATGTGTAGTCTCATTTTATCCGAACTATCGTCCCGCTTTAGTCTTCAAAGTCTGCTTGATGTCGTTGCAGTTTGTAGACAGGTACTACGGTTCGCTCACTGAAAGGAAGAACAACAAACGGTTATATCATTCAGGGCTTGGTGTTCGAGCTTAGAGTGATCGGCCCGTAGTAATCTTTAATCTTCTATCTTCTATTTTGTTGAGGATTTCACTTTATTATCACGCACGAGGTATTTTAGAACTTAATCTATTGATAAACTAATATTTATAGTGTAAAGGTTACGCTAATACTGTAGCTCAGTAAATGTCTGTATAGTACACTTCTTATAGTGTGTATTTCTAATAGTAAATTTTTTAAATCTACAGTCGTATATTTTGCCTCTGGGAGGTGTACTAGGCTGAAATAAGAAGCCGAATGTAATTAGCCAGCAAATAAACGAATCGTTAGAACAACACTCTCTAATACTCCATTTGATTAACACACGCTACAACCAGTAATTTGGCAATATTATTACTGGGTAGTGACGTTACAATGTTTTTACTAAGTTTCAGGAGTCGACATTATAAATATGTAACAGATTGTAATAGTAATTTGGTTTCTGCGGAGTTACCGGTTGAAATTTAGTAAGATAGGTTTACCTAATTTATATAAAATATCTTTTCTAGAACAAAATGCCGTGTAGTTTTCTAATACCTTAAACCTTAACAGTACAAATCTTTAAAGGGTTATTCAGTTACAACCTGCTTTGTTCTGTGTCTCTATTACGAAATTCAGATATATTTCTTTTAGTATATTTATATATATTTTATATATTTTTACTAACATGACTGAAATATTCTATTATGAAGCACTTTCGAAAGATAAAAAACAAAGAAACTTTCTAACTAAAAACGTTAGTTAAAGAATGACAATTTTCATCTTCTAACCAAGATAAAGAAATGCAAGTTTAAGACGATAGATCAAGCGATGTATCTGGGAAGGATATGCTTTATTTCTTTAATAACTTAGCAAATATCACCCTAAAAACTAAATGACCTTTATCTAAATTGAATAAGTGCATTTCATAAGAACAGTAATAATTAAACCCGCCGAAAAATAACAAGTAAACTATGATGAGCCTTACACACATAATTTACCTGTTTGTACTACATTTTCATACATCTGTTTGTACCAATGTTAATTTACATTACGGAGAGTAATAAATTTGTTTTATTTTAATTTTAGCCTATACCCGGGATCCTGTTTTTTTTGCCAATCTTACCAGCTTTATCATTAATAATTGTCCATACCTGTGAGCGTTTTATATGGTTACCAACAGATACAATGGAAATTAACTAATAATAATGTGTTGAATAACAATTATTAATGCAATTCTATATTGTTTATATATATATATATATATATATATATATATATACACACACATAGAGAGAGAGAGAATTAAAATAAAAGAAAGACATAGAAGAAATAGAGGGGAGGGAGAAGGAGAGAGAGGGAGAAAGATAGAGAAAGAGAGACAAAGAGGATGGAGAGAGAGGAGAGATCGAGGATGATTGAAAAAAGAATAACTGGTGTTCTATGACCCAAAGAATAACATGGCATCATCCATGTTGACTGCTGCGAAAAAAATACTGAATAGCAATGATATGTTTTTTTAGTTACTAGGGTACATACATTAACTTATAGTAATTCATAAAGACTTACTTTACGATTTGTATAAATGAGGAGAGAGCCGTCAACACAGATAAGTTTCTCTGGGTCGCAAAAAGAGCCGACCACAACAGGAACTCTCACAGTTGATGTACGGTTAGTCACCTGGAAATCGTCTTTGATTTATCTTGGCGAATTCTAGATAAGCTACTACACTATACTCAAGCTTCTTCTACCATTACAATGCCAGAGTAGTAGTAAGGGGTTTGCTGGGCCTACCGGGCGTACGCAGCCGGTCCTGCCGGGTGTACGTAAATTGCGTCATCACCTTGCCCCTTCCTTGGCGGGGAGCTCCAGCTCTCCCCCCTCTCAGTTCTCTGGTTCAGACAACAATTGCACCAGGAAATGTTGCGGTTTCTATTGGTCGCTCATGATCGCCCCCCTCATTTCTCCCACCGTTTCATTTACTTATCCGCTTTCCGATTGGCCGCCCCCCTCGTTTCTCATATGTTTTCCTTCTTGGGGAGCCCCTCGGCCCCCCCGTCCGAAGAGCATTTCAGGGGTACCCAGTTCTCCGATTCAGAAAAGTCTATCGCGTTGTGCAACAGATAAATTGCGTCATCACCTTGGTCAGTAGTATTGTTTGTGCAACAAATAATATACATATAAATGAGTCAAGAGAGAAATTTTGTTATTTTTTGTCAGTTCGTTGAACGACTGTAATTTGGTTATCACGATTTGTTTGTTTGTAAATAAATTGACTATAAGCTCAACTCCACCACTACAGATAATTTTATTCTCACAGTCTCAAAGATAAAAACGTTTTAATTTTTTAGCAGGTATAAGCAATTAAAATGATGTTTGTAATAATTGTGCTGGGTGTGGTTGTAAATAAAATATTTATTGCCTTGTGTAATAGATAAATTGCATCAGGACCTTGGACTTTAGTATTGTTTGCGCAACGCCGCTAATATGTTATCCGCAGCAGAACGTGTGTTTGCATTATCGTCACATCCAAACCTTTGTGCATGCGGAAAAACCATGGCCCATTATTACATAAGCAAGGCCAACGCCTATGTAGAGAATTATGGTTTGGAAGACTATGATATGGCTAGTAAGCACTACAAAAGCTGCGCATGGTCCTGTCAGTCGTTTACAGGAGACGGCCCAGACATTTGTGTTTGTGTGTTATTTGAGGAAGCTTTGAGAAAAGCTCTAGACGTTTTGGAAGGCAGCTTTGAAAGCGTGTTACAAGAATCATTCTGAAAATCTTGAACATATATATGACAGATTGCCAGACAAAGATATTTTAGAATATTTGCCTTGTGATAAACATAAAATTCGAGTTATAAAAAAAAAAAATATTGCACATTTTGTAATCCTATAATGTGTGAAAAATTCTAACACATTGTATGTATTTTATTAAGTTTAAAAAAGAAATTTATAACAAAATTGTGTAAATATTTATAATAGATTGTCTGGTAAACACATTGTGTGTATTTTAATAAATATATCAAATTTGTGTAAATATTTATAATATTGTGTACAGAATTTATTACACTTAAAAATGACGTCTTCTTTTATTGATACTGATGAAAATGCGTGTATTGATGGTTTTGTAAAAAAACATTACTGCGGTTTGGAGGGTTTTATTGAAAATAGTAATAAAAACGAAAAAATATGTTGTAAAGATGTAAATGACTGTATGAGAAAACAAATGTACAAAATTTTAAATCTAAGTTGTATTGGCCAACATTATGTAGAGTGTAAGTTGTCCATTTTTGATATAGAGAAGAAAATGCGAGATACGGTCGTAAATTGGCCAAAACCATATCCAAATGTCGACGACATGGTACAATCTGGGTTTTATTATAATTCAATTGGAGATCATGCTGTTTGTATTTGTTGTAATATACAAATTCATAGTTGGCAGGAAAAAGACGTTCCAGCTATTGAACATCGTATTTATTCACCAAAATGTAAATTAGTTTGTATAAAATAAATGTTTCAATTTATGTGTTAAATAATTTATTTATTCACCTTTACATTGTCTATAATAATTTCTGTTGCTGATTTTGGACGTAAACACACATGTCACAGCAACTCCTATTGTCTTAACATTGATTTTGGACGATGACCCCACCTTAATAATTTTCTGTATTGTGGATAGTTCATTAGCATGAAATCATCACTCAATAAACTCTCTTTGGAATACACTCTTAAAAATTCGTATACTTCATTATCGGGTATATTTATAGTCATAATATCTTTTAATAATGAATAATTGTATCCATCAGTATTGCGTTTGATTAACACCTCCTTATAAGATTCGTGCAGACACTTAATAATCGTAGTGGGTAATTCAAGGCTATCCAAATAATACACAATTGAAATAACGATTTATTCATTTTAGGCTAGTCAGAACAACATTACAGGAGACGGCCCAGACACCTGTGCGTGTGCGTAAGCTTTGAGAAAAGCTCTAGAAGTTTTGGAAGGCAGTTTTGAGAGTGTGTTACAAGAAAAATGGAGTTTGTAGTTGATTTTCAAGGTTTTCGAGGTTTAAATAATGACTTTATAATAAAAGAATTGGCGATTGTTAGAAAAGGTGACGGTGACGGTGAAGAAGCAGAGTGCCAGACATTCCTATTTGAGCCGCCGAGCGACTTTAGCGATTTAAGCAAGAATTTGCAGAAGCAAGCGATTTGGCTGGAACGACATTTACACGGCTTAGCTTGGGATCAGGGTTTTATATCTTATCACAAGGTAAAGGACATTTTTATTGATTTAAAAATTAATGGTAAAATTTTTGTTAAAGGTGTAGAGAAGCAAACATTTTTACAAAATTTTTTAAAAGATATTAATGTTACAGTGATAAATATAGAGGACCATAATTGTCCAACATTAAGTATTTTAAAAAAACTTTTTCATAACAATTTTATTAAAAAGTGTAAATTTAATCATTCAATTGATAATTGTGCTTACATAAATGTGTTCGTTATTAATCAATGGTTGAAATGTGAGACACTAATTAAAGATAGATTAAACGCTGTAGACTTAAGTATAAACGAATGTTTTAATAAAGGGTATACTAATGTACAGGACTGTTTAGTTAATTATATACCTAAAAGTTTTATTATTAACCATTCAGAAAATGTAGAACAGATTTATGATAGATTGCCAGAACATTTAAAAACGGATTTAGAAATATTAGATAATTTACCTTGTGATAGGCATAAAATACAAGTTTTACATAATTTTTATTTTGTAAAAAAAAAATATTGCACATTTTGTAATCACCGAGTTTGAATAGATTGTAAGAGTTATAATTTTTATTGCACATTTGTAACTTTCACCGAATGGATTTTGTTTAATAAAGTTATCAAATATTGTGTGCAGAATTTATTACACTTAAAAATGACGTCTTCTTTTATTGATACTGATGAAAATTCGTGTATTGATGGTTTTGTAAAAAAACATTACTGCGGTTTGGAGGGTTTTATTGAAAATAGTAATAAAAACGAAAAAATATGTTGTAAAGATGTAAATGACTGTATGAGAAAACAAATTCATAGTTGGCAGGAAAAAGACGTTCCAGCTATTGAACATCGTATTTATTCACCAAAATGTAAATTAGTTAATAAGTAAACAGGAAAAGATGTAAATTAGTTTGTATAAAATAAATGTTTCAATAGTTGGCAGGAAAAAGACGTTCCAGCTATTGAACATCGTATTTATTCACCAAAATGTAAATTAGTTAATAAGTAAACAGGAAAAGATGTAAATTAGTTTGTATAAAATAAATGTTTCAATTTATGTGTTAAATAATTTATTTATTCACCTTTACATTGTCTATAATAATTTCTGTTACTGATTTTGAACGTAAACACACATGTCACAACAGCTCCTATTGTCCTAACATTGAAAACAGGTAATTGTCCATCATACCTGCTATTACTGATTTTGGACGATGACCCCACCTTAATAATTTTCTGTATTGTTCGGCGCTGAGTATTGTAAACAACGGTGCGAAAATACACATGTCACACCAACTGCTAGGGTCCCAAAAAATGTTTTGCAAAATTGACCAATTATCTTCTCTTTTATATCTGTAAGTTATAATCACTCTGGTAAAATCGTCAAATAAGAAATCTCCACTTCTGTAAAGCAGTTTTGTGATACAGCCCCTGCACAAATTGTTATATCGATTATCATAGGAGAAATGTTCAAATAGAATAAAATTATCAACGTAAACAAATTCAACATAATCGTTTTTCGGATGGTTCATTAACATTATGAAATCATTACTTAATAAACTCTCTTTGGAATACACTCTTAAAAATTCGTATACTTCATTATCGGGTATATATATAGTCATAATATTTTTTAATAATGAATAATTGTATCCATCAGTATTGCGTTTGATTAAAGTCATAAACACTTCCTTATAAGATTCGTGCAGACACTTAATAATCGTAGTGGGTAATTCAAGGCTATCCAAATAATCCTTTCTTATTATACGCGAACACACTTCAATAATACACAATTGAAATAACGATTTAATCATTTTAGGCTAGTCAGAACAACAACAATGACAATGTCAACTGCAACAGTGAGGAGAGGCATTGCAAGAGAGATTTATAAACAGGCTCGTAGGAATTCTCCCACTCGTCATGTTGAGGTGAAATGATTGTATGATCTTTACCAAGCCGACTTTGTGGAAATGCTGTCATTCGCTAGAGCGAATAAAGGTTATAAATTGTTTTAGTAAATATGCGTTGACGGTGCTGATGAAATGGAAAAGTCATTACAACCGATTTTAGATACATATTCTATGCGTCACTTACAGTATTGTACTCCTGAGGATGTTGGTAATGTAAACTAACGAAGGGCTTTGAGTTTATTATTCAATAAATTGAATATTCCTGTATTTGTGTGACCAGAGGTGCCGATTTCATGACATGTGTGGACTTTACAGGGATTCCGGGACAAATTAACCAGGTCTCATGGTTTGACATATTTCATGATATAATTTTTAAAATAAATGACTGTACTTTTTGAATGGCATAGCATATGGCGGTATAAAAAATAAATTCAACCGGCATGAGTAGTCAAAACAAAGGCTTATTAAATAAATTTTAAAAAAGGGCTTCTAAGGCAGACCTGTAGTTGCCGAATCGGTGTAATTTTTTTATTATAAATAAATAAAACAGTTTTAATCACAATGTACTTTTTTATTGTAAAGGAATCGTCATCAGAGGATACGACTACAAGAATGAGACTTGTGGTTAGGAGGTTTTATTTATTTTATAGTTTTAAAAAACTTAAATTTTATTGAAATAAAAATATATGAATGTAAAAAGATATTTGTAGAGCAAATACTATGTAGATGTCTTTGTTACCATTGTAGCTGTATATAATGGTAAAAAGTATATAAGTAGTAATCATTAATATAAACAAGTTTTAAAGTCAATTCTTACTTGAATCAACAAAGAAAAAATTTATTAAATATGATTACAATTAATACAGTTAATGTAACATAACCTTTAAAACAGCCACCACATAACTTTTAACATAAAATCAGCTGTTTTGTGAAATCATACGTTATAACTTATTTGGGAAGAAATTACCATATTGCATACATTGCCCCTTTTGTTAAAAGTTCCTAACTAAAATTAATAAAATAAATTTAGTTAATGAATAAATATTTGAAAAATCTATATTAATTGTATTTCTTTTTTTAACTGAGAAAATAAAAAGTTGTACACAAAAATAGTGTATTTTATTTATAAGACCCACTTTCTGTTACCAAAATTTATAGGATATAGACAATGGATAATTCATAAAATGCTATTTTGTTTTATCTTTATTAATTTACAAACATTAACATAACATAATTTTGTGTTTCCAAAAATTTGTAGGATATAGGATTAAATAACTTTTCACAAAATGCTATTGCTGTTTTTTCTTTATTAATCTACAAACATTAACACAGGAGAATTATTTATCTTTTAACATAACATGGCCATACGCCAACGTATGTACACCATCTTTACATATATATCTTTTATCGTCATCGGGGCTGAGAGCCAATTTATCAACAGTGACGGTTTGAACTATATGTTTTTTCGATGTAAATGAAATGATTTCTCGCCTGCTTTTAATAAATGATTCTAAACACTTTCTGTAGTCGTCAAAATTTACAGTTTTAAGCGCCGTTTTAGTGATGCCTTTAGCTTTTTTTTCAATTTTATTTACCGTTCTAAAACTGTATAATTTAGCTCTCAGTCCGATGAATTCAGACAAACCAACGCCTTTGCATTCGTCTTTGAAACAGCCCAATTTCTTAGCATTATCTCTGAAATAACCTTCATGATCTTGAGGAAGATCGGACATATCAAAATGATTTCTCAAATCATCATTCACCTTAATATCTTTATAGAAATTATCAGTAAAGATTTTATAAAATAAACCATCTGTGTCTAAATACAAAAGATTAATTTTTGATTTATAGAAATCTTTCAAAACATCGTAGTGTATTTCGTACATACGTGTTTTACTTATTTCTAAAACCGTAAAACCAATATATATTGGCTTGTTAAAATAAATCGATTCATTTTCCAATTCAATAGCGCACAAAGATTCATCGTAGATTATGCGATTCAAAAAGGTGGGTTTCCTAATCAACGCATTCAATTTTCTCTCCGAGCTAATTAATTTTAAATTTTTTCTCTTCCTAATATTTTCAATTGTTTTGCCAAACATTGCGTTTATGACAAATTTATAGAAGTCTTTTTCAAAATCGTTTTTAGCGTTTTGTCTTTTTTTCGTATTAAAGAGAACATACGATGACAACCATGCGCTTTGTTTAAACTGCATAATCCTATGAATCTTTGTAATTACCAGTCCGTGACGCAACGCTTGTTTCAAATTAACATAATGACAAATGTAATTCTTTTTTACTTCTAAAGTTGTCAATAATTTAGATTGTTTACTGCCTGGCAGACATTTAGTTTCCGGTAGAAATGGCAATTGATTATGATCATCATGCAAGTAGCTAGGATATGCAATATCCACTTCTAAAATATATCCTATGGGAGAGTCATCCGCTATAGCCAAAACATCAAACGTATTTATTTCTTTAGACCTTTTCCATTCAAAAGAGGCGTACGGCATGGGTTTTGTCATACTCCATCCGTACAAATTTGTTGCATCAATATACATTATATATGACAGAGGTTCGGCTATTTCAAAATCGTCTCCCAATAGGGGGTTATTGGCTTTGCCATATCTAGTAATACAAGAAGTTATCCCGCCTCTAATACCTTGTTCTATAAATAAAAATTTATCATAATCTGTAAATAAATCTAATTGAATTTGAGTGAATTTGAGCATTGCGTCAAACGTTAAACCTGGTAATGTAAAATAATAGGCACAATCTAAATCATAATTTGTTAAAGATAAATCTCTAAAATTTTCAAACACATCACACAACAACAATACGTCAGTTAAAAGATACAAATCGCTATATTCGCCCAAAGTTTTACACTTAAAATGTTGCCACACGTTTTGTGCGTGTTTGTATTCATCATCAGAGATATGGCTGGCTTCTAGCATATTATAAAAATCATTTTTTGTCGGCAATTCGGTTTCTTGCAATTTTTCCCAAGAATCTGTATAATTGTACGGATATACACCTTTTCTAGTCACAAAAGGTATATCGTGTACAGAAAAATGTTTTTTCGTATATTTAAATTTTTCATTTGGCAAATTATTAACTAATTTACTCAGATTTGTGCTCATAAATTTATATGTATCAATAAATCGTAATGCAATACCATTTTTAGTATTTTTCGAAAATGTAATATACTTCTCGTTTGTGTGTGGTATCACACGAATGTCATTTGTATCGCAACCCAATTGTCGGACAATGAAATGACTGTCATAACTAGAGCTGCCGTGTATAAATATAGGCAAGAATTTTTGTTGTTGCCTCAACAAATTGCACTTACTACATAAAACAGATCTGAATTTACCAGTAATATGACAATGATCTTTAACAGGACTATTAATTAGAGTAAACTGATTGTTACAAGATTCACATTTATTGGCTGTTTCAAATCTATACTTTTCATCTTCACTTAATTTTCTCATTGATTTATTAGTTTTACATATTTCACCAATATTATTAGCAAGTTCAATAAGATACGACATAAATTGTTCTGCCGCTCCTAAACCTCTATACACATACGGTTTTTTAGGTAATTTGTCTAAAATTTCGTTCGGCAAAACCAAATCAACATCAATAACTAAATATACTGCAAATGACATTGGTTCGTGGATGTCGTTTAATTTGACACACTTGCTAATTTTTTTGTTTACCGGTTTCAACAGACACTCAAAATCTGCATAAACAACAAAAGGCACTCTGTATTTATAGTGATAATGTTTAAATTTCAAGATACTATCATCATGCGAAGGCATTTTTACCTTTACAGGTTTTGTTTTTTCACACACACTCAAATGATTGTTCAAATTTACATCTTTATTTTTTCCACTATAATGTACTAAACATCTTTTACAAAAAACCATTTTTTTTGTATGTTTATTGATTTGACTATTCATTAATCTTGAAAAATGTTTAATATAACAATAATGACTATTTCCCGACTGATTAGTTAACAATAATAAATCATAATGATTTTTCTTAATACTCTTACTGATTCTTAACGGATAAATATTGTTATTACCATCTTGACTTATTGCATAAACGTTTACACTGGTATTTACATTATGTTTTTCAAATTTTGAAATCTGACGCAAAGGCGTTGGAAAATCAATACCCTTAAGATTAAATATATTAGACAATTTAAAATAACGATTATTTACTATGTTCAAATGTTTGATATCTGTTTTTATATACGGGACTAAAAGTGACCATAAAAAGCATTTATTATCATAAAAATTTTGAGGGTTTATAATGGTCTTTTTATTTTTTATTGAATTAGGTAAAGGCAGATATGAGCTGGGAGCTAGCGGATTAAATTTACTAAATCGAAGTATAATTCGGGTAACCCTATCCAACGACCAACCGCTTCCTTTATCTATATATTCTTGCTCCTCGACACATATCTTACGAAATGAATTGTTTAAAATATTGTATAAATTGGAAGTCACAAATACAGGCACATTTTTTGTTTTGAAATACCTTAATTGTCTTTCTTGCGTCAACAGTTTTATGTAAGAAACTTCAACCACTATATTGAATTTCAACATATTATAAGTCCTAATCATAATGTTAATTAAACGGATCATTTTCGCTCTAGTGAATATTAACAATAGACAGACATCGCGTATGCTAGAAGTGTTATTTAGTAGGAATGTTTTTAAGTTTCCTCGGAACGCATGATCAGTTTCTACGAAATCGTCGTCATCATCAACATCCATTGGTGCAACGTTCCCTTCATGGTCCATAATTATGATAATAAACGCCTTTTATGACAAACTGTAATAGAAACAAATCCTAATTAAAAAAAATTTCTTTTTTTATCTAACTTCACAATTTCGTTATTTACATGTTTAATTTTACTGATTCTTTCGGCAGCAGTACATATTGTCTCATCAATCTTCTTATACAATTCGTCGTCTGACGACTTGACCAGAAAATAAGCTTTCTTATATACCTTCGTCCAATACTGAGACTCGCTTACGCACTCTTTTAAATCGCGACAATCAGTTACTTCAACTTTTATAAGGAAACTGCCTTCCTCGCCTGGGGAAATTAATTTCCGTCTGCTACCATTTTTTTGATATTGCACATTATGTTTAATAACTGTCGGTGCTCTTTTAATTTTTTTAAAAATATTTTCCAATTTTTCTTCGCACTCAGATTCTGAAGCGGCCTCCGAATCTGAACCGATATCGTCAATATTTGACGAAGGCATATTTTTTTTCAAAATTTTCTTGTTAGATTTTCGTTTTCTATTTTCACTATCATTATTACTAAAGTTTAGGTTTGGTAGTAAACCGGAAATATTTCCTTTAACCTCTTCCAAAGCAGGTCGTATACAGGCAAGAGCCCTCTGCACAATTTGTATAGAAAACTTAACAGGTATTTGAGCTAGGCCAACATTTCCACCCAATATTTCAATAATCTCTTCAATTGTTAACTCTTTGTCTAAATATTTAGGTATTTTATACTGCGAATTTACGGTAGAGTGGAAATGTTCATTAAGATTTATATAAATTTGCTTTAAATGTAAATATAATGAGGTGAACTCATTCTCTACAATCTTATTTTTTTGTATGTTAATAAAAATAGCAGCTACTCCTATTTCCCATTTACTAACGGACGTTAATCCTGCGAGGAATAAAGTTTCAATTAATGCTAAAAATGTTACTACATTTTTGTCATGTTGACCACCATCTGCAAGTACTTGCTCCTCGTGGGCCACTATTTCCAAATCGACATTGTCTGCTTGCGACGACGACGGTTGTGACGACATAACTATTAGGAAAAAAAAAATATTAATTGAGGCCAGTTGATCCAAAACCCTTATCTCCCCTTTCCGTAGTTTCATCTAAATTAATTATTTCAATTAATTTGGGATAAGCACACATCTCACAAATTAGTTGGGCCACTTTATCACCCCGTTTTATAAAAACATCTTTATTTGAATGATTAAATAACAGAACTTTAAGACCACCCGTAAAATCTTTGTCAATTACCCCTGCACCCACATCTAAAAAATATGTCAATGCGAGCCCAGAACGAGGCGCTATGCGACCATAACATTGGGGGGGTATTTTAATGGCTACATCTGTGTTTACTAGACACTTTCCAAATTTAGGCACTACGTAATCATAAGCACTTCTGAGGTCAAAACCGGCTGCATTTACAGTTGCCTTTTCAGGAGCATAAGCATTTTCGGTCAATTTTGTGTACCCTAATTCCATACTGAAATGATATGAAACAAATTATAATTAATATTTAAAAGCAAATGTAGAAAAAACATTTTTTGACAACTTTTTAGAGAACAAATATTCAAATACTATTTATTAAGACTTTATTTTTTTTTTGACAATTATAACAATGTCAACGAATTACAAAAAGCTCTGATTAAATGAGACTTTATTTTAGAGTCAAATTTCTATACCCTAATTCCCTAATGAAATAATATTTACCTACAAAATGATATGAAACAAATTACAATTATTATTTAAAAGCAAATGTAGGAAAAACATTTTTTTTTGACAACAATGTTAACGAAATGACAATTATAGCTCTGATTAAATGAGACTTTATTTTACAGACAAATTTCTAAACCCTAATGAAATATTTAGAAAACACTACGAATTACAAAAAGCTCTGATTAAATGAGACTTTATTTTAGAGTCAAATTTCTATACCCTAATTCCCTAATGAAATAATATTTACCTACAAAATGATATGAAACAAATTACAATTATTATTTAAAAGCAAATGTAGGAAAAACATTTTTTTTTTGACAACAATGTTAACGAAATGACAATTATAGCTCTGATTAAATGAGACTTTATTTTACAGACAAATTTCTAAACCCTAATGAAATATTTAGAAAACACTACGAATTACAAAAAGCTCTGATTAAATGAGACTTTATTTTAGAGTCAAATTTCTATACCCTAATAAAATAATATTTACCTGACTCGCGGCGTCGTTCAACGAACTGACAAAATATAACGAAATAATTCGTGATAACCAAATTTCAGTCGTTCAACGAACTGACAAAAAATAACAAAATTTCTCTCTTGACTCTGAAAGCATTCATATCTATTACACACCCAGCGCAATTACTTTGAATGAGTTCCGCGTATCAAATGACGGTTGTTTACAATCGCGACCTTCCCGGACAATTATGCAATTGTTTACATTACTAAAGGTCAAGGTCAATTTACGTATTACACAACGCGATAGACTTGTCTGAACCAGAGAACTGAGAGGGGGAGAGCTGGAGCTCCCCGCCAAGGAAGGGGCAAGGTGATGACGCAATTTACGTACACCCGGCAGGACCGGCTGCGTACGCCCGGTAGGCCCAGCAAACCCCTTACTACTCAGAGTCATACTCGCTTAGAACTTCTTACTTCTTTTTAAATTTCAGCTACATCCCTCTGAAAACCAAATACTCAATGGTCGTGATTATTTTATTCGCGTCTTGAAATTTTGCGTCTCCTGTCTGGTGGCCACTGAAAGGCGTCCAGATTACCTAGAATCATTCCATTCTAACTCGCTGAGATGCACCTTCCAATTCCACAGATTTGTTCCTATCCATAGAATCCTCCAATCCTTCAAAGCATACAACCCATTTCCCCTTTTAGACATATCCCAAACGCCTAGAACTTAGAATACATACACATCTGGAATCTCAACGATTCCACTGCACCTTAACTATAGTCCTTTAGGACCCCTGCTACTGCCCCTCCAACAGAAATCTCCCTTCTTTAGTGTTTTTTATGCCATTTAGGTTGGGAAAGTAATCTTAATTTATTATGTAACCATAAATACTCTAGAATAGGTTACTTTTCAATTTTTCTTAAGGAAATTGGATTAACCACCAAACTGAACACTTTTAGGATTTAACTAACGTAGTTTAAATTATTTTAACTGCAAGTTTAATAAAAAAATCGACTTTGTCAATGAAACGATTGTTGACTGCACTGTCACTGGCTCTGCTCCCACCACTCTGCTCACGGCGCCGATTATCGTGCAGTGTTGTTGACTGACGGGGAGATCAGGAACTGTCTCTGTTGTGATTGGGCAAAATGTCGTCGCCACTGAAAAGTAACTGATATTTTACCACGGCTGTCATTTGTTTATTTGTCACTGTCCAGGTTCTTCTCATTTACGTCGTGTGTGGGTGGTTCGATTTCTGGCAGTTTTCAAGGTAGTGACAGTGTTGTGTACAGTAAACGCTATTTCCCACTCGGTAGTTTGATGTTAATATAATAAGAGATTATTTTAAAATAAAATGAGCCTTCCAAAAAAGGAAAAAGCGAGGTGTGGTATCATTTCACCAATGTTGTATGCCTGCGTGTTATTGGCATATACAGAGCAGTTTCAGTATCCCTTATCACCGGCACTAAAATCACCGGTAAAAGTCACTGATCTAAACTGGCGCCGTCTTTAAAATCACCGATCCGTTAAAATCCTTTAATCGACAACCCCTAGATCCATAGGTAACTTTAAATGTCGTATAGTAATAAAAACGAAAGAGTTCAGGTTTCAAAAGAGGTTTTCTAAATAAGGCTTGATGTTGAATTGAATTGTAAATTATATAACAATATATATGGGGAAATAAACATAAATATTTGGGGTTTTAAAACATTCAGTGGGTCTAGCTAAAACCTAAATTAGATAAATTAGTTTCATGTTTAGATGTAAGATTTTTCTAAATTTAAAATATGAATGTTTGCCTAGGATAGGGAAATTTCATTACGTTGTTAGTAGTAAAAAGGATTTAATAAGTAAATTTTTAAGTAGTTAGGCCCTACATATCTAATTGTCTGATTACAAGTTTCTTAAATAGAAAGTAATTTTTGTTATTTAATGAAAAATAGAGGAAGTAAATTCTATAATTTCAAAGAGAAAATAAATTTGAAATTGATAAAAGTAAATTTTAGCAAATGAGTGTTACTCGTATTATGTTGTTTTTATCATAATTATGTTGTTTTTGTCTTAAATTTAACTTGTTTTTTTTAACTTATATAAGAAAATAGATTCTGTAGGTAGGCCTACTGAAGAGTAAAGATTTGCCATAAACGAAAGGATTTAGAAAGTAAACTTGTAGTAATAATTTAAAAATTTTGAAAGGAAAATTTGAGTAAAATTTATTTGGGATTAGAAATTTGAATATGGCAAGATTTAATTAACAAAAGTAATTACAATCAAATTAAAATAAGTAGTTCTGATATTTTGAAATTTCAATTAGAAAAAGAAAAAAGAAAGAATGGATGTTGAGAAACTAATGTTCGACCGAAAGGTTTAAAAGTAAACAAAGAGCAAAACTTTAATAATCATGTTAAATTTTATATTACTTTTATTTTATGTTGAGAAGTTAATATGAATTGGATTAATTATTCAAAAATTGAAATTTAAGTTGAAATTAGTAAATATTGCGTTTTTTAAATATTGGAAAATTGTAATAAGATTTTAAATAAATGCATACTGTGCTGTGATATAAATAATTATTAAAAATTAAAAAATAAAACATTTATTAACTAACTTGCAGACAACAAACAGTTTATTTATCTAAACAAATTTCTTTCACACTCCTAAAACAACAATTGTCTTTTCGGCGTCAAGATGCCTTCCAAAAATCCCTTTCCCCCAGAAAAAACCCCCAAAAAGGGTTAAATCCCCTGCAATTTAGATATTTTGAAAATTAAAGTTCAGTGACTGGTTCACTGGCAGATTTTGGCGAGCATTGCACAGCGTTCCTAGCTACGGCTAGCAGAGGCTCGTTTAAAAATATTTAATCTGCAGCGGACGCAAGTGAGGGTCTGGGCGGCTTAGGGGTCGATCAACGAAAGGGTTGGCGGCTTGGTAAGTGAGCGTAAGATCGGGGGGGGGCGAGTGTGCCGCGACCGTTGCAGTGTGTGTGTGTGAACGACTGAAAAGGAAAGAAACTGAATAAAATACTACTCGATAAAATCATTAGAAACTATAACCTACATCTCTAAATACAAAACAAAATGAATAAGAATATAATGTAGGGAAAAAGAAAGTTACCCTGACGTTAAAAATATTATTGAAAAACTCTAGATAATAAAAAAAACTAGATATACCATATGTGCACAACTTAAAACAAATAAATGGGGTTTAATCTGAAGTAAATTATATTATTTATTTTTTTTTATTTTTACTGTGGTATTGTGTATGTGTTGAATATTTTTATTGTAAAACAATCTGTAGATCCGTTTCATATTGAAGAAAAAAGCTACAAATTTGAACAAACAATACAAGAAAATCAGAGTTGTGATCATTAGCTTCTGAAAAAATCACATTAGCTTGTGAAAATCATTAGCTTGTGAGAAAAGCTACAAGTTTAATAGAAACACACCTATACTGCATTCAAGTTAATTTAGATTGATCTTTTGTAATAAAATAATGCGTTAAAGAAGGCTAAAGCTACAAAACGTATATTGCAACCTTAAATACTCCATATGGAGGAATACACTTATAATACACTAAAAATAAAACTAATAATCAGTAAATAAGCAAAGCAATACTAAAATAATGTCCTTTTAATATTATTATTATTAGGAGATACGTTTAAAACAGGCATCATCTAGAACATGGGTTTCCAAACATTTGGTTATAATATAAGTACACAGTTTATTAAAATTTAAAACTAAATTTACACCTCAGATTTATATTTACATAAATAATCTTATTATAATCTTATTATAAACATAATCTTATTATGTTTAGAAAAAATGAAATGTATGCAAAAATGATGCATTTGCCAAATATGATTTTGACCAATCTTCATTTTTGATAAAACACTTAAGGTGTGTCCCAGAGTATTGCAGGCAGCTCTTCTATTATACTTGCGATTTTCAAGCACATATTTATGCGAAAAAGCATTTTTAGCACTTTTTACAATGAAAACAAAATATATGAACAAACGTGATGTTTTTAATGACTTTGTGACGTTGTGCCCTTACTAAAATACAACCTGAAATAGGTACCCCCAGTGATAAAAATGCAAGCTCTTTAACAGATTTGTCTCTTAACAGTTAAAATTTACCTTGAAAATTAAAACTTGAAAGGTCACATTATATTTCTTCTGAAAGTAGGTATAAATAAATAAATTGTTATTCAGTATATATACATAAATTATATTTGTTTCTTCCTCATATGCCCATACCATTTATTTATAGAGTAAAGTGGAGGTGGCGTGAGAGGCTTTCATTTGGAGAGGGGTGTGGTACCAAAACGTTTGAGAACCCAAGATTTAGAAGATTCCGCTTACCTGAAAACAGTGGTGAGGATTCAACAGTACAACTAACCCCGCTTCACCGCAGTACGTCTTCTAGAAACGTTACCGAAATTTTCGATCCGCACAGGTCATAAAATATCAAGTTTTTATCTTGAAAGTACCACCTCACATCGTGGACAAGTTCAACCACCCTTAACTGATTTAGCTCCTCATAGCGCACGATGTTTAAAACGTTTCCAAATGCATGGACAACTTCGCATAACTATAATAATTTTCTAAACAAATGCTATCACTACAACTACATTAGGAATGTCTATTTCTAAAAAATGTATTTAGTTGAAATTTAGTACATGGTTATGTAGAAATTTCACAATTATAGCTTTCAATATCGGAAAATATCTGCAAAATTAAGGACAAAGAAATTAGGAAACAATTACAAATACAGTGTATTAATATATTTTTTCAAATTATATATATATATATATATATATATATATATATATATATATATATATATATTAAATATGGTGATATGTTTTCTTGTAATATAGTTAATAAATTAAAAATATTTCAAAAACAAGAATACTTTTAATGAATATATTTATTCAAAGCATTTCGGCAATAAAATAGTACCAGCATCTTCAGGAAAATAATTATCTAATAAAATAATTTTACAAAATTAAATCATATGTGCTACAAACAACCATATGTTTATAAGTATTGCACTTTATGTAATTTTTTCTATAACATCAATGACCTTATAAATAGTTTGTTGCCTTGATCTCACTTGAATTTGTTCATTAATTAATTCGTCTTTAACTTTATGCTTATAAATTTCTAATGTTTCAAATATATTCATTTTTAATCCTTTATTTAATACTTTTATTAATTTCATGTTTTATATATATATGAAATGGTATATATATATAGCTTTTTAAATAAATGATATAATAATAATAATTCCAATAAAAATATCATATGAAAGTAAAATACAAATAAATTTTTCCAGTAAAAAGTAATTGAAAAAATAACCAGATTTAAATTAAAAATTGACAATAAATCACCTGGAGCATAAAGAGCTACGATGTTTAAATCTTTGGTAGCTAATCAAACGGAATTATGGTGATCCAAAGACAATTGGCATTATTAAAGTGTAGGGTAACGTATCTGAAAGCGTGCTTTAGTGTGCCCCGAAGAGGAGGGGAACAAACGTTTTTACAATTCCAAAGGTCCAGAATAGATACTTCAATATACCCAGTGGGAGGTACAGTTACCAGAGGTTTTTTGATTAAGAGAAAAGCTACCTCAGGACGTTAAAAAATAGATTAACGATGTTTTAAAGTTTTAATTAAATTTTTTTAATTATTTGACATTAATTTAAATAAACTTGTTTTTAATAGGCTCTTCTATTGTCCCACCCCTCAATATGTTTATTACAATCTTATTCTGAGACTTTATTAAAAATTTAGTAAAATACTGAGCTAGACGTACTTAAACACATCGCCCCGAAAGAGTTAAAAATGAATCAAATAAATTTAAAAAATAATTATGAAATTTCAAAGAAAACGTAAAGGAAACAAAAAAAAAGAATAACTAATAGTATAGCCGATGTTATAAACTTAGCAACAAATTTTAGTTTATATGCTTTTAGTTATACTCTCTGACGATGATGACTTCGTCGTCGAAACGCGTTGAAAAAAAATGAAATACTGATTGTCAGATGGTTTTTCTTATTTATGTATATATTAAATATGATATACACTTTGTTTTTCTCAACAATTTTGAAATTATTTAATTTTAATTGGTTTAATAATCATAGTGCGTGAGTGTCGAGAAGGCAACACTTCTTCTTGCGTAAAATCTTTAAAAAAAGAGCCTATTATTTTTAGTTTACGGTTGACCTGTTTCAAACGAAATGAAATAAGAAAATTAAGTCATTTAAGGTAAAAATATTATTGTTGCCTAAGATATACCACACTGTGGATGAAATTTTAAAAGAATTTAGAGGAATAGAAACTTTAAATAGGAATAAATTCGAATAAGAAATGATTCAGAGCTTAAATAAAAAAAAGTATGGTGAATAAAAATGAAGCATTTTATTATATACATTATTACATTTTCTGCTCATTTTAAACCAAAACAATGTCTTACCAATGTGTAGTCTCATTTTAACTGAAATATCGTGCAGCTTTAGTCTTCAAGGTCTGCTTGATGTCGTTGCAGTTTGTTGACTGGTACTACGGTCCGCTCACTGTAAGGTAGAACACCAAACGGTTATATCACTCAGGGCTTGGTGTTCGAGCTTAGAGTGATCGGCCCGTAGCAATATTCAATCTTCTATCTTCTATTTCGGTGAAGATTTCACTTGAATATCATGCATGAGATATTTTAGAACTTACTCTATTGCTATACAAATATTTATAGTGTAAACGCTACGCTAATACTGTAGGCCAGTAGATGTCTGTATATTACACTTCTTACAGTGTGTATTTCTAATTGTGATTTTTTAAATCTACCGTCATTTATTTGGCCTCTGGTAGGTTTACTAAGCGGAAATAAGAAACCGGAAGTCATTATCCAGCATATAAAAGAATCGTTAGAAAAACATTCTCTAATACCCCATTTGATTATTACATGCTACAACAACTAAAATGGCAATATTATTACTGGGTAGTGACGTTACAATGTTTTTACTAAGTTTCAGGAGTCGACATTATTAATATGTAATAGAATTTAATAGTAATTTGTTTCTGCGGAGTTACCGGTTGAAATTTAGCAAGACAGGATTACCTAACTTATGTAAAATATCTTTTCGGTTCCAAGGTCGTCCATCTATAGCATTTTCAGTGGTCGCTCAGCCAAGAGGGGATTTACAATGTGTAAAATGTTAGCCAAGAGCGAGTTAGCACATGTGCAATATATTTCAATTAAAAATTTCCATTTCCTGCGAGTTCTACATCATTTAATTTATGTAATAGAAAACAATTTACTCCTCCTTATTAAAACAGTTGTTACATATTGGTTTACTTATAAACAAATATATTTCTTTTAGTATAATTAAAAATATTTTATATATTTTTACTAACATGACTGAAATTTTCTGTTATGAAGCTTAAAAATACTTTCGAAAGATAAAAAAGAAAGAAACTTTCTATCTAAAAACGTTAGTTAAACAATGACAATTTTCATCTTCAAAACAAGATAAAAAAATGCAAGTTTAAGACGCCTGATCAAGCGATGTATCTGGGAAGGATGTGCTTTATTTCTTTAATAACTTAGCAATTATCACCCTAAATTGAAATAAATTGACCTTTATATAAATTGAATAAGTGCATTTCATAAGTACCGTAATAACAGGTAAACTATGATGAACTTTACACACATAATTTACCTGTTTGCACTACCTTTTCATACATCTGTTTGTACCGATGTTTATTTACATTATTAGGAGTAATAAATTTGTTTTATTTTCATTTTATCCTGTACTTGGGTTACTGTTATATTTTTCCAATTTTACCAGCTTTATCATTCAAAATTTTCCATACCTGTGAGCGTTTTATATGGTTACCAACAGATACAATGGAAATTAACAAATAATAAAGTGTTGAATAAGAATTATTAATACAATTCTATATTGTTTATATATATATATATATATATATATATATAGAGAGAGAGAGAGAGAGAGAGAGAGAGAGAGAAAGAGAGAGATTTAAAATAAAAGAAACACATAGAAGACATAGAGGGGAGAGAGAAGGAGAGAGGGCGAGAATGATAGAGAAATAATAAATACACATAAACCTCTTAACCACAAACTTTCTTTAATTTACCCTAATGTACATTTCAGTTACAAAGTAACCATCCTCAGAAGGATAACGTACAAAGACTGTATGTCAGTCTTTGTGGTTTTTGTGTATTTATTATTAAATTCAACCACAGTATATTCCTAATAAATAGTAAGATAGAGAAAGAGAGACAAAGCGGGGGTGAGAGAGAGATTGAAGATGATTGGAAAAAGAATAACTGGTGTTTTTGTCATCCATGTTGACTGCTGCGAAAAAAACACTGAATAGCAATGATATGTTTTTTTAGCTACTAGGGTACACACACTAACTTATAGCAATTCGTAAAGACTTACTTTAAGTTTTGTATAAATGAGGAGAGAACAGTCAACGCAGATAAGTTTCTCTTGGTCGAAAAAAGATCCGACGGCTACAGGAACTCTCACAGTAGATGTACGGCGAATCTCCTGGAAATCGTCTATGAATTATTTTGGCGTCATTCTAGATAATATACTACACTATACTCCAGCTTCTTCTATCTTAGTCATTCTCGTTTAGAACTTCTTACTTCTTTTTAAACTTCAGCTACATCCCTCTGAAACCAAATGCTCAATGTTCGTGATTATTTTATTCGCGTCTTGATGTTTTCGTCTCCTGTCTGGTGGCCACTTTACAGAGAGACGTCTAGATTTTCTGGAATTATTCCATTCTAAATCGCTGAAATCCACCTCCCAATTTTACAGATTGGTCCCTATCCATAGAATCTGTCAATTCTATAAAGCATACAACCCATATCCCCATTTAGGCATTTCGCAAACACTTAAAGCTTAAAATACATACACTTCTGGAATCTCAACAACTCCACAGCACCTTCCCTAAGGTACTTTAGGATCTCTACTACTGCCCCTCCAAATGAAATCTTCCTTCTTTAGTGTTTCTTATGCCATTTAGGTCGGGAAAGTAATCTAAATTTATTATGCAACCATAAATACTCTAGAGTTTTTTTTTTTTCAATTATTCTTAAGCAAATTGGAATAACCTCTAAACTGAACACTTAAGTAACGTAGTTTAAAGTATTTTTACCTTAAGATTAATAAAAAAATCGACTTTGTCAATGAAACGATTGTTGACTGCTCTGTCACTGGCTCTGCTCCCTCCAGTTGGCTCACGGCTCCGATTATCGTGCAGTGTTTTTTACTGCCGTGGAGAGGGGGAATTGTCTGTATTGTGATTGGGCAAAATGTCGTTGTAGGGACTGAAAAGTAACTGATATTTTACCACGGCTGTCATTGGTTTTATGTCACTATCACTGGTTCTGCTCATTTACGTCGTGTGTGGGAGGATCGATTTGTGTCAGGCTTTAAGATAGTGACACTGTTGTGTATAGTAGACGCTGTTTCCCACTCGGTAGTTTGTTGTTTTTATAATAGGAGAATATTGTTAAATAATATGAGCCTTCCAAAAATTATAAAGCTAGGTGTGGAATCATTTCACCAATGTGGTATGCCTGCGTGTTATTGGCGCATACAGAGAAGTCTCAGTATCTCTTGTCACCGGCACTAAAGTCACCGGTAAAAGTCACTGATCTATACCTTGTGCCATCTTTAAAATCACCGATCCGTTAAATTACCTGAATCGACCACCCCTAGAACCATGATGTATCTTTAAATGTCGTAACGCACACAAAAGGGTTAAACTGACTGGGTACTAACCGGGTATTGAAATCTATTAGTTATATTATTTCATACTGTTTACAACATTACAAAATACTTTTACCACGAATTTCTTACGTTTTCCCCAAATTGTATAAGGACCTACAAAATTTTTAGTTCAAGAGACTTTATGAAAATACACCGAACAGGAGTTTTCGATAGCTGTAATCGATTTTGTCAGTTCTCAGTAAAAGATTACGGTTAGTTTTTTTGTGAGTTTACTTTAGTAATAAAATCGCAAACGAATTAAATGAACATGGATAAAAATCCGACGAGAAGTTATAATCCTATTGTTCTTGAACCAATAAAAATATTCTCTATCCATAAAAGTCCCACAACATAAACGTTTACAACACATTTCCATACTGTACAATTTACATAATAATTGCCGATAATAAAACATGTGTATTTCAAAGTCATTATACATATTTCTCTATTCCTATGTAAAATAAATTCACTACGCTAAAACATGTAAGTTTCGTTCTACTTTTATACTTAATAAAAATATCCGCTTTTAATAGTCAAGTGTAGAAAAACCATTTAGTAGTAGAAAAAAAATCAACTATGAAAAGCTTACTATTTTCAGCAGCGAAACCTGTTGATGACTATATATTGAAAAAACTGCATACATGATAAATGGAAACACTTGTGTTATCTTTACATAAGCTTGCATTTTATCTCATGCGACATATAAAGTCTGGATATGTTTCTCTGCCATTAGACACTTGAGTGATACTTTTGTTTAAAAATATAATATAGCGCAATCCTTCGGGAAATTGTACCTTATAACCCCATGAAAAAAAGAATAATAAAAAAAGATACAGAATGCAATAAACAAATATATTATTAAACGTGTATGACCTGATTAATAGTTATTTAGTTTTTAAAAAATTGAGGATGATTTACTTAGCCCCTGCTTGAACGTAACATTACAAATGTTACCGATTTTTAATATTAATTACCTGACACCTGTTCTTAAATTCGGTACAATAAGCAAGCAACATTACAGAAATTTAACCAAAGTAAGATTTTACACTATTTACATTATTATTTAAAGTAATTCACCAGAACTAAAGAAAAATACTAAACAAGCTACTATTAATTAAAGTTAAAAATAACATAACAACAGAGCGAAAACAGGAATACAATATCTGAGAATTAAATAATAATTTATTACTGTGAAAATATTGGAAAGAACCACTATACCACAAAAATAATAAAACTAATGACAAACCTCATCATTCTAGTTTGTAACTTCTTGTGTGATAGATTGTATTTTGTAATAAGACCTCTGATGATGACGAGATGGTCATCGAAATGTACATAGGGGTTTAATCTTAAGTAACTTGTTTTATTTGTTATTTTTCATTTGTTTGTGGTATTGGGGTTCTTTCCAATATTTTCATTGCAATACATTGTACCACTGTGCTCTTGATATTGTGTAATAATTCATTCCTTTATGCCATACCCCTTTGTCATTATAGTTATAAATATTATAAAGAACATCAAAAGACAGTGGTTTTTATATAAATAGGCCCTATATATATATATATATATATATATATATATATATATATATTTATTTATTTATTGAACAGAAAGATTTTATAAACAATTATGTTGTACTTCAGTTGGTATAAAGCTTTTATTTTATTTTATTAAATACTAAAATATAAAGAACTTGTACACTTTTTTACCATTAAAACAAGTCTCTTAGTAATGAAAGAACCTTGTTATGAAAAGTTTTTGTTCAATATATAATTTAATGTTACAATCTATTTTAACTTTGTCATCTACAGACTTACTGTTGCTTGAAACCATAACAATATTATTTCTTCATTCTGACAATATTAATTTTTATAACAATTAAGTGTTCAAGCTCAACATATATATATATATATATATATATATATATATATATATATATATATATTGTATGTATACTCATACACACTCATAGGTGTGTGTGTGTGTGTGTGTGTGTGTGTGTGTGTGTGTGTGTGTGTGTGTGTGTGTGTGTATAAACAACCCCTCAAAAACACAATTTTATTCTCTCATATCGGTATAGTTATATTTTCTGGCTTTCATATTACATTTCATTGTACTGGTAAAATATTAAAACTGCTTTATTATGAAATTAATTTTTATTGAGTTCACAGTACATAAAATCCTGACCAATATATCCAAATATAATACACTAAAACCAAATTAGAACAGCACACTAATCTATATCAGAATAAATCGTCTTCAGGGTGCACATGCTCCATTAAAGTCTATAATGCTTGGTTTAAAATGAGTTTAAATGGCCGATAGTAACTAAAAAAGAACGAACTGAATAAAATACTACTCGATAAAATCATTAGAAAATATAACCTGCAGCACTAAATACAAAACAATAAGGATATAATGTAGGGAAAATGAAAGTTACAATATCGATGAAAAACTCTAAAAAAGAGAAATAGAAGATTAGAAAAACTTGATATACCAGATGTTTACAAGTTAAAACAGGTGTAATCTGAAGTAACTTATATTACTTATTGTTTTTGATTTTTACTGTGGTAACCTATTGTGTATGTGTTGAATATTTTCATTGTAAAACAATCTGTAGATCCTTTTCATATTGAAGAAAAAAGCTACAAATTTGAACAAACAATACAAGAAAATTAGACCATAGCTTGTGAGAAAAGCTACTAGTTTAATAGAATCACACCTATACTGCATTCAAGTTAATTTAGATTGATCTTTTTTAATAAAATAATGCGTTAAAGAAGGCTAAAGCTACAAAACGTATATTGCAAACTTAAATACAACATATGAAGGGATACACTTATAATACACTAAAAATCAGTAAATAAACAAAGCAATACAAAAATGATATCCTTTTAATAGTATTATTACGAGATACTTTTAAAACAGGCATAATCTAGAACATGGGTTTCCAAACTGGGGGGTGTGAAGGCGAATCAAGGAGGGCACTAGACAAGTTGGAAAATAATAGGATACATTCTCATTTGGTTATAATTAAGTACACAGTTTATTATAATTTAAAACTAAATTTACACCTCAGATTTATATTTATATAAATAATCTTATTGGCCATGATGTTTAGAAAAAAATGAAATGTATGCAAAAATGATTCATTTGCCAAATATAATTTTGACAAATCTTCATTTTTCATAAAACACTTAAGGTGTCTCCCAGAGTATTACAGGCAGCTCTTCTATTATACTTGCGATTTTCAAGCACATATGTGTGTGAAAAAGCATTTTTAGCACTTGTTACAATGAAAACAAAATATAGGAACAGACGTGATGTTGGTAATGACTTGCCTTGTGCCCTTACTAAAATACAACCTCAAATAGGCACACCAGTGATAAAAATGCATGCTCATTAACAGATTTGTCTCTTATTACTTAAACATTACCTTGAAAATGTTTCTTCTGTAAGTGTTTATAAATAAATAAATTGTTTTCAGTATATGTATATATATATATATATATATATATATATATATATATATATATATATATATTAAATATGGTGATATGTTTTCTTGTAATATAGTTAATAAATTAAAAATATTTCAAAAACAAGAATACTTTTATAAAATATGTTTGTTTCTTCCTCATATGCCCATACCATTTATTTATAGAGTAGAGTGGAGGTGGCGTGTTAGGCTTTTATTTGAAGAAGGGTGTGGTACCAAAACGTTTGGGAATCCATTATTTAGAAGATTCTGCTTACCTGAAAAAAGTGGTGAGGATTCGACAGTACAACTAACCCTGCTTTACCTCAGTACGTCTCCTAGAAACGTTTCCGAAATTTTCTATCCGCACAGGTCATAAAATATCAAGTTTTTATCTTGAAAGTTCCACCGTACATCGTGGACAAGTTCAACCATTGTTAACTGCTTTAGCGCCTCAAAGCGTACGATGTTTAAAACTTTTCCAAACGCAAAGTATCTTCATGTTCGAAGTTTAGCTGGAGCCAATTTCCCATTATTAGAAATGTGTAGCTCAATAATGTATATGAATTTATTTTGCCCCCCCCTCTCTGGTTGTCGTCGAAACCTCCAGTGTATAACCTTCGTTGCCATGGTTACTTCAAAATATCATAAATAATGCTATAGGGTTAAAAATGAATGAAAGAAATAAAATAAACCAACAAACTGGGTTAACTGTATCGAGCCTTGCTTCTCAAGCGGACAAACCGAAAGAAAAGCGAAAAGAAACTACAACACAATGCAAACGACGAAAAATAGATAGAGTATAAATAGTAACAAACAAAAACAATACTTTAACACCATAGGAAAGGAAAATAGGAAATTGCAAGGAAATTAGCTTTCTATTTTGTCACTTAATATTGTTATTCTGACACATGTATATACATATTTATATTAGTTGCAATTATAAAATAAAAAGAGATTAACAGAATTTCTTTGTTGAATTAAGTAGGATTGAATTTAAAAAATATATCACTTGTCTTTTATGTGTGTTCACAGTTTTGTTACTATAGGTTTAACCTTTGTAATTATGTTTATCTATTGGAATGTATAGAAACTACTTTTTAACTCACCATCTCTGCAAACAACATATAAAGCATGAAGGAATAATTTTTGAAGAACCGCCTGAACCAAACATCATTTGCCACACCTAACCAGGACTTCTAAACCATTTAACGAGTCAAATCCAAACAATACATAATATTTTGTGATTTATTAAAATACTTGTGCTACCTATACTGTTTTGCTATCTAGGGAGATTTGTGAAACCTTCTATTATATCGTTGTAAATGTTATTAATAAAATGTATTACAATTTTGAGTAAACGCTATTCAAACAATCAAATATGAATAGCGTGCACTTTAGGACACTTTGGTCGCTATAATAAACCTAATTAGGGTACCTCAATGTCTTAGGTTTTTTTAATGTATTATTCTGAAACCTAAATTAATAATTTGGTTGATCCACGCTCTAGGCTCAAAGTCATTGAGCAATAAAGTCCAACTAATAATCTACCACAGCATTCATGTAAAATTATTTAATATATGTTTTAAAGTTATTATATAGGCCTATAAATGTGTCTGAACTGTAATTAATTTATTATTTTTGTCCATAAATATGATGATTTTAAGTGGCTTTATGTACGTAAGTGATTTACCACTCCTAAACTAGTCAAAAACTAACACTGGAATTATTATTATTATTATAATTTTCAAAACTTGTTTAACGTTATGTGATTTTTCTCATGTCGACCATGGTATAGTGAAGGCGTTTCAATCTAAACAAACATAAATACATAATGTACTCTATTCTACGTGCAATGACAAAAGTAAGTGTCAAATGTATTTAAAAACTACTTAAAGAAAATGTAAACTATACTTATAATATAAAATATAAATTACGAATAAAAATCAACCCATAGGGAAAAAAATAAACTTGAAAAACCCCGATTTAAAAATATATCTGATCTTATATATTTAATGAATAGATTCACTGTAAGTAAAATATCTAATAAATAAATTACGTCTACGGATTGGAATGTCAGTACGCGGGTAGCAATGGAAGAACTCTTTAATGGGTTGTTAGAAAGAGCCACCAAATTGAAGGCATTAAATATCTTAGAATTTTTTTAAAAACACTCTAAAAAACGTTAAAGGAAGACACTAAAACGCAATCTCAATTTCTATTGAAAACGATTAATAAAAATATAATAAAAAGTGTTAATAATATGTAAAAAAAAACAGCTAAAATGAGGTAGGAGGTGGGAGCTTGACACTTAGCTACTTAACAGGAACTCACTGCACGAGGGGCAACCTACATACAACAGCGTTATAGAGGGAATAAATGAAGTGCTGACAAGTATGAAGTTGCTGAAGAAGATGAGAAAAACTAAAAAGAGTAGAAAAATCCACCAATAAAATCTGATACTCGTTTGAGGAAAACAAATGTTGTATTTAATAAAAATTAAAAAGAAAACAGAACCGTCTTAAAATGAAGAATTCGAATAAATAACTTGTACACACTAAAAAGTGAAAAATTATTTTCCAGTAACGAAAACATCATAAGCTTATTACCCACAAAACTTTGAAGTCAGCGACGAAGTTCGTACTTGGACTCAAATAATTTTACATACTGTACGTGACAACTTTCACTTGCTGTTGGAGCTCCTGATATACACATCTACTATTCAATCACTTCTTCCATGCACTTATTTTATAGATACATTTTACAAAATGTATAAAACTTATGATACAAAAGGAAAAGGGAGATATGATCCCTTATATTTATAAGCATCTACAACTACTCCGTTCCGTGTAAATCAATTAAAGAAAGTTGAATTGTCCACAATTTGTTTATCTGAATGAAAAATATCCAATCAGATATTTTTTTATTGGGCAACATCTGATGTTGTATGGTCTTTGCCGAGAACAAAGATCAATTATCGTCCTGAATACTATCATAATATCGAAAACACGAAACCTTTTTTCGTGATGGTCTATGGTTCACTATAATTATTTATTGGAAATCAAACAATCAAAAAGTTGATTTCTTAGGAAATGTTTATAATTACGGATTAGCAAATAGCAGGTATGATTGCGGCGCCGGCTTCAAAATTTTGTGGGCAATAAGCTTATGACTAATTATGTTATCTCTATTGAAAAATTAATTTTTACTTTTTAGTAAGTACAAATTAAATATTACGGTCCTTTTTCAAGTAGGTTGTATTTTTTTAATTTAATTAATTTTTCTAGAGGTATGCTCTTCAATTGCTATTTACATTACAATCGTATTTAATACTATTGATAATAATAACAAAATTAAGAATATATATCCACAGAAATTTCCGACATTTATATCCCTCTAATCATATTGCTTGATCGTTGTTTCTAAACATTAACCCACCTTTGAAGATTACGATAAACATATCCGTTTGTTACACAAATACATTGCGTAATTTATGTTTAAAACTCCTTTGACGATATTTTATAAAATCTTACATATTATTTCTGACCTTGCAATTATTCTTTTTCATTTCTGCTTAAAAATGTGTTATTAAACACGTAATGCAAAATCTCAGGTAAATATACAACAGTTTAGTCCCTTTAAGTTATTTTTAGGAAAATAAATCTTGTAAATAAAATAATAATAAAAAATAAAGTGAAAATTTTCAGTCAAGTTATATTCAATGAATTTATCTCTTAGGATTTAGCGCACAAAATATAAATCGCTAAAACTTGTTAACGAAATCATATAATATCGCAAATTTTCCAAAAAATAACTTTAGGTTATCAGCAATAATGCACAATTTATAAAGTATAAGATTTCTAAAGTTTGTAACACAACTTTTTAATTATAAAAAAGTGCCTATAAGTTACTTAAAATTACTAACAAATCCGCCATTTTGTTGTGGTTGAATAATATTATTTCTAATTTTTACCATCATTTAGTACATTATCAAAAGATGTTCAAGTCAAAATTTCAAACTAATATCCCAAAAAGCGCCGAGATATGACGAGTTAAACTTAAAATTTCACTAAAATTACAAAAGATAAAAAATAACAACTTTCGTTATTTTAAATATGTGTAATTTGCGGTAACTTTGTACAGAAAAATTCTCAAGTAATATACTTTCGATTAAACTAGTTTGATCCGGTAATGACGACCTTGCCACTTCGACGCTAAAATCGGGGGTGAGCTGCAAGCCTAGGTTGCGTCTGTGTGCGCGAGCGTGTTCGAGAGTATAGTTAGAATTTATAAGTTATTGCATTTTTCGGATCAATCTGTCTTTTGTCGATTAACCTGCAGCATACGTAACAATATTATTTCGTGATATTTCAGTAATTTTGAAATACACATCTTGGTAAAATAAAGTTGGATAAAGTGATTGCAAATAATGGAATGATAGTTGTTATACTCTATCAAAGTATCATCTTGAAAAGAAACATTTAATAGAACATTTAACTCACTACTATACTGGGGAACTATAAAATGAAACTTTGAGTTCATAAAACAACATTTTCTAGTAAAGAATCACATCGATTTACTAAATTGTACTAAGCTATTAAAAAATAGTAGACCTATTTACAAAATATTATATCTATATGAAAAACTTATTCTATAAATGATCTTCATGAAATATTTGTAGGTTAAAGTTACTTCAATTGAAAAAATTGTTACATGACAATGGTTAAAATATATGTAATGGATAGCTTGTTTTATTAAAGCATCAATGGTGAAGTTTGGTAATAAATAAATAAACAACCATAATACTTTACAGTAGAGTTTATTGGGCATAAAGAACAATGTTTAACTAAAGTTTTCATTTTACTTTTAGTAAAATAACATATTTTTACTTTATTTTTCATATTTTAAATTATCTTTTTAAATATTTGTAATAAACGTTTACTTCATTGGAAACTAAAAGTAGTTTATGTTATTCAAGTGATAAAGTAACAATCAATGAATTTGTTCTTTTCCATGACCTATAAATAAAAATTAAGTCCATATTGCATTATTATTATTATTATTTTTGTGAATTAAATTATTATGTTATTTATTAAAAATATTATAATTAATTTTGTAAACAGTTTTCTTTTCATAACCGTTTTCTATTGCAATTTGATAAATTATGTTATTTTCCTCTCATTTTATTTTCTTTATTCAGTGAGGATTTTATGCATTCAATATAGTAAGTTATATGAAGCAGCCATTTTTTTGTTATATGGATGAATAGAATTATTTGTTATAATTTGGTTTGTTAAAGTATATAATTTATTGAAAATTTTGATGTTTTCTTTATATTGTTAAATCTATAAAATTTATTTTATTAGTACTTATTAGTATCACTTTCATAAGTAAATTTGATTTTATTAATAATTTCATTTATTTTATCCAAGGAATTCGTTAAATTTATATTATTAAAGTTTGATATATACATTCCATCATCAACATATCGAATCTTAATAATGTGATATTGTGATGTGATATTAAAACACGTTATTAGATAAACTATTCAGTAACTCATTATTATTCCATAATAATATATCTATAAATATAAAGTAAACGCACGAATCTATAGTTAAAAATAAACAAATTTCACGGATAAAATGAAAATTTTAATCCAGGAATCTGAGAGGCATAAGGCGCATTCTTTAGTAATTTCTCGAAAGTAACAAAATTTTCAAAAGCATGTGCTGCTTTCGCGGATCGTTTGTGAACTAAATGCTAAATATTAAACAAAAAACATTACATTATTTGTATAATAAATTTTATTTTAAATTTAATTTAAGTAGACGATTTTATTAATGTTTATTTTTAAGGATTTGCTACTTTAAAAACATTTTGCAACCTCCGAATAAACATAACTGTAATGAAGGTAGGGTTACTTAGATTATTTTAAAATGTAAACTAAACAATTTACTGTTTACACAGCATAAGGTTTTATAACATAATATGTCAATTATAAAATAATATTGTGTAATCTAGTGTTAAACATATCGATACTATAATATACAGCCGTGATAGTCTACTGTTACATTCGTTTACGTTTTTAAGAAACATTCTTGGCTCATTTTTGTGGTCCTGTAATAGATGAGAAAATTTTGCATGAGATTGATCCGAGATTTTTAGAATCTAGATTAATATCTCACCCAGGATTTACTATTAAACAATTGAATACTAGATTTGTGATTGGATATCAATATCACCTGTTACAAGCTGTTACTTGTAATGAATAAATAATGAATTATAGCCAATTACAACAATGTACGGTAGTCTGTGATTTTAGCAGACTTTCATTAAATATATTTCAGCATTTGCAATATACTTTCCAATTTTCCAACTAGGTAGTTATGGTTAGGAATGTATGGAAATTAAAGATATTCAATTGGAGGGATTTTATAAAGGAATATAATAGATAAAAACAAGTGAACTGTAAGGAAATATTATTTTAATACATTATAAATACCGTATGCCTTTATTCAAGAAAAAAATCCTTTTTACTTTATAAAACAAATGGTCAGAAAAACTGTATTTAGCTGTAAAAGATTAACTAATATATATATATATATATATATATATATATATATATATATATATATATATATATATATATATATATATATATAGTTATAAATATCGCAATATGTTTTCTTGTGTATTAATAAAGAACAAAAGTCAAAATACAAATACAAGAATTATATTTGAATTTACAATTCAAAGCTTTTCGTTGGCTAACAGTACCAACATCATCAGGAATATTAAATAATTAAAATTACCATATGCGCAAATTAGATCAAATAAATAGTTATGCCAAATCAATTACAATGTTGTTAATTTTTTTTTTTTTTTTTTTTTCTATTTTGCTGCTCTAACATTACAAACACTGAATATATTATCGAATTTAGATTTTACTTGTATTTGTTCATTTATCAACTCATTATTAGTATTATATTTATGTATTTCTAAAGCTTCATAAATATTCATTCTCAGGCCTTTGTTAATTTCTTTTATAAGTATCATATTATCTATATTAGGAAATAAGTGATTATTATTAATGCAATGACTAGCAAAATTTGATTTATAAATTTCTGGCTTTTTATATGCATTAAAATGTTCTTTATATCTATCTTTAGGTTTTTTCTTAGTTTGTCCTATATAAACTTTATTACAATAATTACATTCTAATTTATATACACCGTTTTTTTCATGCATAATAATAATATTATTATTATTCATTATATTTATTAATTTATTATTAGTATTATAAGCGAATTTTATGTTGCTACCTTTAAACAATTTTGTGATATTTTTTACTTCATTACCAAAAAATGTAAATGAAGTCCATATGACATTTTCATCATTATTTTTGTAAATTAGATTATTATTTTGTTTTTTTTTAAATATTATAATTAAGTTTATCAACAGTTTTCTTTTTATAACCATTCTCAATTGCAATTTGATACATAATGTTTTTTTCTCTTATCTTGTTTTCATTATTCATAGGTGTTTTATGTAATCTATATAATAAATTGTATAATGCAGCCATTTTTTTGATTATACGGATGGTTAGAATTATTAGGTATAATTTGGTTAGTTTGTGTCTGTTTACGATATATGTTAAATTCAAATTCATTAATGTGTCTTATAATTGTTATATCTAGAAAGTTGATCTTATTATTTTCCTCCATTTCATAAGTAAAATTAATATTTTTATTTATCATATTTATTTTATCTAAAATAGTTATTAAGTTTATACCATTATTATTAGATACATACAATCCATCATCTACATATCTAAGCCAATAACAGTTTTTATCAAATGTCTGTATAATTTTATTTATTTTATCATCTATATATTGTAAAAATATTTCAGATATTATATTCGATAAGGGAGAACCCATGGCAAGACCATCTTCCTGTTTGTAAATTTTATTATTATATGCAAAATAATTTTGATTTAATATTATTTTTAATGTATTTATAATTTCTAATATTTTCTATCTTTTTCATTTTGCTCTAATCTAGATTTTATAATATTGAGAGTCTCTTTTATAGGAATATTTGTGTACATATTTTTTATATCTAATGATATTAATTTGGTTTTATTATCAATATTAATTATTTTTAATTTATCAATAAGGTTAATAGAATTACTTATGGTATCATTATTATTTAGTTTCATTTTATCTTTAAGAATAGATGTTATGATTTTAGATATTTTATATGAAGGGGCATTCATAAAATTTACTAATGGTCTAATTGGTTTCTCAATTTTGTGTAATTTAATAAGTCCATTCATAATTGGTATTTTTGGATTATCTTTCATATAATTACTAATATTATATTTATTAAATAATTTATAAGAAGATTTTATTAAATTTTTTATTTCATTTTGATATTTCTTTGTAGGATCCTTATATATTTCACTAAATTGATTTTCATTTATATATTTTTCTGTTTTATTTATGTGTTCGTCCTTATCAATAATTACAACAGCGTTACTTTTATCAGCTTTTACTGTAATTAGATTGTTATTTTGTAGTTTATTTTTTAAATCTTTAACTCCTAAATATGTTTGTCTATGGGTTTTATTAATTTTATTAGTTTTAATTAATTTTTTTATTTCATGAGCTGCTTCGATTCTGGTACTATCTTGTATATTTTCATTTAATTTACTAATGGCTATTTCTGTATCTATTATTATATTATCAATATTTTTATTTATGTTCCTTTTTATATTGATTTTATTATTTTCAAGTAGTTTTATTTCGCAATTATTAAATTTAGTATTAGATAAATTAACAACATTAGGGTGAAAGCAATGATATTTAACTTCAGGTATTATTTTCATTTGTTTTTCAAGTTTTAAATTATTTAGTTTTTTTGATATATTATTTATTTTTATATTTCTAATTTTATTTATCAAGTGGTTAATTTTATTGTATTTTTCTTCCCATTTTATACTATTCATTGTAGAAGCTAATTTTAAATGTAATTTATATATTTCAGAAGTTAAAATGTTTTGTTTTTTATATAAATTTCTTATTTTATTTTTAACCCATAATTTCTCAACTTGTTTACAAGTTTTTTGGCTGTATCACTTTTGTTTTTTATTGTAATTTTTGCATATTTTGGAATAATATTGTTTATAATACATTGTTTATTAAAATATATATTACATTTGTGTTCATTAACTGAATTTTCCGCTTTTCAAATAAATTTAAGTCCTTTGTTAAGGCAGCATTACAATTACTAACTGATATCATGTCAATATATATAAAAATGATTACAATAATATGAAATAATAATAATATAATAAATATATTAAATTGTAATATAGTAAAATACCAAAAAATTTAAACAACTTATAAAAAATAAACAAAATTGGAACTTAACCTCAAAAAATACAATGACTTCTAATTCACACAAAGTACAACCCTGTAAGGTTATAGATATAAATATCGCAATATGTTTTCTTGTGTATTATTAAAGAACATAAGTCAAAATACAAATACAAGAATTATATTTGAATTTACAATTCAAAGCTTTTCACAAATTAACATATGTGCAAATTAGATCAAATAAATAGTTATGCCAAATCAATTACTATGTTGTTAAATTTTTTTTTTTTTTTTTTTTTTTTTTTTTTTTTTTTTTTTTTGCTGCCTTAACAAAATACTAATATAATATATTATAATATACTAATATAAATATAATATATTTATTATAATACTAATAATAAATTAATAAATATAATGAATAATAATAATATTATTAATATGCATGAAAAAAACGGTGTATATAAATTAGAATGTAATTATTGTAATAAAGTTTATATAGGACAAACTAAGAAAAAACTTAAATATAGATGCAAAGAACATTTTAATGCATATAAAAAGTTAGAAATTTATAAATCAAATTTTGCTAGTCATTGCATTAATAATAATCACTTATTTCCTAATATAGAAATTAACAAAGGCCTGAGAATGAATATTTATGAAGCTTTAGAAATACATAAATATAATACTAATAATGAGTTGATAATTGAACAAATACAAGTAAAATCTAAATTCGATAATATATTCAGTGTTTGTAATGTTAGGGCAGCAAAATAGAAAAATAAATAAATAAATAAATAAATAAAAAATAAAAAATTTTAACAACATTGTAATTGATTTGGCATAACTATTTATTTGATCTAATTTGCACATATGTTAATTTTAATTGTTTAATATTCCTGATGATGTTGGTACTGTTAGCCAACGAAAAGCTTTGAATTGTAAATTCAAATATAATTCTTGTATTTGTATTTTGACTTTTGTTCTTTTTTATATATATAGTTATATATATATATATATATATATATATATATATATATATATATATATAGCTGTTATTGATTATGTTTGTATTTAGAAATGGAGGAAGTTTTCTTCTATGACATTGTTATATATGAAATTTATAATATAGGGGATTGTGATGATAAAACACATTTGTGTGTAGATATTATTTATAACGAAATAATACATCGCAATTTAAATATATTAATATATGAATCGTAAAATCACGAAACTAGTTTTATAAAGGTATTAATCTGTATGAATACCAGGTTTCACTGATAATGAGAAATATCAGGCGCATTCTAGAGTAATATCTCGAAAGTAACTAACCTTTTTCTTGCATGTGCTGCTCTCGCGGGCGTATGAGAAACTAAATCCAAACAGAATGAAAAATATAGTTCTCTATTAGTTTTTATTTGCTTAATATTACATTATTTCAAACAGAAGAATTTAGCAATATTTGTTTACGGATTTGCAACTTTAAAAAAATTATAGTGGGTTTTGCAAACCTCCGAATAGTTATAACTGAAATATAGGTAAGGGGAATGAAATGATTCTAAATTGTATACGTAAGATTGGAGAAGGCCTACTAACTGTGTACTCAGTCTAAGTTTTTAGAAAATAATATAATTTTTGCACATGGATACTACAACAGACAGTAGTGATATTATCCTGTTGTGTTTACGTTTTCAGAAACATTCTTGGCTCATTATTGTGGCTCTGTAATGTTTACGATAAATATAATGATATTAATTGAACATTTTGAAAATCTAGATCGATACCTTAAATAGGATTTTTTATTAAACAATTGAAGACTATATTTTTGATTGGAAATTGGTATCTTTTGTTACAAGATGTTGATTATCCTGGATAAATAACAAATTACATTCTTCAACTTTGTAGTCCATTAATTTCCTTGAACTTAATTAATCACTTTAACATTATTTAACATTATAGTTAAACTTATTATTTAAATTTTCGTCCAAAACAACAATGTACGATAGAATGTAATTTTAACAAATTACATTCTTCAACTTTGTAGTCCATTAATTTCGGTGAACTTAAGTAATCACTTTAACATTATAGTTAAACTTATTATTTAAATTTTCGTCCAAAACAACAATGTACGATAGAATGTAATTTTAACAAATTACATTCTTCAAATTTGTAGTACATTAATTTCAGTGAACTTAAGTAATCACTTTAACATTATTTAACATTAGAGTTAAACTTATTATTTAAATTTTCGTCCAAAACAACAATGTACGATAGAATGTAATTTTAACAAATTACATTCTTCAACTTTGTAGTCCATTAATTTCGGTGAACTTAAGTAATCACTTTAACATTATTTAACATTATAGTTAAACTTATTATTTAAATTTTCGTCCAAAACAACAATGTACGATAGAATGTAATTTTAACAAATTACATTCTTAAAATTTGTAGTACATTAATTTCGGTGAACTTAAGTAATCACTTTAACATTATTTAACATTATAGTTAAACTTATTATTTAAATTTTTGTCCAAAACAACAATGTACGATAGAATGTAAATTTAGCACTCATGATATAATATATTTCCGTATTTGCAATATAATTTCAAATTTGGCACTTAGAGAGTTACAAGGTTATTATGATATGGAAATTCAAGTTATTCATTAGGGGTATTTTTAACAAGTAATGTAATAGAATTAAACAAGTGGACCTGTAAGGAAATTTTATCCTGTAAGGGTTGTTAGAGTTCGTAGTAGCAACACCCACTGATGGTGATGACTTTGTAACTGAAACGCGTATGAGTCAATAATTGAATAATTTGTAACTTTTGTGTATTTCTTTTATTTGTTTTCACATAACCTCACACGCTAATCTCAAAGAATAGTTGTATAAATGTTTTTAATAATAAATAGACAAAAACCTCTTAACCACAAACTTTCTTTAATTTACCCTAATGTACATTTCAGTTACAAAGTAACCATCCTCAGAGGGATAACATACAAAGACAGAGTCTTTGTATGTTATCCCTCTGAGGATGGTTACTTTGTAACTGAAATGTACATTAGGGTAAATTAAAGAAAGTTTGTGGTTAAGAGGTTTTTGTCTATTTATTATTAAATTCAACCACAGTATATTCCTAATAAATAGTATAAATGTTTTTATTAATTACCAACTAAAAGCTTAAAATCGGCAATTAAAATTTACGTCACTGTGCTCTAATATGACTTTATAGCCCTACACAAAGCAAGACATGAAACAGTATGCTTCATTTATACAAAAGTAACTAATTGTTTCTAAGATGTTTGATCAAAAATAATAATAGAGAGAATAAGAATAGAATTGATCAGAATAGAAAGAAGAAAATTAGTTTCGAGTAAGCCCTAAGAATTATATTTTACGATAATATAAAACCAAGAAAGTAAAGATGTATAGTATACATAACCAACATTCAAAGCGCACAGTAGGTAATTTTTTATAAAAAGCACTTGAGAAATCTACTGCAATTACGAATATTAGGATGGTAAAGGCAAAGAGCGCCTTACCAAATAGTTTCGTGTACTTGTAGAGAAATATTCTACAACGGAAGTCTTAAATGGCCTTTGTGTAGGGGACAGCATAGTTTCCTGCAAAGTTAGATGCTATGGAGCATTTCATATAAACGTATGCAAGCATTTTAGATTTGCATTGGATGAGTTCCTTGTATAGAAGTGTCAGTAAAACGTCTTACGAAAACTTGAGTGAAGGACGGAATGTCAAAAAGTATTGAGCTTAAAAAAGTGAATAGTATTTGAAGAATATTTATGTAAAAAAAGGAAAACAAAAATAAACATGCTAAACTCAAATTTTCAATGAAACTCCGCACAAAATACTTCAAGACATGTGTTTAAGAAACAAAGTATTGAATAAATATCAGATAATTTTAAAGAAAATTGACTATTAGGCCAGCAGTGAAAGAATATTAAAGATTTTTAAAACAATTAAATATTTACTATAAATAGGTAATCAAACCTTAAAAAAATTATCTTCTCCAGGAAATGAGTCTCTTATGGTAGACAAGTTTCTATAGATAAACATAACTGATTAAAACTGTTCAATGCTCGAGTGCTGCATATTCTTAGAAGAGTAACGGAATAATTTAACACTGGCCGTGAGAAAACATACACTACCACCTGCATACTAGTAACTTTACCCACTGGCATGTCAAAGGGGAAAATGTGCTACATATGAATACACGAGTAATGGATCAAACCAATATTTGTCGCAGGAAAATTATGCATACTAGATATTTAACCCACCGTAGTGCCATAGACGCAACTATAGAGTTACATATTGAAGGACCAGTAACCTATCAACTCAACAGAAATGTCGTAGAAAAACAACGATTACACCAGGCTGCTAATAATTCAATGCACTGTCATGTCAAAAGGGAAACTAGAGTGTTAGGAGTATAGGGGAGCCAAAGTTTCCAAGGCATGGACCATCCGTAATGCTATTGATGCGACTATAGTGTTGCATATGGATGAACCATGAACGGATCAACTCAACAGTGGTCGTTGAAAACAACCCAATTACCAGATTGCTAATAACCCAACCCACAGTCATGTCAAAGGGGAAACTATATTGTTACATATGGGTCGAATTAGTATTTGACGCAGGAGAGCCACGGTTTCCACCTGCATTCTAGTGATTTAACCCTCCGTAATGTGAAATACCCAAATATAGTGTCACATATGCATAGAAGCGTAACGTATTATCACAACAGTTGGCGGAGGAAAGTAATCCCTTTCAGTGGGTTCTAATAACTCAACTTGGTGTAATGTCAAAAGGTGAACTACAGTTTCATAAATGCTTAGACGGTTAATGGATCCAAATCAATATTTGTCGCAGAAAACCCACTCTTCCACTTTCATCCTAGTAATTTAACCCTCCGTCATGTCAAATGCACAAATGCACAAATGCGCATTAAGTGTTACATATGCATAGAATATTAACGCATTATCTCAACATTTGTCGTAGGAAAACAACTCCTTTTACTGGGTGCTAATAATTTCACCCACGGTAGCATCAAGTGTTACCTATAGTGTTACAAGAAAACAATCCCTCTTCCATTGTGATAATCGGTTAATCCACCTTAATGCCAAAGAGTGGACTGTAGTGTTACATAAGCTTAGATGAGTAACGCATCAATACAAAAGTTCTCTTAGGAAAGTAACTACTGTTTACTTTAAAATAGGGCAATATCATTTGCGTACGTAGCGTGCATTCTTTAGAATTTTATTTCAAGTGTATTACTATTTTGTAAGGCATAAATAAACCTGAAACAAATGTAAACTATTATTTTATCCGAACTAAATATTTGTTAGTATTGTGAATTTATACCAATTGATGTATAATAAATTTGTTGAGCAATGTGGACTAGTTTTTTAACTAAATAAATAAAACTCACTAACAAAAAATACACAAATATTTATTACAATTACTTAACCAATTGAGATAATTTCCCATTATGCGCTGCTTCTGTTTATAACATGCAAGATAAACAATTATTTTACAAATGCGCTACAGAATATAGCTATTGCTCACAGTATTAAACTGTTAGAGGTTATCAATAAATTGGATATTTTCGAAAATTAATGATCGAATATTGGAATAGCGTCTAGCTAACCTACTCCTGTAAACAAATACATTTTATTAAGAATTTAAACATGAAATACACTTTTCAAATAATTATAGTAATAAAATAACTTTTCAAAATCTACCTTTTGTATTGTTGTATGAAATCTTCACAATCATAAGTATCCATTCTATTTAGAACAATCAAGAACACGGACACTGCGCACTATAAAAAAACAAACGTATTTAAATGTTAAATATGTAAAAACATATAAATATATGAAACAAAACTCAATTAATTTACAGCCTAAATTAAAACAAAACATGTGTAAACAATATTTTTTTAAATCCAATATGAAAGCATTTTTTTCCGCAAAATAACAGAGTAGAGTGAAAATAATCAAGCTATTTGTGGTTAGATCTTCATGTAGGGGTAAAATTACAGCCTCATTTGTTTTCTGCAGGTCATTGAATTTATTATATTTCTACTGCTATTTATTAGGAATATACTGTGGCTGAAGTTAATAATAAATACACAAAAACCTCTTAACCACAAACTTTCTTTATTTTACACTAATGTACATTTCAGTTACCTTTGTATATTGTTAGTCTTTGTATAATATCCCTCTGAGGATGGTTACTTGGAAACTGAAATGTACATTAGGGTAAAAGAAAGAAAGTTTGTGGTTAGCCGGTTTTTGTGTATTTATTATTATTATTATATTTATTGCAATAAGTAAGAAAGGCAATCATTAAACATGAGGAAGACACTTAAAGCATCTCTGTTGCAGATAGTAATGAATTAACCGTCTTGGAGAAAACATAGTTGAACGGATCTACGATGTAATCGTTGTTAACGGTACATGGAAAATATAGACGGACAAAGAAATTGAGAAAAGTTTAAATAACGAGGATATACCGCTAATCACGTACAATCGTGCATGTTAAGATGGGCCGGACGGTAATACGGAAGAGTGAAGACAAAGTACTGCCAAAGATACTGGAGGTAGCAGTTGAAACTGAGAGAAGAAGAGGAAGAGTTCGGAGCCAATGTGATGGTTTAAAAAATTATCCCATACAACTGGGAGCCAGTAAAGAATGACCTTTGGACAGAGGGTCACGTAAATCTTTGACTTGTCGAGCAGTAAGTGGGAAAGTACTCTACAGTTGAGATATTATCTGTCTCTAAATACGGTAACTAAATATATAAGTTACACAAGCTCAGAAGTCATACTGTTTAGTTAAACCCAAAATGATAAATAATTTTGTGTAGTTGCTGAAAGTTAAATATTTTTAAAATCTATTATGTTCTATTATACATTGAAACTTCATGTAGGACGTTTTTGTACAAGTGAGAGAACGACTTCTAGGTCTAATGTAAAATAAGGTTCTAATAACTTCAGAGCTTCTACGTTCATAAGTTGTTCCATAAATAAATGTGTATACACATAAATCATATGTAAACCATACGTTTAGGAAAAAGTGAAATAGTAAATTGTATGTAATTAAATAATGTAAGCATACACACAATGAATCCTAAGATATATATGCAATAATATATAATAAACATACAGTATATATGTAATATAATATATAAAAGAAATAAAATATTTATAAACATATATAAATATATACATATATTTTTTAAAAAATAGGTTATTCAAATGCAAGAATATTAATTTCATTCCTGATGATGTTGGTACTGTTTACCAACGAAAAAAAAAATTTGGATATAAATTAATAAATATTCTTGTATTTGAATAACCTATGTCGTTTTAAATTATTAAACAAGAAAACGTATATATATATATATATATATATATATATATATATATATATATATATATATATATATATATCAAACAAGTGTAGACAAATACTACACTTGGTACAATTCCATTTTTGTCTCTGTTTTTTGTCATTAGGTATAACCCCTGCCATAGGTATTATAGGCAAATAAACCTAACCCCTGCCACACCCGTGTATTATATCAATACTAAAACATAAGTTCTAAAACTATTATAAAAGTAATAATAAATCACACAATAAAATGAAAGAAATGATACAGTGAATTTACATATTCCATTTTCTAATTTATTTTCAAAACATTTTTATTTTCTTTGTAATCTAATACTTTACCTAGCTCTTAGATGGCAGTTCTAAACAACTAATTTCATATGCTAACTTCATGTACTCTGTCTGAAGATTTGGAAAAGGAGCTTAATGTTTCAAATGGAAAATAATTGTTTTAATCTAATTTTTGAAAGTATAAAGCTCTGTCTGTTTTATTAAAATAGATATAGAGCAATAACAGAATATGTGCCACAATAACCTATTACTTAAACCTATTTTTTACAATTTTTTAGGACTGTAATAATGTTATATATATTTCTAATTGTAATCGTACATGCTTTATGTATTTGGTCATTCTTGTTAAGCAATTGTTTATACAGAACATATGTCTCATAAAAAAGATAGGCTTTATAAAACTATCTGGTGAATATTTTAGTCAGTTTAACATATTTTAAAACCTTCGTACACCGTTAACTTTCAATACAGGTTATATAGGCGAGTATAGGTATTTATTGATGGGTAACTGTATTATTAATTGTTTTATTTCTAGCTGAAGAAAGGTGAGAAATTATTTTTAAAACGTTCAAATGTTTGAGGACGTAGTTGTTGAAACAAAGTTAAAATCAAACTTTGCAGATCAAGGTCTAGTTTGAAATTTGTAGATGGATATCGTCACTTCGATTTCACGACCGAATCATTTCCAGAGGCCTATCTAGGACAGAAAACTAACAGACATTGGAGCAATAAAAATAACATACAGAGATAAACATTAAAAGGATGAACCAGTTCAAAACTGATCACATGCGAACCAGATTCCTGCACCTGACCCACTATTTAGGTAACTCATATGGCCAACAATTAACTTATAGGACCATTAGTATAGTTATAACCTGATCATATCACATTAGAAGGAACCCAGATTCCTGCACCTGACCCACCATTTAGGTAACTCATATGGCCAACAATTAACTTATAGGACCACTAGTATAGTTTAAACCTGATCATATCGCATTAGAAGGAACTAAGATTCCTGCACCAGGCCCAACATTTAGGTAACTCATATGGCCAACAATTAACTTATAGGACCACTAGTATAGTTTAAACCTGATCATATCGCATTAGAAGGAACCCAGATTCCTACAGCAGACAGACCAGTGGTCAACTCATATGAAACACACCAATTTTAGAGGACCGCTAACATAGTTTAAACTGTATCATACCAGATCAAATGCGAGTCAGATTCCTGTACCAGACCCTTCAGTAGTACAACTCATATGAAACACACCTAAGTTTAGGAACCCCTGATATAGTTTGAACCTGATCATACCAGATCACATGCGAGACAAATTCCTAGACCAGACTGAGCTGTATTGCAACTCACATGACAACACCAATTTTACAGGACCACCTATATAGTTTGAACTTGATCATATCACATTATAGGCGAGCCAGGTCCCTACACTGGGACAACCATAAGGACAACTCATATGAAACACACTGTATTTTGGGGACCGCTAACATAGTTTGAACCGTATCATAACAGATCACATGCGAGACAGATTCCTGAACCAGACCCCCCAGTAGGGAAACTCATATAAAACACCAATTTTATGGGACCACTGATATAGTTTGAACCTGATCATACCAGATTACAAACGAGAAAGATTCCTACACCTGACTCACACTAGTAGAGTAACTCTTATCGGCAAAACCAAATTTAGGGTACAACTAATATACTATGTTAGATCACACCAAATTAGAGGCAAGTCAGAGCCCTTCACCAGACCCTCTGATAGTGCTGGAGCACCCACTCATATGATCAACAATAATTGTGGGAGACCGCTAGCTAGATTGAACCGGATCATAGCAGATCACATGCGACACATATTCCTAGACGAGACTGACATGCAGAGCAACTCATTTCAGCAACATCAAGTTTAGGGGACCATTAAAATTATTTGAACCTGATTTTACCACATTACACGCAATCCAGATCCGATCAAGAGACTCTCCAGTTGGGTAACTCATACGATCAGGACCTAAATTATTGGACCAATAATATAGTTTGAACCTGATCATACCACATTAAAAGCGAGCCCTATTCATACACCATACACATCAGTAGGACAACTCTTGCAAACAACACACATTTTAGGGGATCCCTTATATCGTTTGAACCGAATCATATCAGATCACATTCGAGGCAGATTCCTGCACCATACCCAACCGTATGGCAACTCACGTGACAATACCAAATTTAGAGAAACCATAATATAGATTGAACCTGATCATAATAGATTATAGACGAGTCATGTGTCTACATCAGACCCACCAGTAGGGCAAACCTACTGAACCAGATCATACCAGATAACTTGCTAGGCAGATTACTGCACGAAACCCTTCAGTAGAGCAAGTCGTATAGGCAAAACTAATTTCCTAAACCAATATTATAATTTGAGACTTACTCAGATTACCATATCACCATATTACTTACTCATATCACAATATGCCAGGTTCTTACACAGTAAGCCAGGTTCTATACCAGACCCAATAGTAGTTTAACTCATAGGAAACACGTCAAATTTAGGGGACCGCTAATATAGTTTGATCCTTATCAAATGCGAGGCAGATTCCTGCACCAAACACAACAGTAGGGTACCTCATTAAAAACAACTATTTTATGGGAACACTGATATAGTTTTAAACTGATCATATCACATTATAGGCGAGCCAAGTCCCTACACCAGGCTCAATATAAGGGCAACTCAAATGAAACACTAAATCTGGGACACCGCTAACATAGTTTGATCCTTATAATACCAGATCACATGCAAGGCAGATTCCTTCAAAAATGCACCAGTAGAGTACCTCATTAAAACGCCAATTTGATGAGACCGCTGATATAGTTAAAACATGATCATATTACATTATAGGCGAACCAGGTCCTTACATCAGGCTCACCATAAGGGCAACTCATATGAAGCACACTAAATCCAGGGGATCGCTAACATAGTTTGATTATTATTATACCAGATCACTTGCGAGATAGATTCTTTTACCAAACCCACCAGTAGGGTACTTCATTAAAAACACCAATTTGTGGGACTGCTGATGAAGTTTGAACCTGATCATTTCACATTATAGGCGAGCCAGGTCCCTATAACAGGAGCACCATAAGGGCAACTCATATGAAACACACTAAATTTAGGGGACCGCTAACATAGTTTGATCCTTATCATACTAGTTCACATGCGATGCAGATTCCTTCACCAAACCAACCAGTAGGGTACCTCATAAAAAAATTCAATTTTATGGGACCGCTGATAAAGTTTGAAAATGATCATATCACAATATAGACGAGCCAGGTCCCTACACCAGGCTCACCATAAGGGCAACTCATATAAACACACACTAAATCTAGGTGACCGCTAGCATAGTCTGATCCTTATCATACCAAATCAAATGCGAGACAGATTCCTTTAAAAGTCCATAAGTAGAGTACCTTATTAAAAACACCAAATTTTATGGGACCGCTGATATAGTTTGAACCTGATAATATCACATTATAGCCGAGCAAGGTCTCTACACCAGGCTCACCATGAGGGTAACTGATACGAAACACAATTAATTTAGGGGACAGCTAACTTTGATCGTTAACATACCAGATCACATGCGAGGCAGATTCCTTAATGAACCCAACAGTAGGGTAGCTCATTAAAAACACCAATTTGATTGGACCGCTGATAAAGTTTGAACCTGATTATATTACACTGTAGGCGAGCCAGGTCCCTACACCAGGCTCGCCATAAGGGCAACCCTTACGAAACACACTAAAACTAGGGGACCACTAAATTAGTTTGATCCTTATGATACCAGAACACATGCGAGGCAAATTCCTTCACCATACCTACCAGTATTGTACTTTAAAAAAAACACAATTTTATGGGACCGCTGTTATAGTCTGAAGCTAATCATATCACATTAAAGGCGAACCAGGTCCATACACTAGGCTCACCATAAGGGCGACTCATATGAAATACAATAAATCTTGGGGACCGCTAACATATTTTCATCCTTATCAAACCTTTTCACATGCGAGGCAAATTCCTTCACCAAACCCACCATTAGGGTACCTCATTAAAAACACCAATTTTATGGGTGCGCTGATATAGTTTGAACCTGATCATATAACATTATAGGCGAGTCAGGTCCCTACACCAGGCTCACCATAAGGGTAACTCATATGAAACACACTAAACCTAGGGGACCACTAACATAGTTTGATCCTTATAATACCAGATCACATAAGAGGCAGATTCCTTTACCAAACCCACCAGTAGGGTACCTCATTAAAACTCCAATTTTATTAGAACGTTTACATAGTTTGAAAGTGATCATATCACATTATAGACGTTTCAGGTCCCTACACCAGGTTCACCTTAAGGGCAACTCATATGATATAGAATAAATCTTGGGGAACGCTAACATAGTTTGATCCTTATCATACCAGATCACATGCGAGGCAGATACCTTCACCAAACACACCAATAGGGTACTTCATTTAAAACTCCAATTTTATGGGACCCTTGATATATTTTGAAACTGATCATATCACATTATAGACGTGCCTGGTCCCTAATCCAGGATCACCTTAAGTGCAATTCATATGAAAAATAATAAAACTTGGGGACCGCTAACATAGTATGATCCTAGTCATACCAGTTCACATGCGAGGCAGATTAATTCACTAAACCCACCAGTAGGGTACCTCATTAAAAACACCAATTTCATGGGCCCACTGATATAGTTTGATCCTGATCTTTTCACACTATAGACGAGCCAGATAACTACACCAGGCTCACTATAAGGGCAACTCATATGAAACACAATAAATCTAGGGGACAGCTAACATAGTTTGATCCTTATCATACCAGATCACATGCGAGGTAGATTCCGACACCAAACCCACCAGTAGGGTACATCATAAAAAACACCAATTTTATGGGACCGTTAATATAGTTTGATCCTTATCATACCAGACCCCATGCGAGACGAATTTCTTCACCAAACCCACCAGTAGGGTACATCCTAAGAAAACGAATATTATGGAACCGCTGATATAGTTTGAACCTGATCAAATTATAGGTGAGCCAGGTCTCTACTCCAGGCTCACCATAAGGGCAACTCATATTAAACACACTAAATCTAGGGATCCGCTAACACAGTTTTATCCTTATCATACCAGACCACATGCGAGGCAGATTCCTTCACTAAACCAACCATTAGGGTACCTTATTTAAGACACCAATTTCAGGGGAACGCTGATATAAGTTGATCCTGATTATATCACATTATAGGCGAGCCAGGTGTCTACACCAGTCTCGCCATAAGGGCAACTTTTATGAAACACACTAAATCTAGGGAACCGCTAACATAGTTTGATTCTTATTATACCAAATCACTTGCGAGATAGATTCTTTTACCAAACCCACCAGTAGGGTACTTCATTAAAAACACCAATTTGTGGGACTGCTGATGAAGTTTGAACCTGATCATTTCACATTATAGGCGAGCCAGATCCCTACACCAGGTTCACCCTAAGGGCAACTCATATGAAATACAATAAATCTTGGGACCACTAACATAGTGTGATCCTTATCATACCAGATCACAAATGAGGCAGATTCTTTCACCAAACCCAGCAGTAGAGTACTTCATTAAAAATACCAATTTAATGAGGCCGCTGATATAGTTTGAACCTGATCATATCATATTATAGGCGAGCCAGGTCCCTACACCAGGCTGACCATAAGCGGGCAACTAATAAGAATTACACTAAATCTAGGGGACCGCTAACATAGTTTGATCCTTATCATACCAGATCACATGCGAGGCAGATTCCTTCATTAACCCACCAGCAGGGTACTTCATTAAAAATACCAATTTTATGAGATCGCTGATATAGATTGAACCTGACCATATTAAACTACAGACGAGCCATGTCCCTACACCAGGCTCACTATAAGGGCAACTCATATGAAACACACTAAACCAAGGGGACCTCTAACATAGTTTGATCCTTATCATACCAGATCACATGCGAGGCAGATACCTTCACCAAACCCACCAATAGGGTACCCCATTTAAAACTCCAATATTATGAACCGTTGATATATTTTGAAACTGATCATAGTCCATTATAGACGAGCCAGGTCCCTACACCATCCTCATCATAAGGGTCACTCATATTAAACACACTAAATCTAGGGGACCCCTAATATAGTTTGATCCTTATCATACCAGATCACTTGCGAGGGATATTCTTTCACCAAACCCACCAGTAGGGTACTTCATTAAAAACACCAATTTTATGGGTGCGCTGATATAGTTTGAACCTGATCATATAACATTATAGGCGAGTCAGGTCCCTACACCAGGCTCACCATAAGGGTAACTCATATGAAACACACTAAACCTAGGGGACCACTAACATAGTTTGATCCTTATCATACCAGATCACATAAGAGGCAGATTCCTTCACCAAACCCACCATTAGGGTACCTCATTAAAAACACCAATTTTATGGGTGCGCTGATATAGTTTGAACCTGATCATATAACATTATAGGCGAGTCAGGTCCCTACACCAGGCTCACCATAAGGGTAACTCATATGAAACACACTAAACCTAGGGGACCACTAACATAGTTTGATCCTTATAATACCAGATCACATAAGAGGCAGATTCCTTTACCAAACCCACCAGTAGGATACCTCATTAAAACTCCAATTTTATTAGAACGTTTACATAGTTTGAAAGTGATCATATCACATTATAGACGTTTCAGGTCCCTACACCATGTTCACCTTAAGGGCAACTCATATGATATAGAATAAATCTTGGGGAACGCTAACATAGTTTGATCCTTATCATACCAGATCACATGCGAGGCAGATACCTTCACCAAACACACCAATAGGGTACTTCATTTAAAACTCCAATTTTATGGGACCCTTGATATATTTTGAAACTGATCATATCACATTATAGACGTGCCTGGTCCCTAACCCAGGATCACCTTAAGTGCAATTCATATGAAAAATAATAAAACTTGGGGACCGCTAACATAGTATGATCCTAGTCATACCAGTTCATATGCGAGGCAGATTAATTCACTAAACCCACTAGTAGGGTACCTCATTAAAAACACCAATTTCATGGGTCCACTGATATAGTTTGATCCTGATCTTTTCACACTATAGACGAGCCAGATAACTACACCAGGCTCACTATAAGGGCAACTCATATGAAACACAATAAATCTAGGGGACAGCTAACATAGTTTCATCCTTATCATACCAGATCACATGCGTGGTAGATTCCGTCACCAAACCCACCAGTAGGGTACATCATAAAAAACACCAATTTTATGGGACCGTTAATATAGTTTGATCCTTATCATACCAGACCCCATGCGAGACGAATTTCTTCACCAAACCCACCAGTAGGGTACATCCTAAGAAAACGAATATTATGGAACCGCTGATATAGTTTGAACCTGATCAAATTATAGGTGAGCCAGGTCTCTACACCAGGCTCACCATAAGGGCAACTCATATTAAACACACTAAATCTAGGGATCCGCTAACACAGTTTTATCCTTATCTTACCAGACCACATGCGAGGCAGATTCCTTCACTAAACCAACCATTAGGGTACCTTATTTAAGACACCAATTTCAGGGGAACGCTGATATAAGTTGATCCTGATTATATCACATTATAGGCGAGACAGGTGTCTACACCAGTCTCGCCATAAGGGCAACTCTTATGAAACACACTAAATCTAGGGAACCTGATGTTTCTCTACACCAGGCTTATCAGTAGGACAACTCATATGAGTAACTACTTTGGAGCACCTTTGGTCACAATTCTAAATTTACGTATTTCAGAGTATATATAAAGAGTTTTGATTTGCGTTCATGTAATTATTTATGTAGTGATAAAACACGATTTTCATTTAGAAATAATTAAATTTTTACAGAAGTCACACAATATAATTTATGCAACAATACACATCACTTTTTAACGATTTTTTCACTCCATCGTCGTATGTTTAATACAGTAATTAAATATTTTTGCAAATTTTAAATTAACAACTTTTTATTTTATATTTTGATAACTGCTTTTAAATGAATTGATTTATCAATACAGTTCTCAATTTTGAAGATTCCCATACAACATTGGGCCTTGCATTGTGTAAGTAGAATCATTCCTTTGCGATGAAAGATGACTACAAAATTTAATATTAGATGAAAAAAATACATTTTATGATAGTTTTTAGACATAATACTGTTGCATGACCATCATTATTGTTTTGTTCCTTGTTGCCATTATATAATAACGTTTTAATGAATAAAATATTTGATACATATATATTATATAACTGGAATAGAATAAATATTTAACACACTTGAAGATTCCTTATCGTGGCTGAAACCCAAATCTTTTATGTAATGTTAAAAGTGATTTAATCAAAATGTTGCAGCTCATTAAAAAAAAAACACAATCATAAGACAGGATAAAAATAATTGGAAGGTGCGTGGTATGAACAAAATGGAATATACAACTAAAAAATAAAATGGTAATAAATTATATATTAAAGAATACAGGTAATCTGATGTTTGAAAATAAAAGTTTATGTATGAAAAATTTGTTAATTCACACTTATTGATCATTAACATTTTGCTTCTATCAGATACGTGCTGCTATCTTTGCACCATACATTTAAATAAAATCTGAGTTTATTTGATACATAATTTTGCGTCTATATAAATCTGCATTTAGTTCCTTTCAACCTTAATAGATAAAATTGAATTAAATTTGTAACCAAGACACTGTAAAAGGGTTTAGTAACGCCGGTAGTTTTATTCACTCTCTATGTAAACTTTTAGCCAAGTATAAAACAAACGTGTAACTAAATTATTTACAAAAATCCCAGTAGCAACAAAAATTCAAAAATATATAGCTTGAGCCTTTGAGGTTTAACCTAGGTTGGTTTTATATTAGTTAATTGTGAATGATATTTGATGTTTTAGTTTATTGTTAACAATTTTATTTCCTTTATACACACACACGCACACACACACACACACACACACACACACACACATATATATATATATATATATATATATATATATATATATATATATATATAAATATATATATATAATAAATCAATAATTTTCTAAAAATATAACTTTCTGTTTCAACTGTCTCGTTGCGAAAAAAACATCAAAACCATCACTAGTGCAAGAAGCAGAGTAACTCGGAACTAAACACCTCTTGAGGTAAACAGTGCCATTGCGAAATGCAACATAGGACCAGAACAAATGCAGGAAGTGATGTAGCTCGTGATCAAAATATCCTGTGAGCTTATCTCATGGCTAAAGAGAGCTCGAAACTTGTACCTAGTGCAAGAAACATAGTAACTTGGAACTTAATACCTCTCGATTTGAACAGTTCCATTTCGAAAGAGAAATAAGATCAGATGAAAGATAGCTCAAAACTACTAGTAGTGAAATAAGTCCATTAAGACGGAAAAAATACGCCTTGAATTAAACAGTCCAATGGCAAAGACAGCACAAGACTAGTATTAATGCATAAAATATTGTACTTGATATCAAAATACGTTTAGCCAAGTAAAGAGCCAACATCTATAGCTGATTTTTCTCATCAATTGTTAAATGTAATATTATTGGCAGTATGTCCATCAATGAATTGATTTTTTCAGCAATTACTAAATGTTATTTTATTCCATATGAAAATCAATGCGATACTATTTTTACGATTCACAAAATGTAATATCAATGTCCTTAGGTGCATTAATAATATGATGTTTAAAAAGTATACGATAATTTAATAATAAAATGTCCAAAAAAGACAATGAAAAAAAGTGAAATGGTAAATATAAGAACACCAACTTTCTTTAGGAGAATAAATCTTTCAATTCATTATGTGCTACTTGCTTGAAAGGTTTGTTGAACAATAAGAAGTTTAGCAGTCCCAAGAGATCATGGGTCCCCCCCCCTTTCTTGAGATGAATGCCTCCCACATCACAACCTCTTTACACTAAAAAATAAATGGTATTTGCATATAAGAAAGAAAAGAAACATTATACACGCACACACACAAACACACACACACACACACAGACAGACACACACACACATACAGAAACACACTTATACTCACTCACACACAACCACAAACAAACAGACACACACATACACACACATACACACGCATACAGGAACACACTTATACACACACACACAAACAAACACACACACACACACACACACACGCATACAGGAACACACTTATACACACACACAAACAAACACACACACACACACACACACATACACACGCATACAGGAACACACTTATACACACACACAAACAAACACACACACACACACACACACACACACAATCTCATATCTTATCTGAAGCGAATTTGTTTTGTATTTTTTAACGCTCATTCCATAAATTCAGTCACGTTAGGTATAGACAATGGATTTGACATATTGTTAGAAGAAGAAGAATAAAATGTGCAATGATGTTTTGAACATGAAGACAAAGAAGTAGAATGATGCCAAATGACATTTCACTATCTATATGGGTTACGAGAGAGCCAAGAAGCAAACAAAAATTTCGCCTTATAACCTACTGGATCCTTACAAGAGGAACAATAATTCTCAAGAAGTACATCCTATTCAGACCATTGTGCAAAACTTTGAGGGGGGAGCGCTGCGAGTAACGGCTTGACCCAGAAGAGTCGTAACACGTGTCTACAAAGACATATCTGCACTACTACTATATCATATCCTGACAAGGGTAAGGATGTTTTAGGATTTGGCTACGGTTTTCAGGAAAAGATTTTGTGGAGCTGTAGCACTGTAGGCTCGAGTTTCCAGCTTTGGAAATGCTCTGCATGTACAAAATGAAGATCGACATCGGTTTTACTTAGTAAAGAAAGGACAAGAATATCGTTGAAACCTGTTGAAACAATGAGATCAAGAAACGAATTATTACAAGACACGTTTGAACGGACACAACAGCCACACTTTCTCGTTAGGTTTAGAATGTTCTGAAACAGAAACGGGATGAAATTACGGGAAATCGCTAAAATAGACAAATCGATACATATAGGATTTGTCAGTTTAAACTTTAAAGGGTTGGTTATCAATATTTGTAATGTAGTATAGAGAGTAAAAGCTTTAGTGAAGGAGTAACAGACTGTTGCAGTGCATGTTAGGTGATAATATACTCCTAGATAACTAAATAGTATTATTAGACCTGATTTAAAATATTGTGTGAACGTTTTCATAAATGCTAAGTAAGTAAATATTCGCACTACTAAACGTGTATGACTTGATAAATAGTTATTTAGTTTTAAAAAATTTGAGGATGATTTACTGAGCCCCTGTATGAACGTAACATTACAAATATATCAGCTGTTCTTAAATTCGGTACAGAAAGCAAGTAACATTACAAATATTTGACCAAAGTAAGATTATATACCATTTACATTATTATTTAAAGTAATTCATCAGAACTAACAAAATACTAAACAAGCTACTCTTAATTAAAGTTAAAATAGCTTAACAACAGAACGAAAAGAGCAATACAATATCTGAGAATTAAATAGTAATTTATTGCTTTATACCATACCCTTCGTCATTATAGTTATAACTAATATAACGAACATCACATGATAGTTGTTTTCATATATATATATATATATATATATATATATATATATATATATATATATATATATATATATATATATATATATATTAATATATTAAATATGGTGATATGTTTTCTTGTAATATAGTTAATAAATTAAAAGTATTTCATAAACAAGAATACTTTTAATGAATTTAAATATATATATATATATATATATATATATATATATATATATATATATATTTATTTATTTATTTATTTATTTATTGAACAGAAACATATTATAAACAAATAAGTTGTACTTCATTTAGTTTAAAGCTTTTATTTAATTTCATTAAATACTAAAATATAAAGAACTAGTACACTTTTTTACCATTAAAACAAGTCTCTAAGTAATAAAAGAACCCTTGTTATGAAACGTTTTTGTTCAATATATAATTTAATGTTACAATCTATTTTAACTTTGTCATCTACAGACCTACTGTTGCTTGAAACCATAATAATATTTTTTCTTCAATCTGACAACGTTAATTTTTATAACAATCAAAGTGTTAAAGCTCAACATATTTATATATTGTCATCGAAACTCGTTGAAAAAATGAAATAATGATTGTCAGACGGTTTTTGTTATTTATGTATTTATTAAATATGATATAAACTTTATTTTTCTCAAAACTTTTGTAATTATTTAATTTTAATTAGTTTAATAACTATAGTACGTGAGTGTTGAGAAGGCTACACTTCGTGACACAAATTTTTTTTATGTACGACCTTTAAAAAAGAGCCTATTATTTTAAGTGTACCGCTGACCTGTTTCAAACGAAATGAAAAAAGAAAATTAAGTAATTTAAAATCAAAATATTATTGTTGCCTAAATTTTACCACACTTTGGATGAAAATTTAATAGAATTTAGAGGAATAGAAACTCTAAGTAGGAATAATTACGAATAAGAAATGATTCAGAGCATAAATAAAAAGAGAATGGTGAATGAAAATGAAGCATTTTATTATATATTACATTTTCTGCTCGTTTTAAACCAAAACAAACTCTTACCCATGTGTAGTCTCATTTTATCCGAACTATCGTCCCGCTTTAGTCTTCAAAGTCTGCTTGATGTCGTTGCAGTTTGTAGACAGGTACTACGGTTCGCTCACTGAAAGGAAGAACAACAAACGGTTATATCATTCAGGGCTTGGTGTTCCAGCTTAGAGTGATCGGCCCGTAGTAATCTTTAATCTTCTATCTTCTATTTTCTTGAAGATTTCACTTTATTATCATGCATATGGTATTTTAGAACTTAATCTATTGATAAACTAATATTTATAGTGTAATGGTTACGCTAATACTGTAGCTCAGTAAATGTCTGTATAGTACACTTCTTATAGTGTGTATTTCTAATAGTAAATTTTTTAAATCTACAGTCGTAAATTTTGCCTCTGGGAGGTGTACTAGGCTGAAATAAGAAGCCGAATGTAATTAGCCAGCAAATAAACGAATCGTTAGAACAACACTCTGTAATACTCCATTTGATTAACACACGCTACAACCAGTAATTAGGCAATATTATTATTGGGTAGTGACTTTACAATGTTTTTACTAAGTTTCAGGAGTCGACATTATAAATATGTAATAGATTGTAATAGTAATTTGGTTTCTGCGGAGTTACCGGTTGAAATTTAGTAAGATAGGTTTACCTAATTTATATAAAATATCTTTTCTAGAACAAAATGCCGTGTAGTTTTCTAATACCTTAAACCTTAACAGTACAAATCTTTAAAGGGTTATTCAGTTACAACCTGCTTTGTTCTGTGTCTCTATTACGAAATTCAGATATATTTCTTTTAGTATATTTATATATATTTTATATATTTTTACTAACGTGACTGAAATATTCTATTATGAAGCACTTTCGAAAGATAAAAAACAAAGAAACTTTCTATCTAAAAACGTTAGTTAAAGAATGACAATTTTCATCTTCTAACCAAGATAAAGAAATGCAAGTTTAAGACGATAGATCAAGCGATGTATCTGGGAAGGATATGCTTTATTTCTTTAATAACTTAGCAAATATCACCCTAAATTAAAAACTAAATGACCTTTATCTAAATTGAATAAGTGCATTTCATAAGAACAGTAATAATTAAACCCGCCGAAAAATAACAAGTAAACTATGATGAGCCTTACACACATAATTTACCTGTTTGTACTACATTTTCATACATCTGTTTGTACCAATGTTTATTTACATTACGGAGAGTAATAAATTTGTTTTATTTTAATTTTAGCCTATACCCGGGATCCTGTTTTTTTTGCCAATCTTACCAGCTTTATCATTAATAATTGTCCATACCTGTGAGCGTTTTATATGGTTACCAACAGATACAATGGAAATTAACTAATAATAATGTGTTGAATAACAATTATTAATGCAATTCTATATTGTTTATATATATATATATATATATATATATATATATATATATATATAAATATATATATATATATATACAGACACATAGTGAGAGAGAGAATTAAAATAAAAGAAAGACATAGAAGAAATAGAGGGGAGGGAGAAGGAGAGAGAGGGGGAAAGATAGAGAAAGAGAGACAAAAAGGATGGAGAGAGAGGAGAGATCGAGGATGATTGAAAAAAGAATAACTGGTGTTCTATGACCCAAAGAATAACATGGCATCATCCATGTTGACTGCTGCGAAAAAAATACTGAATAGCAATGATATGTTTTTTTAGTTACTAGGGTACATACATTAACTTATAGTAATTCATAAAGACTTACTTTACGATTTGTATAAATGAGGAGAGAGCCGTCAACACAGATAAGTTTCTCTGGGTCGCAAAAAGAGCCGACCACAACAGCAACTCTCACAGTTGATGTACGGTTAGTCACCTGGAAATCGTCTTTGATTTATCTTGGCGAATTCTAGATAAGCTACTACACTATACTCAAGCTTCTTCTACCATTACAATGCCAGAGTCATACTCGCTTAGAACTTCTTACTCTTTTTAAATTTCAGCTACATCCCTCTGAAAACCAAATACTCAATGGTCGTGATTATTTTATTCGCGTCTTGAAATTTTGCGTCTCCTGTCTGGTGGCCACTGAAAGGCGTCCAGATTACCTAGAATCATTCCATTCTAACTCGCTGAGATGCACCTTCCAATTCCACAGATTTGTTCCTATCCATAGAATCCTCCAATCCTTCAAAGCATACAACCCATTTCCCCTTTTAGACATATCCCAAACGCCTAGAACTTAGAATACATACACATCTGGAATCTCAACGATTCCACTGCACCTCCCCTATAGTCCTTTAGGACCCCTGCTACTGCCCCTCCAACAGAAATCTCCCTTCTTTAGTGTTTTTTATGCCATTTAGGTTGGAAAAGTAATCTTAATTTATTATGTAACCATAAATACTCTAGAATAGGTTACTTTTCAATTATTCTTAAGGAAATTGGATTAACCTCCAAACTGAACACTTTTAGGATTTAAGTAACGTAGTTTAAAGTATTTTTACTGCAAGTTTAATAAAAAAATCGACTTTGTCAATGAAACGATTGTTGACTGCACTGTCACTGGCTCTGCTCCCACCACTCTGCTCACGGCGCCGATTATAAACGTAAATATTTGGGGTTTTAAAACATTCAGTGGGTCTAGCTAACACCTAAATTAGATAAATTAGTTTCATGTTTAGAGGTAAGATTTTTCTAAATTTAAAATATGAATGTTTGCCTACGATAGGGAAATTTCATTACGTTGTTAGTAGTAAAAAGGATTTAATAAGTAAATTTTTAAGTAGTTAGGCCCTATATATCTAATTGTCTGATTACAAGTTTCTTAAATAGAAAGTAATTTTTGTTATTTAATGAAAAATAGAGGAAGTAAATTCTATAATTTCAAAGAGAAAATAAATTTGAAATTGATGAAAGTAAATTTTAGGAAATGAGTGTTACTCGTATTATGTTGTTTTTATCATAATTATGTTGTTTTTGTCTTAAATTTAACTTGTTTTTTTTTAACTTATATAAGAAAATAGATTCTGTAGGTAGGCCTACTGAAGAGTAAAGATTTTCCATAAACAAAAGGATAAGGATTTAAAAAGTAAACTTGTAGTAATAATTTAAAAATTTTGAAAGGAAAATTTGAGTAAAATTTATTTGGGATTAGAAATTTGAATATGCCAAGATTTAATTAACAAAAGTAATTACAATCAAATTAAAATAAGTAGTTCTGATATTTTGAAATCTCAATTAGAAAAAGAAAAAAGAAAGAATGGATGTTGAGAAACTAATGTTCGACCGAAAGGTTTAAAAGTAAACAAAGAGCAAAACTTTAATAATCATGATAAATTTTATATTACTTTTATTTATGTTGAGAAGTTAATATGAATTGGATTAATTATTCAAAAATTGAAATTTAAGTTGAAATTAGTAAATATTGCGTTTTTTAAATATTGGAAAATTGTAATAAGATTTTAACTAAATGCATACTGTGCTGTGATATAAATAATTATTATAAAATTAAAAAATAAAACATTTTTTAACTAACTTGCAGACAACAAACAGTTTATTTATCTAAACAAATTTCTTTCACACTCCTAAAACAACAATTGTCTTTTCGGCGTCAAGATGCCTTCCAAAAATCCCTTTCCCCCAGAAAAAACTCCCAAAAAGGGTTAAATCCCCTGCAATTTAGATATTTTGAAAATTAAAGTTCAGTGACGGTTCACTGGCAGATTTTGACGAGCATTGCACAGCGTTCCTAGCTACGGCTAGCAGAGGCTCGTTTCAAAATATTTAATCTGCAGTGGACGCAAGTGAGGGTCTGGGCGGCTTAGGGGTCGATCAACGAAAGGGTTGGCGGCTTGGTAAGTGAGAGTACGATCGGGGGGGGGGCGAGTGTGCCGCGACCGTTGCAGTGTGTGTGTGTGTGTGTCTGTGTCTGTGTGTGTGAACGACTGAAAAGGAAAGAAACTGAATAAAATACTACTCGATAAAATCATTAGAAACTATAACCTACATCTCTAAATACAAAACAAAATGAATAAGAATATAATGTAGGGAAAAAGAAAGTTACCCTGACGTTAAAAATATTATTGAAAAACTCTAAATAATAAAAAAAACTAGATATACCATATGTGCACAACTTAAAACAAATAAATGGGGTTTAATCTGAAGTAAATTATATTATTTATTGTTTTTTTAATTTTTACTGTGGTATTGTGTATGTGTTGAATATTTTTATTGTAAAACAATCTGTAGATCCGTTTCATATTGAAGAAAAAGCTACTAATTTGAACAAACAATACAAGAAAATCAGAGTTGTGATCATTAGCTTCTGAAAAAATCACATTAGCTTGTGAAAATCATTAGCTTGTGAGAAAAGCTACAAGTTTAATAGAAACACACCTATACTGCATTCAAGTTAATTTAGACTGATCTTTTGTAATAAAATAATGCGTTAAAGAAGGCTAAAGCTACAAAACGTATATTGCAACCTTAAATACTCCATATGGAGGAATACACTTATAATACACTAAAAATAAAACTAATAATCAGTAAATAAGCAAAGCAATACTAAAATAATGTCCTTTTAATATTATTATTAGGAGATACGTTTAAAACAGGCATCATCTAGAACATGGGTTTCCAAACATTTGGTTATAATATAAGTACACAGTTTATTAAAATTTAAAACTAAATTTACACCTCAGATTTATATTTACATATATAATCTTATTATAATCTTATTATAAACATAATCTTATTATGTTTAGAAAAAATGAAATGTATGCAAAAATGATGCATTTGCCAAATATGAATTTGACCAATCTTCATTTTTGATAAAGCACTTAAGGTGTGTCCCAGAGTATTGCAGGCAGCTCTTCTATTATACTTGCGATTTTCAAGCACATATTTGTGCGAAAAAGCATTTTTAGCACTTGTTACAATGAAAACAAAATATATGAACAAACGTGATGTTTTTAATGACTTTGTGACGTTGCGCCCTTACTAAAATACAACCGGAAATAGGTACCCCAGTGATAAAAATGCAAGCTCTTTAACAGATTTGTCTCTTAACAGTTAAAATTTACCTTGAAAATTAAAACTTGAAAGGTCACATTATATTTCTTCTGAAAGTAGGTATAAATAAATAAATTGTTTTCAGTATATATACATAAATTATATTTGTTTCTTCCTCATATGTCCATACCATTTATTTATAGAGTAAAGTGGAGGTGGCGTGAGAGGCTTTCATTTGGAGAGGGGTGTGGTACCAAAACGTTTGAGAACCCAAGATTTAGAAGATTCCGCTTACCTGAAAACAGTGGTGAGGATTCAACAGTACAACTAACCCCGCTTCACCGCAGTACGTCTTCTAGAAACGTTACCGAAATTTTCGATCCGCACAGGTCATAAAATATCAAGTTTTTATCTTGAAAGTACCACCTCACATCGTGGAGAAGTTCAACCACCCCTAACTGATTTAGCTCCTCATAGCGCACGATGTTTAAAACTTTTCCAAATGCATGGACAACTTCGCATAACTATAATAATTTTCTAAACAAATGCTATCACTACAACTACATTAGGAATGTCTATTTCTAAAAAATGTATTTAGTTGAAATTTAGTACATGGTTATGTAGAAATTTCACAATTATAGCTTTCAATATCGGAAAATATCTGCAAAATTAAAGACAAAGAAATTAGGAAACAATTACAAATACAGTGTATTAATATATTTTTTCAAATTATATATGTATATATATATATATATATATATATATATATATATATATTAAATATGGTGATATGTTTTCTTGTAATATAGTTAATAAATTAAAAATATTTCAAAAACAAGAATACTTTTAATGAATATATTTATTCAAAGCATTTCGGCAATAAAATAGTACCAGCATCTTCAGGAAAATAATTATCTAATAAAATATTTTTACAAAATTAAATCATATGTGCTACAAACAACCATATGTTTATAAGTATTGCACTTTATGTAATTTTTTCTATAACATCAATGACCTTATAAATAGTTTGTTGCTTTGATCTCACTTGAATTTGTTCATTAATTAATTCGTCTTTAACTTTATGCTTATAAATTTCTAATGTTTCAAATATATTCATTTTTAATCCTTTATTTAATACTTTTATTAATTTCATGTTTTATATATATATGAAATGGTATATATATATATATATATATATATATATATATATATATATATATAGCTTTTTAAATAAATGATATAATAATAATAATTCCAATAAAAATATCATATGAAAGTAAAATACAAATAAATTTTTCCAGTAAAATGTAATTGAAAAAATAACCAGATATAAATTAAAAATTGACAATAAATCACCTGGAGCATAAAGAGCTACGATGTTTAAATCTTTGGTAGATAATCAAACGGAATTATGGTGATCCAAAGACAATTGGCATTATTAAAGTGTAGGGTAACGTATCTGAAAGCGTGCTTTAGTGTGCCCCGAAGAGGAGGGGAACAAACGTTTTTACAATTCCAAAGGTCCAGAATAGATACTTCAATATACCCAGTGGGAGGTACAGTTACCAGAGGTTTTTTGATTAAGAGAAAAGCTACCTCAGGACGTTAAAAAATAGATTACCGATGTTTTACAGTTTTAATTAATTTTTTTTAATTATTTGACATAAATTTAAATAAACTTGTTTTTAATAGGCTCGTCTATTGTCCCACCCCTCAATATGTTTATTACAATCTTATTCTGAGACTTTATTAAAAATTTAGTGAAATACTGAGCTAGACGTACTTAAACACATCGCCCCGAAAGAGTTAAAAATGAATCAAATAAATTAAAATATAATTATGAAATTTCAAAGAAAACGTAAAGGAAACAAAAAAAAAGAATAACTAATAGTATAGCTGATGTTATAAACTTAGCAACAAATTTTAGTTTATATGCTTTTAGTTATACTCTCTGACGATGATGACTTCGTCGTCTAAACGCGTTGAAAAAAAATGAAATACTGATTGTCAGATGGTTTTTCTTATTTATGTATATATTAAATATGATATACACTTTGTTTTTCTCAACAATTTTGAAATTATTTAATTTTAATTGGTTTAATAACCATAGTGCGTGAGTGTAGAGAAGGCAACACTTCTTCTTGCGTAAAATCTTTAAAAAAAGAGCCTATTATTTTTAGTTTACGGTTGACCTGTTTCAAACGAAATGAAATAAGACAATTAAGTCATTTAAGGTAAAAATATTATTGTTGCCTAAGATATACCACACTGTGGATGAAATTTTAAAAGAATTTAGAGGAATAGAAACCTTAAATAGGAATAAATACGAATAAGAAATGATTCAGAGCTTAAATAAAAAAAAGTATGGTGAATAAAAATGAAGCATTTTATTATATACATTATTACATTTTCTGCTCATTTTAAACCAAAACAATCTCTTACCAATGTGTAGTCTCATTTTAACTGAAATATCGTGCAGCTTTAGTCTTCAAGGTCTGCTTGATGTCGTTGCAGTTTGTTGACTGGTACTACGGTGCGCTCACTGTAAGGTAGAACACCAAACGGTTATATCACTCAGGGCTTGGTGTTCGAGCTTAGAGTGATCGGCCCGTAGCAATATTCAATCTTCTATCTTCTATTTCGGTGAAGATTTCACTTGAATATCATGCATGAGATATTTTAGAACTTACTCTATTGCTATACAAATATTTATAGTGTAAACGCTACGCAAATACTGTAGGTCAGTAGATGTCTGTATAGTACACTTCTTATAGTGTGTATTTCTAATTGTGATTTTTTAAATCTACCGTCATTTATTTGGCCTCTGGTAGGTTTACTAAGCGGAAATAAGAAGCCGGAAGTCATTATCCAGCATATAAAAGAATCGGTAGAAAAACATTCTCTAATACCCCATTTGATTATTACATGCTACAACTAAAATGGCAATATTATTACTGGGTAGTGACGTTACAATGTTTTTACTAAGTTTCAGGAGTCGACATTATTAATATGTAATAGAATGTAATAGTAATTTGGTTTCTGCGGAGTTACCGGTTGAAATTTAGTAAGACAGGATTACGTAACTTATGTAAAATATCTTTTCGGTTCCAAGGTCGTCCATCTATAGCATTTTCAGTGGTCGCTTAGCCAAGAGGGGATTTACAATGTGTAAAATGTTAGCCAAGAGCGAGTTAGCACATGTGCAATATATTTCAATTAAAAATTTCCATTTCCTGCGAGTTCTACATCATTTAATTTATGTAATAGAAAACAATTTACTATTCCTTATTAAAACAGTTGTTAGATATTGGTTTACTTATAAACAAATATATTTCTTTTAGTATAATTAAAAATATTTTATATATTTTTACTAACATGACTGAAATTTTCTGTTATGAAGCTTAAATATACTTTCGAAAGATAAAAAAGAAAGAAACTGTCTATCTAAAAACGTTAGTTAAAGAATGACAATTTTCATCTTCTAACCAAGATAAAAAAATGCAAGTTTAAGACGCACGATCAAGCGATGTATCTGGGAAGGATGTGCTTTATTTCTTTAATAACTTAGCAATTATCACCCTACATTGAAATAAAATGACCTTTATATAAATTGAATAAGTGCATTTCATAAGTACCGTAATAACAGGTAAACTATGATGAACTTTACACACATAATTTACCTGTTTGCACTACCTTTTCATACATCTGTTTGTACCGATGTTTATTTACATTATCAGGAGTAATAAATTTGTTTTATTTTCATTTTATCCTGTACTTGGGTTACTGTTATATTTTTCCAATTTTACCAGCTTTATCATTCAAAATTTTCCATACCTGTGAGCGTTTATATGGTTACCAACAGATACAATGGAAATTAACAAATAATAAAGTGTTGAATAAGAATTATTAATACAATTCTATATTGTTTATATATATATATATATATATATATATATATATATATATATATATATATAGAGAGAGAGAGAGAGAGAGAGAGAGAGAGAGAGAGAGAGAGAGAGAGGGAGAGAGAGAGAGAGAGAGAGAGAGAGAGAAAGAGAGAGAGAGAAAGAGAGAGAGAGAGCGAGAGAGAGAGAGAGAAAGAGAGAGATTTAAAATAAAAGAAACACATAGAAGACATAGAGGGAGAGAGAAGGAGAGAGGGCGAGAAAGATAGAGAAATAATAAATACACATAAACCTCTTAACCACAAACTTTCTTTAATTTACCCTAATGTACATTTCAGTTACAAAGTAACCATCCTCAGAAGGATAACGTACAAAGACTGTATGTCAGTCTTTGTATGTTATCCCTCTGAGGATAGTTACTTTGTAACTGAAATGTACATTAGGGTAAATTTAAGAAAGTTTGTGGTTAAGAGGTTTTTGTGTATTTATTATTAAATTCAACCACAGTATATTCCTAATAAATAGTAAGATAGAGAAAGAGAGACAAAGCGGGGGGAGAGAGAGAGATTGAAGATGATTGGAAAAAGAATAACTGGTGTTTTTGTCATCCATGTTGACTGCTGCGAAAAAAAACACTGAATAGCAATGATATGTTTTTTTAGCTACTAGGGCACACACTAACTTATAGCAATTCGTAAAGACTTACTTTAAGTTTTGTATAAATGAGGAGAGAACAGTCAACGCAGATAAGTTTCTCTTGGTCGAAAAAAGATCCGACCGCTACAGGAACTCTCACAGTAGATGTACGGCGAGTCTCCTGGAAATCGTCTATGAATTATTTTGGCGTCATTCTAGATAATATACTACACTATACTCCAGCTTCTTCTATCTTAGTCATTCTCGTTTAGAACTTCTTACTTCTTTTTAAATTTCAGCTACATCCCTCTGTAACCAAATTCTCAATGTTCGTGATTATTTTATTCGCGTCTTGATGTTTTCGTCTCCTGTCTGGTGGCCACTTTACAGAGAGACGTCTAGATTTTCTGGAATTATTCCATTCTAAATCGCTGAAATCCACCTCCCAATTTTACAGATTGGTCCCTATCCATAGAATCTGTCAATTCTATAAAGCATACAACCCATATCCCCATTTAGGCATTTCGCAAACGCTTAAAGCTTAAAATACATAAACTTCTGGAATATCAACAACTCCACAGCACCTTCCCTAAGGTCCTTTAGGATCTCTACTACTGCCCCTCCAACTGAAATCTTCCTTCCTTAGTGTTTCTTATGCCATTTAGGTCGGGAAAGTAATCTAAATTTATTATGTAACCATAATTACTCTAGAGTATTTTTTTTTTTCAATTATTCTTAAGCAAATTGGAATAACCTCTAAACTGAACACTTTTAGGATTTAAGTAATGTAGTTTAAAGTATTTTTACCTTAAGATTAATAAAAAAATCGACTTTGTCAATGAAACGATTGTTGACTGCTCTGTCACTGGCTCTGCTCCCACCAGTTGGCTCACGGCTCCGATTATCGTGCAGTGTTTTTTACTGACGTGGAGAGGGGGAATTGTCTGTATTGTGATTGGGCAAAATGTCGTTGTAGGGACTGAAAAGTAACTGATATTTTACCACGGCTGTCATTGGTTTTATGTCACTATCACTGGTTCTGCTCATTTACGTCGTGTGTGGGTGGATCGATTTGTGTCAGGCTTTAAGATAGTGACACTGTTGTGTATAGTAGACGCTGTTTCCCACTCGGTAGTTTGTTGTTTTTATAATAGGAGAATATTGTTAAATAATATGAGCCTTCCAAAAATTATAAAGCTAGGTGTGGAATCATTTCACCAATGTGGTATGCCTGCGTGTTATTGGCGCATACAGAGAAGTCTCAGTATCTCTTGTCACCGGCACTAAAGTCACCGGTAAAAGTCACTGATCTATACCTTGTGCCATCTTTAAAATCACCGATCCGTTAAATTACCTGAATCGACCATCCCTAGAACCATGATGTATCTTTAAATGCCGTAACGCACACAAAAGGGTTAAACTGACTGGGTACTAACCGGGTATTGAAATCTATTAGTTATATTACTTCATACTGTTTACAACATTACAAAATACTTTTACCACGAATTTCTTACGTTTTCCCCAAATTGTATAAGGACCTACAAAATTTTTAGTTCAAGAGACTTTATGAAAATACACCGAACAGGAGTTTTCGATAGCTGTAATCGATTTTGGCAGTTCTCAGTAAAAGATTACGGTTAGTTTTTTTGTGAGTTTACTTTAGTAATAAAATCGCAAACGAATTAAATGAACATGGATAAAAATCCGACGAGAAGTTATAATCCTATTGTTCTTGAACCAATAAAAATATTCTCTATCCATAAAAGTCCCACAACATAAACGTTTACAACACATTTCCATACTGTACAATTTACATAATAATTGCCGATAATAAAACATGGGTATTTCAAAGTCATTATACATATTTCTCTATTCCTATGTAAAATAAATTCACTACGCTAAAACATGTAAGTTTCTTTCTACTTTTATACTTAATAAAAATATCCGCTTTTAATAGTCAAGTGTAGAAAAACCATTTAGTAGTAGAAAAAAAATCAACTATGAAAAGCTTACTATTTTCAGCAGCGAAACCTGTTGATGACTATATATTGAAAAAACTGCATACATGATAAATGGAAACACTTGTGTTATCTTTACATAAGCTTGCATTTTATCCCATGCGACATATAAAGTCTGGATATGTTTCTCTGCCATTAGACACTTAGGTGATACTTTTGTTTAAAAATATAATATAGCGCAATCCTTCGGGAAATTGTACCTTATAACCCCATGAAAAAAAGAATAATAAAAAAAGATACAGAATTCAATAAACAAATATATTAGTAAACGTGTATGACCTGATTAATAGTTATTTAGTTTTTAAAAAATTGAGGATGATTTACTGAGCCCCTGCTTGAACGTAACATTACAAATGTTACCGATTTTGAATATTAATTACCTGACACCTGTTCTTAAATTCGGTACAATAAGCAAGCAACATTACAAAAATTTAACCAAAGTAAGATTTTACACTATTTACATTATTATTTAAAGTTATTCACCAGAACTAACGAAAAATACTAAACAAGCTACTATTAATTAAAGTTAAAAATAACATAACAACAGAGCGAAAACAGGAATACAATATCTGAGAATTAAATAATAATTTATTACTATGAAAATATTGGAAAGAACCCCAATACCACAAAAATAATAAAACTAATGACAAACCTCATCATTCTAGTTTGTAACTTCTTGTGTGATAGATTGTATTTTGTAATAAGACCTCTGATGATGACGAGATGGTCATCGAAATGTACATAGGGGTTTTATCTTAAGTAACTTGTTTTATTTGTTATTTTTTATTTTTTTGTGGTATTGGGGTTCTTTCCAATATTTTCATTGCAATACATTGTACCACTGTGCTCTTGATATTGTATAATAATTCATTCCTTTATGCCATACCCCTTTGTCATTATAGTTATAAATATTATAAAGAACATCAAAAGACAGTGGTTTTTATATAAATAGGCCCTATATATATATATATATATATATATATATATATTTATATATTGAACAGAAAGATTTTATAAACTATTATGTTGTACTTCAGTTTGTATAAAGCTTTTATTTTATTTTATTATATACTAAAATATAAAGAACTTGTACACTTTTTTACCATTAAAACAAGTCTCTTAGTAATGAAAGAACCTTGTTATGAAACGTTTTTGTTCAATATATAATTTAATGTTACAATCTATTTTAACTTTGTCATCTACAGACTTACTGTTGCTTGAAACCATAACAATATTATTTCTTCATTCTGACAATATTAATTTTTATAACAATTAAGTATTCAAGATCAACATATATATATATCTATATATATATATATATATTGTATGTATACTCATACACACTCATAGGTGTGTGTGTGTGTGTGTGTGTGTGTGTATAAACAGCCCCTCAAAAACACAAATTTATTCTCTCATATCGGTATAGTTATATTTTCTGGCTTTCATATTACATTTCATTGTACTGGTAAAATATTAAAACTGCTTTATTATGAAATTAATTTTTATTGAGTTCACAGTACATAATATCCTGACCAATATATCCAAATATAATACACTAAAACCAAATTAGAACAGCACACTAATCTATATCAGAATAAATCGTCTTCAGGGTGCACATGCTCCATTAAAGTCTATAATGCTTGGTTTAAAATGAGTTTAAATGGCCGATAGTAACACTAAAAAAGAACGAACTGAATAAAATACTACTCGATAAAATCATTAGAAAATATAACCTGCAGCACTAAATACAAAACAATAAGAATATAATGTAGGGAAAAAGAAAGTTACAATATCGTTGAAAAACTCTAAAAAAGAGAAATAGAAGATTAGAAAAACTTGATATACCAGATGTTTACAAGTTAAAACAGGTGTATGCGGTTTAATCTGAAGTAACTTATATTACTTATTGTTTTTGATTTTTACTGTGGTAACCTATTGTGTATGTGTTGAATATTTTCATTGTAAAACAATCTGTAGATCCTTTTCATATTGAAGAAAAAAGCTACAAATTTGAACAAACAATACAAGAAAATTAGACCATAGCTTGTGAGAAAAGCTACTAGTTTAATAGAATCACACCTATACTGCATTAAAGTTAATTTAGATTGATCTTTTTTAATAAAATAATGCGTTAAAGAAGGCTAAAGCTACAAAACGTATATTGCAAACTTAAATACAACATATGAAGGAATACACTTATAATACACTAACAATCAGTAAATAAACAAAGCAATACAAAAATACTTTTAAAACAGGCATAATCTAGAACATGGGTTTCCAAACTGGGGGGTGTGAAGGCGAATCAAGGAGGGCACTAGACAAGTTGGAAAATAATAGGATACATTCTCATTTGGTTATAATTAAGTACACAGTTTATTATAATTTAAAACTAAATTTACACCTCAGATTTATATTTATATAAATAATCTTATTGGCCATGATGTTTAGAAAAAAATGAAATGTATGCAAAAATGATTCATTTGCCAAATATAATTTTGACAAATCTTCATTTTTCATAAAACACTTAAGGTGTCTCCCAGAGTATTACAGGCAGCTCTTCTATTATACTTGCGATTTTCAAGCACATATGTGTGTGAAAAAGCATTTTTAGCACTTGTTACAATGAAAACAAAATATAGGAACAGACGTGATGTTGGTAATGACTTGCCTTGTGCCCTTACTAAAATACAACCTCAAATAGGCACACCAGTGATAAAAATGCATGCTCATTAACAGATTTGTCTCTTATTACTTAAACATTACCTTGAAAATGTTTCTTCTGTAAGTGTTTATAAATAAATAAATTGTTTTCAGTATATGTATATATATATATATATATATATATATATATATATATATATATATATTAAATATGGTGATATGTTTTCTTGTAATATAGTTAATAAATTAAAAATATTTCAAAAACAAGAATACTTTTATAAAATATGTTTGTTTCTTCCTCATATGCCCATACCATTTATTTATAGAGTAGAGTGGAGGTGGCGTGTTAGGCTTTTATTTGAAGAAGGGTGTGGTACCAAAACGTTTGGGAATCCATTATTTAGAAGATTCTGCTTACCTGAAAAAAGTGGTGAGGATTCGACAGTACAACTAACCCTGCTTTACCTCAGTACGTCTCCTAGAAACGTTTCCGAAATTTTCGATCCGCACAGGTCATAAAATATCAAGTTTTTATCTTGAAAGTTCCACCGTACATCGTGGAAAAGTTCAACCATTGTTAACTGCTTTAGCGCCTCAAAGCGTACGATGTTTAAAACTTTTCCAAACGCAAAGTATCTTCATGTTCGATGTTTAGCTGGAGCCAATTTCCCATTATTAGAAATGTGTAGCTCAATAATGTATATGAATTTATTTTGCCCCCCCTCTGGTTGTCGTCGAAACCTCCAGTGTATAACCTTCGTTGCCATGGTTACTTCAAAATATCATAAATAATGCCATAGGGTTAAAAATGAATGAAAGAAATAAAATAAACCAACAAACTGGGTTAACTGTAACGAGCCTTGCTTCTCAAGCGGACAAACCGAAAGAAAAGCGAAAAGAAACTACAACACAATGCAAACGACGAAAAATAGATAGAGTATAAATAGTAACAAACAAAAACAATACTTTAACACCATAGGAAAGGAAAATAGGAAATTGCAAGGAAATTAGCTTTCTATTTTGTCACTTAATATTGTTATTCTGACACATGTATATACATATTTATATTAGTTGCAATTATAAAATAAAAAGAGATTAACAGAATTTCTTTGTTGAATTAAATAGGATTGAATTAAAAAAATATATCACTTGTCTTTTATGTGTGTTCACAGTTTTGTTACTATAGGTTTAACCTTTGTAATTATGTTTATCTATTGGAATGTATAGGAACTACTTTTTAACTCACCATCTCTGCAAACAACATATAAAGCATGAAGGAATAATTTTTGAAGAACCGCCTGAACCAAACATCATTTGCCACACCTAACCAGGACTTCTAAACCATTTAACGAGTCAAATCCAAACAATACATAATATTTTGTGATTTATTAAAATACTTGTGCTACCTATTCTGTTTTGCTATCTAGGGAGATTTGTGAAACCTTCTATTATATCGTTGTAAATGTTATTAATAAAATGTATTACAATTTTGAGTAAACGCTATTCAAACAATCAAATATGAATAGCGTGCACTTTAGGACACTTTGGTCGCTATAATAAACCTAATTAGGGTACCTCAATGTCTTAGGTTTTTTTAATGTATTATTCTGAAACCTAAATTAATAATTTGGTTGATCCACGCTCTATGCTCAAAGTCATTGAGCAATAAAGTCCAACTAATAATCTACCTCAGCATTCATGTAAAATTATTTAATATATGTTTTAAAGTTATTATATAGGCCTATAAATGTGTCTGAACTGTAATTAATTTATTATTTTTGTCCATAAATATGATGATTTTAAGTGGCTTTATGTACGTAAGTGATTTACCACTCCTAAACTAGTCAAAAACTAACACTGGAATTATTATTATTATTATAATTTTCAAAACTTGTTTAACGTTATGTGATTTTTCTCATGTCGACCATGGTATAGTGAAGGCGTTTCAATCTAAACAAACATAAATACATATTGTACTCTATACTACGTGCAATGACAAAAGTAAGTGTCAAATGTATTTAAAAACTACTTAAAGAAAATGTAAACTATATAATATAAAATATAAAATACTAATAAACATCAACCCATAGGGAAAAAATAAACTTGAAAAAACCCGATTTAAAAATATATCTGATCTTATATATTTAATGAATAGATTCACTGTAAGTAAAATATCTAATAAATAAATTACGTCTACGGATTGGAATGTCAGTACGCGGGTAGCAATGGAAGAACTCTTCAATGGGTTGTTAGAAAGAGCCACCAAAGGGAAGGCATTAAATATCTTAGAATTTTTTTAAAAAGCACTCTAAAAAACGTTAAAGGAAGACACTAAAACGCTATCTCAATTTCTATTGAAAACGTTTAACAAAAATATAATAAAAAGTGTTATTAATATGTAAAAAAAAAACAGCTAAAATGAGGTAGGAGGTGGGAGCTTGACACTTAGCTACTTAACAGGAACTCACTGCACGAGGGGCAACCTACATACAACAGCGTTATAGAGGGAATAAATGAAGTGCTGACAAGTATGAAGTTGCTGAAGAAGATGAGAAAAACTAAAAAGAGTAGAAAAATCCACCAATAAAATCTGATACTCGTTTGAGGAAAACAAATGTTGTATTTAATAAAAATTAAAAAGAAAACAGAACCGTCCTAAAATGAAGAATTCGAATAAATAACTTGTACACACTAAAAAGTGAAAAATTATTTTCCAGTAACGAAAACATTATAAGCTTATTACCCACAAAACTTTGAAGTCAGTGACGAATTTCGTACTTGGACTCAAATAATTTTACATACTGTACGTGACAACTTTCACTTGCTGTTGGAGCTCCTGATATACACATCTACTATTCAATCATTTCTTCCATGCACTTATTTTATAGATACATTTTACAAAATGTATAAAACTTATGATACAAAAGGAAAAGGGAGATATGATCCCTTATATTTATAAGCATCTACAACTACTCCGTTCCGTGTAAATCAATTAAAGAAAGTTGAATTGTCCACAATTTGTTTATCTGAATGAAAAATATCCAATCAGATATTTTTTTATTGGGCAACATCTGATGTTGTATGGTCTTTGCCGAGAACAAAGATCAATTATCGTCCTGAATACTATCATAATATCGAAAACACGAAACCTTTTTTCGTGATGGTCTATGGTTCACTATAATTATTTATTGGAAATCAAACAATCAAAAAGTTGATTTCTTAGGAAATGTTTATAATTACGGATTAGCAAATAGCAGGTATGATTGAGGCGCCGGCTTCAAAATTTTGTGGGCAATAAGCTTATGACTAATTATGTTATCTCTATTGAAAAATTAATTTTTACTTTTTAGTAAGTACAAATTAAATATTACGGTCCTTTTTCAAGTAGGTTGTATTTTTTTAATTTAATTAATTTTTCTAGAGGTATGCTCTTCAATTGCTATTTACATTACAATCGTATTTAATACCATTGATAATAATAACAAAATTAAGAATATTTATCCACAGAAATTTCCGACTTTTATATCCCTCTAATCATATTGCTTGATCGTTGTTTCTAAACATTAACCCACCTTTGAAGATTACGATAAACATATCCGTTTGTTACACAAATACATTGCGTAATTTATGTTTAAAACTCCTTTGACTATATTTTATAAAATCTTACATATTATTTCTGACCTTGCAATTATTCTTTTTCATTTCAGCTTAAAAATGTGTTATTAAACACGTAATGCAAAATCTCAGGTAAATATACAACAGTTTAGTCCCTTTGAGTTATTTTTAGGAAAATAAATCTTGTAAATAAAATAATAATAAAAAATAAAGTGAAAATTTTCAGTCAAGTTATATTCAATGAATTTATCTCTTAGGATTTAGCGCACAAAATATAAATCGCTAAAACTTTTTAACGAAATCATATAATATCGCAAATTTTCCAAAAAATAACTTTAGGTATCAGCAATAATGCACAATTTATAAAGTATAAAATTTCTAAAGTTTGTAACACAACTTTTTAATTATAAAAAAGTGCCTATAAGTTACTTAAAATTACTAACAAATCCGCCATTTTGTTGTGGTTGAATAATATTATTTCTAATTTATACCATCATTTAGTACATTATCAAAAGATGTTCAAGTCAAAATTTCAAACTAATATCCCAAAAAGCGCCGAGATATGACGAATTAAACTTAAAATTTCACTAAAATTACAAAAGATAAAAAATAACAACTTTCGTTATTTTAAATATGTGTAATTTGCGGTAACTTTGTACCGAAAAATTCTCAAGTAATATAATTTCGATTAAATTAGTTTGATCCGGTAATGACGACCTTGCCACTTCGACGCTAAAATCGGGGGTGAGCTGCAAGCCTAGGTTGCGTCTGTGTGCGCGAGCGTGTTCGAGAGTATAGTTAGAATTTATAAGTTATTGCATTTTTCGGATCAATCTGTATTTTATCGATTAACCTGCAGCATGCGTAACAATATTATTTCGTGATATTTCAGTAATTTTGAAATACACATCTTGGTAAAATAAAGTTGGATAAAGTGATTGCAAATAATGGAATGATAGTTGTTATACTCTATCAAAGTATCATCTTGAAAAGAAACATTTAATAGAACATTTAACTCACTACTATACTGGGGAACTACAAAATGAAACTTTGAGTTCATAAAACAACATTTTCTAGTAAAGAATCACATCGATTTACTAAACTGTACTAAGCTATTAGAAAATAGTAGACCTATTTACAAAATATTATATCTATATGAAAAACGTATTCTATAAATGATCTTCATGAAATATTTGTAGGTTAAAGTTACTTCAATTTAAAAAAATGTTACATGATAATGGTTAAAATATATGTAATGGATAGCTTGTTTTATTAAAGCATCAATGGTGAAGTTTGGTAATAAATAAATAAACAACCATAATACTTTACAGAAGAGTTTATTGGGCATAAAGAACAATGTTTAACTAAAGTTTTCATTTTACTTTTAGTAAAATAACATATTTTTACTTTATTTTTCATATTTTAAATTATCTTTTTAAATATTTGTAATAAACGTTTACTTCATTGGAAACTAAAAGTAGTTTATGTTATTAAAGTGATAAAGTAACAATCAATGAATTTGTTCTTTTCCATGACCTATAAATAAAAATTAAGTCCATATTGCATTATTATTATTATTTTTGTGAAATAATTTATTATGTTATTTATTAAAAATATTATAATTAATTTTGTAAACAGTTTTCTTTTCATAACTGTTTTCTATTGCAATTTGATAAATTATGTTATTATCCTCTCATTTTATTTTCTTTATTCAGTGAGGATTTTATGCATTCTATATAGTAAGTTATATGAAGCAGCCATTTTTTTGTTATATGGATGAATAGAATTATTTGTTATAATTTGGTTTGATAAATTATATAATTTATTGAAAATTTTGATTTTTTCTTTATATTGTTAAATCTATAAAATTTATTTTATTATTTGTTTCACTTTCATAAGTAAATTTGATTTTATTAATAATTTCATTTATTTTATCCAAAGAATTTGTTAAATTTATATTATTAAAGTTTGATATATACATTCCATCATCAACATATCGAATCTTAATAATGTGATATTGTGATGTGATATTAAAATACGTTATTAGATAAACTATTCAGTAACTCATTATTATTCCACAATAATATATCTATGAATATAAAGTAAACGCACGAATCTATAGTTAAAAATAAACAAATTTCACTGATAAAATGAAAATTTTAATCCTGGAATCTGAGAGGCATAAGGCGCATTCTTTAGTAATTTCTCGAAAGTAACAAAATTTTCAAAAGCATGTGCTGCTTTCGCGGATCGTTTGTGAACTAAATGCTAAATATTAAACAAAAAACATTACATTATTTGTATAATAAATTTTATTTTAAATTTAATTTAAGTAGACGATTTTAATAATGTTTATTTTTAAGGATTTGCTACTTTAAAAACATTTTGCAACCTCCGAATAAACATAACTGTAATGAAGGTAGGGTTATTATATTATTTTAAAATGTAAACTAAATAATTTACTGTTTACACAGCATAAGGTTTTATAACATAATATGTCAATTATAAAATAATATTGTGTAATCCAGTGTTAAACATATCGATACTATAATATACAGCCGTGATAGTCTACTGTTACATTCGTTTACGTTTTTTAGAAACATTCTTGTTTCATTTTTGTGGTCCTGTAATAGATGAGAAAATTTTGCATGAGATTGATCCGAGATTTTTAGAATCTAGATTAATATCTCACCCAGGATTTACTATTAAACAATTGAATACTAGATTTGTGATTGGATATCAATATCACCTGTTACAAGCTGTTACTTGTAATGAATAAATAATGAATTATAGACAATTACAACAATGTACGGTAGTCTGTGAATTTAGCAGACTTTCATTAAATATATTTCAGCATTTGCAATATACTTTCCAATTTTCCAACTAGATAGTTATGGTTAGGAATGTATGGAAATTAAAGATATTCAATTGGAGGGATTTTAAAAAGGAAAATAATAGATAAAAACAAGTGAACTGTAAGGAAATATTATTTTAAAAATTATAAATACCGTATGCCTTTATTCAAGAAAAAAATCCTTTTTACTTTATAAAACAAATGGTCAGAAAAACTGTATTTAGCTGTAAAAGATTAACTAATATATATATATATATATATATATATATATATATATATATATATATATATATATATATATGTATGTATTTACTAAGTATATATATATATATATATATATATATATATATATAGCTGTTATTGATTATGTTTGTATTTAGAAATGGAGGAAGTTTTCTTCTATGACATTGTTATATATGAAATTTATAATATAGGGGATTGTGATGATAAAACACATTTGTGTGTAGATATTATTTATAACGAAATAATATATCGCAATTTATATATATTAATATATGAATCGTAAAATCACAAAACTAGTTTTATAAAGGTATTAATCTGTATGAATACGAGGTTTCACTGATAATGAGAAATATCAGGCGCATTCTAGAGTAATATCTCGAAAGTAACTAACCTTTTTCTTGCATGTGCTGCTCTCGCGGGATTATGAGAAACTAAATCCAATCAGAATGAAAAATATAGTTCTCTATTCGTTTTTATTTGCTTAATATTACATTATTTCAAACAGAAGAATTTAGCAATATTTGTTTACTAATTTGCAACTTTAAAAAAATTACGAACGAAAAGAGCAATACAATATCTGAGAATTAAATAATAATTTATTGCTTTATACCATACCCTTCGTTATTATAGTTATAACTAATATAACGAACATCACATGATAGTTGTTTTCATATATATATATATATATATATATATATATTAATATAATAAATATGGTGATATGTTTTCTTGTAATATAGTTAATAAATTAAAAGTATTTCATAAACAAGAATACTTTTAATGAATTTAAATATATATATATATATATATATATATATATATATATATATATATATATTTATTTATTGAACAGAAACATATTATAAACAAATATGTTGTACTTCATTTAGTTTAAAGCTTTTATTTAATTTCATTAAATACTAAAATATAAAAAACTAGTACACTTTTTTACCATTAAAGCAAGTCTCTAAGTAATAAAAGAACCCTTGTTATGAAACGTTTTTGTTCAATATATAATTTAATGTTACAATCTATTTTAACTTTGTCATCTACAGACCTACTGTTGCTTGAAACCATAATAATATTTTTTCTTCAATCTGACAACATTAATTTTTATAACAATCAAAGTGTTCAAGCTCAACATATATATATATATATATATATATATATATATATATATATTGTCATCGAAACTCGTTGAAAAAAATGAAATAATGATTGTCAGATGGTTTTTGTTATTTATGTATTTATTAAATATGATATAAACTTTATTTTTCTCAAAACGTACTAGGCTAACGAGGTGTACTAGGCTGAAATAAGAAGCCGAATGTAATTAGCCAGCAAATAAACGAATCGTTAGAACAACACTCTCTAATACTGCATTTGATTAACACACGCTACAACCAGTAATTTGGCGATATTATTACTGGGTAGTGACGTTACAATGTTCTTACTAAGTTTCAGGAGTCCACATTATAAATATGTAATAGATTGTAATAGTAATTTGGTTTCTGCGGAGTTACCGGTTGAAATTTAGTAAGATAGGTTTACCTAATTTATATAAAATATCTTTTCTAGAACAAAATGCCGTGTAGTTTTCTAATACCTTAAACCTTAACAGTACAAATCTTTAAAGGGTTAGTCAGTTACAACCTGCTTTATTCTGTGTCTCTATTACGAAATTCATATATATTTCTTTTAGTATATTTATATATATTTTATATATTTTTACTAACATGACTGAAATTTTCTATTATGAAGCACTTTCGAAAGATAAAAAACAAAGAAACTTTCTATCTAAAAACGTTAGTTAAAGAATGACAATTTTCATCTTCTAACCAAGATAAAGAAATGCAAGTTTAAGACGCTAGATCAAGCGATGTATCTGGGAAGGATATGCTTTATTTCTTTAATAACTTAGCAAATATCACCCTAAATTAAAAACTAAATGACCTTTATCTAAATTGAATAAGTGCATTTCATAAGAACAGTAATAATTAAACCCGCCGAAAAATAACAAGTAAACTATGATGAGCCTTACACACATAATTTACCTGTTTGTACTACATATTCATACATCTGTTTGTACCAATGTTTATTTACATTACGAAGAGTAATAACTTTGTTTTATTTTAATTTTAGCCTATACCCGGGATCCGGTTTTTTTGCCAATCTTACCAGCTTTATCATTAATAATTGTCCATACCTCTGAGCGTTTTATATGGTTACCAACAGATACAATGGAAATTAACTAATAATAATGTGTTGAATAACAATTATTAATGCAATTCTATATTGTTTATATATATATATATATATATATATATATATATATTTATATATATATATATATATATATATATACACACACACATAGAGAGAGAGAGAATTAAAATAAAAGAAAGACATAGAAGAAATAGAGGGGAGGGAGAAGGAGAGAGAGGGGGAAAGATAGAGAAAGAGAGACAAAAAGGATGGAGAGAGAGGAGAGATCGAGGATGATTGGAAAAAGAATAACTGGTGTTCTATGACCCAAAGAATAACATGGCATCATCCATGTTGACTGCTGCGAAAAAAATACTGAATAGCAATGATATGTTTTTTTAGTTACTAGGGTACATACATTAACTTATAGTAATTCATAAAGACTTACTTTACGATTTGTATAAATGAGGAGAGAGCCGTCAACACAGATAAGTTTCTCTGGGTCGCAAAAAGAGCCGACCACAACAGCAACTCTCACAGTTGATGTACGGTTAGTCACCTGGAAATCGTCTTTGATTTATCTTGGCGAATTCTAGATAAGCTACTACACTATACTCAAGCTTCTTCTACCATTACAATGCCAGAGTCATACTCGCTTAGAACTTCTTACTTCTTTTTAAATTTCAGCTACATCCCTCTGAAAACCAAATACTCAATGGTCGTGATTATTTTATTCGCGTCTTGAAATTTTGCGTCTCCTGTCTGGTGGCCACTGAAAGGCGTCCAGATTACCTAGAATCATACCATTCTAACTCGCTGAGATGCACCTTCCAATTCCACAGATTTGTTCCTATCCATAGAATCCTCCAATCCTTCAAAGCATACAACCCATTTCCCCTTTTAGAGATATCCATAACGCCTAGAACTTAGAATACATACACATCTGGAATCTCAACGTTTCCACTGCACCTCCCCTATAGTCCTTTAGGACCCCTACTACTGCCCCTCAAACAGAAATCTCCCTTCTTTAGTGTTTCTTATGTCATTTAGGTTGGGAAAGTAATCTTAATTTATTATGTAACCATAAATACTCTAGAATTGGTTACTTTTCAATTATTCTTAAGGAAATTGGATTAACCTCCAAACTGAACACTTTTAGGATTTAACTAACGTAGTTTAAAGTATTTTTACTGCAAGTTTAATAAAAAAATCGACTTTGTCAATGAAACGATTGTTGACTGCACTGTCACTGGCTCTGCTCCCACCACTCTGCTCACGGCGCCGATTATCGTGCAGTGTTGTTGACTGACGGGGAGAGGAGGAACTGTCTCTGTTGTGATTGGGCAAAATTTCGTCGCCACTGAAAAGTAACTGATATTTTACCACGGCTGTCATTTGTTTATTTGTCACTGTCCAGGTTCTTCTCATTTACGTCGTGTGTGGGTGGTTCGATTTCTGGCAGTTTTCAAGGTAGTGACAGTGCTGTGTACAGTAAACGCTATTTCCCACTCGGTAGTTTGATGTTAATATAATAAGAGATTATTTTAAAATAAAATGAGCCTTCCAAAAAAGGAAAAAGCGAGGTGTGGTATCATTTCACCAATGTTGTATGCCTGCGTGTTATTGGCATATACAGAGCAGTTTCAGTATCCCTTATCACCGGCACTAAAATCACCGGTAAAAGTCACTGATCTAAACTGGCGCCGTCTTTAAAATCACCGATCCGTTAAAATCCTTTAATCGACAACCCCTAGATCCATAGGTAACTTTAAATGTCGTATAGTAATAAAAACGAAAGAGTTCAGGTTTCAAAAGAAGTTTTCTAAATAAGGCTTGATGTTGAATTGAATTGTAAATTATATAACAATATATATGGGGAAATAAACGTAAATATTTGGGGTTTTAAAACATTCAGTGGGTCTAGCTAACACCTAAATTAGATAAATTAGTTTCATGTTTAGATGTAAGATTTTTCTAAATTTAAAATATGAATGTTTGCCTACGATAGGGAAATTTCATTACGTTGTTAGTAGTAAAAAGGATTTAATAAGTAAATTTTTAAGTAGTTAGGCCCTATATATCTAATTGTCTGATTACAAGTTTCTTAAATAGAAAGTAATTTTTGTTATTTAATGAAAAATAGAGGAAGTAAATTCCATAATTTCAAAGATAAAATAAATTTGAAATTGATAAAAGTAAATTTTAGCAAATGAGTGTTACTCGTATTATGTTGTTTTTATCATAATTATGTTGTTTTTGTCTTAAATTTAACTTGTTTTTTTAAACTTATATAAGAAAATAGATTCTGTAGGTAGGCCTACTGAAGAGTAAAGATTTTCCATAAACAAAAGGATTTAGAAAGTAAACTTGTAGTAATAATTTAAAAATTTTGAAAGGAAAATTTGAGTAAAATTTATTTGGGATTAGAAATTTGAATATGCCAAGATTTAATTAACAAAATAATTACAATCAAATTAAAATAAGTAGTTCTGATATTTTGAAATTTCAATTAGAAAAAGAAAAAAGGATTTCTTTCACACTCCTAAAACAACAATTGTCTTTTCGGCGTCAAGATGCCTTCCAAAAATCCCTTTCCCCCAGAAAAAACTCCCAAAAAGGGTTAAATCCCCTGCAATTTAGGTATTTTGAAAATTAAAGTTCAGTGACTGGTTCACTGGCAGATTTTGGCGAGCATTGCACAGCGTTCCTAGCTACGGCTAGCAGAGGCTCGTTTCAAAATATTTAATCTGCAGCGGACGCAAGTGAGGGTCTGGGCGGCTTAGGGGTCGATCAACGAAAGGGTTGGCTGCTTGGTAAGTGAGCGCACGATCGGGGGGGGGGGGCGAGTGTGCCACGACCGTTGCAGTGTGTGTGTGTGTGTGTGTGTGTGTGTGTGTGTGTGTGTGTGTGTGTGTGTCTGTGTCTGTGTGTGTGAACGACTGAAAAGGAAAGAAACTGAATAAAATACTACTCGATAAAATCATTAGAAACTATAACCTACATCTCTAAATACAAAACAAAATGAATAAGAATATAATGTAGGGAAAAAGAAAGTTACCCTGTCGTTAAAAATATTATTGAAATACTCTAAATAATAAAAAAAACTAGATATACCATATGTGCACAACTTAAAACAAATAAATGGGGTTTAATCTGAAGTAAATTATATTATTTATTGTTTTTTTAATTTTTACTGTGGTATTGTGTATGTGTTGAATATTTTTATTGTAAAACAATCTGTAGATCCGTTTCATATTGAAGAAAAAAGCTACTAATTTGAACCAACAATACAAGAAAATCAGAGTTGTGATCAATAGCTTGTGAAAAAGTCACATTAGCTTTTGAAAATCATTAGCTTGTGAGAAAAGCTACAAGTTTAATAGAAACACACCTATACTGCATTCAAGTTAATTTAGATTGATCTTTTGTAATAAAATAATGCGTTAAAGAAGGCTAAAGCTACAAAACGTATATTGCAACCTTAAATACTCCATATGGAGGAATACACTTATAATACACTAAAAATAAAACTAACAATCAGTAAATAAGCAAAGCAATACTAAAATAATGTCCTTTTAATATTATTATTAGGAGATACGTTTAAAACAGGCATCATCTAGAACATGGGTTTCCAAACATTTGGTTATAATATAAGTACACAGTTTATTAAAATTTAAAACTAAATTTACACCTCAAATTTATATTTACATAAATAATCTTATTATAATCTTATTATAAACATAATCTAATTATGTTTAGAAAAAATGAAATGTATGTAAAAATGATGCATTTGCCAAATATGATTTTGACCAATCATCATTTTTGATAAAACACTTAAGGTGTGTCCCAGAGTATTGCAGGCAGCTCTTCTATTATACTTGCGATTTTCAAGCACATATTTGTGCGAAAAAGCATTTTTAGCACTTGTTACAATGAAAACAAAATATATGAACAAACGTGATGTTTTTAATGACTTTGTGACGTTGTGCCCTTACTAAAATACAACCGGAAATAGGTACCCCAGTGATAAAAATGCAAGCTCTTTAACAGATTTGTCTCTTAACAGTTAAACTTTACCTTGAAAATTAAAACTTGTAAGGTCACATTATATTTCTTCTGAAAGTAGATATAAATAAATAAATTGTTTTCAGTATATATACATAAATTATATTTGTTTCTTCCTCATATGTCCATACCATTTATTTATAGAGTAAAGTGGAGGTGGCGTGAGAGGCTTTCATTTGGAGAGGGGTGTGGTACCATAACGTTTGAGAACCCAAGATTTAGAAGATTCCGCTTACCTGAAAACAGTGGTGAGGATTCAACAGTACAACTAACCCCGCTTCACCGCAGTACGTCTTCTAGAAACGTTACCGAAATTTTCGATCCGCACAGGTCATAAAATATCAAGTTTTTATCTTGAAAGTACCACCTCACATCGTGGACAAGTTCAACCACCCTTAACTGATTTAGCTCCTCATAGCGCACGATGTTTAAAACTTTTCCAAATGCATGGACAACTTCGCATAACTATAATAATTTTCTAAACAAATGCTATCACTACAACTACATTAGGAATGTCTATTTCTAAAAAATGTATTTAGTTGAAATTTAGTACATGGTTATGTAGAAATTTCACAATTATAGCTTTCAATATCGGAAAATATCTGCAAAATTAAGGACAAAGAAATTAGGAAACAATTACAAATACAGTGTATTAATATATTTTTTCAAATTATATATGTATATATATATATATATATATATATATATTAAATATGATGATATGTTTTCTTGTAATATAGTTAATAAATTAAAAATATTTCAAAAACAAGAATACTTTTAATGAATATATTTATTCAAAGCATTTCGGCAATAAAATAGTACCAGCATCTTCAGGAAAATAATTATCTAATAAAATATTTTTACAAAATTAAATCATATGTGCTACAAACAACCATATGTTTATAAGTATTGCACTTTATGTAATTTTTTCTATAACATCAATGACCTTATAAATAGTTTGTTGCCTTGATCTCACTTGAATTTGTTCATTAATTAATTCGTCTTTAACTTTATGCTTATAAATTTCTAATGTTTCAAATATATTCATTTTTAATCCTTTATTTAATACTTTTATTAATTTCATGTTTTATATATATATGAAATGGTATATATATATAGCTTTTTAAATAAATGATATAATAATAATAATTCCAATAAAAATATCATATGAAAGTAAAATACAAATAAATTTTTCCAGTAAAATGTAATTGAAAAAATAACCAGATATAAATTAAAAATTGACAATAAATCACCTGGAGCATAAAGAGCTACGATGTTTAAATCTTTGGTAGATAATCAAACGGAATTATGGTGATCCAAAGACAATTGGCATTATTAAAGTGTAGGGTAACGTATCTGAAAGCGTGCTTTAGTGTGCCCCGAAGAGGAGGGGAACAAACGTTTTTACAATTCCAAAGGTCCAGAATAGATACTTCAATATACCCAGTGGGAGGTACAGTTACCAGAGGTTTTTTGATTAAGAGAAAAGCTACCTCAGGACGTTAAAAAATAGATTACCGATGTTTTACAGTTTTAATTAAATTTTTTTAATTATTTGACATAAATTTAAATAAACTTGTTTTTAATAGGCTCTTCTATTGTCCCACCCCTCAATATGTTTATTACAATCTTTTTCTGAGACTTTATTAAAAATTTAGTAAAATACTAAGCTAGACGTACTTAAACACATCGCCCCGAAAGAGTTAAAAATGAATCAAATAAATTTAAAATATAATTATGAAATTTCAAAGAAAACGTAAAGGAAACAAAAAAAAAGAATAACTAATAGTATAGCTGATGTTATAAACTTAGCAACAAATTTTAGTTTATATGCTTTTAGTTATACTCTCTGACGATGATGACTTCGTCGTCGAAACGCGTTGAAAAAAAATGAAATACTGATTGTCAGATGGTTTTTCTTATTTATGTATATATTAAATATGATATACACTTTGTTTTTCTCAACAATTTTGAAATTATTTAATTTTATTTGGTTTAATAACCATAGTGCGTGAGTGTCGAGAAGGCAACACTTCTTCTTGCGTAAAATCTTTAAAAAAGAGCCTATTATTTTTAGTTTACGGTTGACCTGTTTCAAACGAAATGAAATAAGAAAATTAAGTCATTTAAGGTAAAAATATTATTGTTGCCTAAGATATACCACACTGTGGATGAAATTTTAAAAGAATTTAGAGGAATAGAAACTTTAAATAGGAATAAATTCGAATAAGAAATGATTCAGAGCTTAAATAAAAAAAAGTATGGTGAATAAAAATGAAGCATTTTATTATATACATTATTACATTTTCTGCTCATTTTAAACCAAAACAATCTCTTACCAATGTTTAGTCTCATTTTAACTGAAATATCGTGCAGCTTTAGTCTTCAAGGTCTGCTTGATGTCGTTGCAGTTTGTTGACTGGTACTACGGTCCGCTCACTGTAAGGTAGAACACCAAACGGTTATATCACTCAGGGCTTGGTGTTCGAGCTTAGAGTGATCGGCCCGTAGCAATATTCAATCTTCTATCTTCTATTTCGGTGAAGATTTCACTTGAATATCATGCATGAGATATTTTAGAACTTACTCTATTGCTATACAAATATTTATAGTGTAAACGCTACGCAAATACTGTAGGTCAGTAGATGTCTGTATAGTACACTTCTTATAGTGTGTATTTCTAATTGTGATTTTTTAAATCTACCGTCATTTATTTGGCCTCTGGTAGGTTTACTAAGCGGAAATAAGAAGCCGGAAGTCATTATCCAGCATATAAAAGAATCGGTAGAAAAACATTCTCTAATACCCCATTTGATTATTACATGCTACAACTAAAATGGCAATATTATTACTGGGTAGTGACGTTACAATGTTTTTACTAAGTTTCAGGAGTCGACATTATTAATATGTAATAGAATGTAATAGTAATTTGGTTTCTGCGGAGTTACCGGTTGAAATTTAGTAAGACAGGATTACGTAACTTATGTAAAATATCTTTTCGGTTCCAAGGTCGTCCATATATAGCATTTTCAGTGGTCGCTTAGCCAAGAGGGGATTTACAATGTGTAAAATGTTAGCCAAGAGCGAGTTAGCACATGTGCAATATATTTCAATTAAAAATTTCCATTTCCTGCGAGTTCTACATCATTTAATTTATGTAATAGAAAACAATTTACTCCTCCTTATTAAAACAGTTGTTACATATTGGTTTACTTATAAACAAATATATTTCTTTTAGTATAATTAAAAATATTTTATATATTTTTACTAACATGACTGAAATTTTCTGTTATGAAGCTTAAAAATACTTTCGAAAGATAAAAAAGAAAGAAACTTTCTATCTAAAAACGTTAGTTAAAGAATGACAATTTTCATCTTCTAACCAAGATAAAAAAATGCAAGTTTAAGACGCCTGATCAAGCGATGTATCTGGGAAAGATGTGCTTTATTTCTTTAATAACTTAGCAATTATCACCCTACATTGAAATAAAATGACCTTTATATAAATTGAATAAGTGCATTTCATAAGTACCGTAATAACAGGTAAACTATGATGAACTTTACACACATAATTTACCTGTTTGCACTACCTTTTCATACATCTGTTTGTACCGATGTTTATTTACATTATCAGGAGTAATAAATTTGTTTTATTTTCATTTTATCCTGTACTTGGGTTACTGTTATATTTTTCCAATTTTACCAGCTTTATCATTCAAAATTTTCCATACCTGTGAGCGTTTTATATGGTTACCAACAGATACAATGGAAATTAACAAATAATAAAGTGTTGAATAAGAATTATTAATACAATTCTATATTGTTTATATATATATATATATATATATATATATATATATATATATATATATATATATATATATATATATATATATAGAGAGAGAGAGAGAGAGAGAGAGAGAGAGAGAGAGTGCGAGAGAGAGAGAGAGAAAGAGAGAGATTTAAAATAAAAGAAACACATAGAAGATATAGAGGGGAGAGAGAAGGAGAGAGAGCGAGAAAGATAGAGAAATAATAAATACACATAAACCTCTTAACCACAAACTTTCTTTAATTTACCCTAATATACATTTCAGTTACAAAGTAACCATCCTCAGAAGGATAACGTACAAAGACTGTATGTAAGACTGTAGCAATTCGTAAAGACTTACTTTAAGTTTTGTATAAATGAGGAGAGAACAGTCAACGCAGATAAGTTTCTCTTGGTCGAAAAAAGATCCGACCGCTACAGGAACTCTCACAGTAGATGTACGGCGAGTCTCCTGGAAATCGTCTATGAATTATTTTGGCGTCATTCTAGATAATATACTACACTATACTCCAGCTTCTTCTATCTTAGTCATTCTCGTTTAGAACTTCTTACTTCTTTTTAAATTTCAGCTACATCCCTCTAAAAACCAAATGCTCAATGTTCGTGATTATTTTATTCGCGTCTTGATGTTTTCGTCTCCTGTCTGGTGGCCACTTTACAGAGAGACGTCTAGATTTTCTGGAATTATTCCATTCTAAATCGCTGAAATCCACCTCCCAATTTTACAGATTGGTCCCTATCCATAGAATCTGTCAATTCTATAAAGCATACAACCCATATCCCCATTTAGGCATTTCGCAAACGCTTAAAGCTTAAAATACATACACTTCTGGAATCTCAACAACTCCACAGCACCTTCCCTAAGGTCCTTTAGGATCTCTACTACTGCCCCTCCAACTGAAATCTTCCTTCTTTAGTGTTTCTTATGCCATTTAGGCCGGGAAAGTAATCTAAATTTATTATGTAACCATAAATACTCTAGAGTATTTTTTTTTTTCAATTATTCTTAAGCAAATTGGAATAACCTCTAAACTGAACACTTTTAGGATTTAACTAACGTAGTATAAAGTATTTTTACCTTAAGATTAATAAAAAAATCGACTTTGTCAATGAAACGATTGTTGACTGCTCTGTCACTGGCTTTGCTCCCACCAGTTGGCTCACGGCGCCGATTATCGTGCAGTGTTTTTTACTGACGTGGAGAGGGGAAATTGTCTGTATTGTGATTGGGCAAAATGTCGTTGTAGGGACTGAAAAGTAACTGATATTTTACCACGGCTGTCATTGGTTTTATGTCACTATCACTGGTTCTGCTCATTTACGTCGTGTGTGGGTGGATCGATTTGTGTCAGACTTTAAGATAGTGACACTGTTGTGTATAGTAGACGCTGTTTCCCACTCGGTAGTTTGTTGTTTTTATAATAGTAGAATATTGTTAAATAATATGAGCCTACCAAAAATTATAAAGCTAGGTGTGGAATCATTTCACCAATGTGGTATGCCTACGTGTTATTGGCGCATACAGAGAAGTCTCAGTATCTCTTGTCACCGGCACTAAAGTCACCGGTAAAAGTCACTGATCTATACCTTGTGCTATCTTTAAAATCACCGATCCGTTAAATTACCTGAATCGACCACCCCTAGAGCCATGGTGTATCTTTAAATGTCGTAACGCACACAAAAGTGTTAAACTCACTGGGTACTAACCGGGTATTGAAATCTATTAGTTATATTACTTCATACTGTTTCCACATTACAAAATACTTTTACCACGAATTTCTTACGTTTTCCCCAAATTGTATAAGGACCTACAAAATTTTTAGTTCAAGGGTCTTTATGAAAATACACCGAACAGGAGTTTTCGATAGCTGTAATCGATTTTGTCAGTTCTCAGTAAAAGATTACGGTTAGTTTTTTTGTGAGTTTACTTTAGTAATAAAATCGCAAACGAATTAAATGAACATGGATAAAAATCCGACGAGAAGTTATAATCCTATTGTTCTTGAACCAATAAAAATATTCTCTATCCATAAAAGTCCCACAACATAAACGTTTACAAAACATTTCCATACTGTACAATTTACATAATATTTGCCAATAATAAAACACGGCTATTTCAAAGTCATTATACCTATTTCTCTATTAATATGTAAAATAAATTCACTACGCTAAAACATGTAAGTTTCTTTCTACTTTTATACTTAATAAAAATATCCGCTTTTAATAGTCAAGTGTAGAAAAACCATTTAGTAGTAGAAAAAAAATCAACTATGAAAAGCTTACTATTTTCAGCAGCGAAACCTGTTGATGACTATATATTGAAAAAACTGCATACATGATAAATGGAAACACTTGTGTTATCTTTACATAAGCTTGCATTTTATCTCATGCGACATATAAAGTCTGGATATGTTTCTCTGCCATTAGACTCTTGAGTGATACTTTTGTTTAAAAATATAATATAGCGCAATCCTTCGGGAAATTGTACCTTATAACCCCATGAAAAAAAGAATAATAAAAAAAGATACAGAATGTAATAAACAAATATTAGTAAACGTGTATGACCTGATTAATAGTTATTTAGTTTTTAAAAAATTGAGGATGATTTACTGAGCCCCTGCTTGAACGTAACATTACAAATATATCACCTGTTCTTAAATTCGGTACATTAAGCAAGCAACATTACAAAAATTTAACCAAAGTAAGATTTTACACTATTTACATTATTATTTAAAGTAATTCACCAGAACTAACGAAAAATACTAAACAAGCTACTATTAATTAAAGTTAAAAATAACATAACAACAGAGCGAAAACAGGAATACAATATCTAAGAATTAAATAATAATTTATTACTATGAAAATATTGGAAAGAACCCCAATACCACAAAAATAATAAAACTAATGACAAACCTCATCATTCTAGTTTGTAACTTCTTGTGTGATAGATTGTATTTTGTAATAAGACCTCTGATGATGACGAGATGATCATCGAAATGTACATAGGGGTTTAATCTTAAGTAACTTGTTTTATTTGTTATTTTTTGATTTTTTTGTGGTATTGGGGTTCTTTCCAATATTTTCATTGCAATACATTGTACCACTGTGCTCTTGATATTGTGTAATAATTCATTCCTTTATGCCATACCCCTTTGTCATTATAGTTATAAATATTATAAAGAACATCAAAAGACAGTGGTTTTTATATAAATAGGCCCTATATATATATATATATATATATATATATATATATATTGAACAGAAAGATTTTATAAACAATTATGTTGTACTTCAATTTGTATAAAGCTTTTATTTTATTTTATTAAATACTAAAATATAAAGAACTTGTACACTTTTTTACCATTAAAACAAGTCTCTTAGTAATGAAAGAACCTTGTTATGAAACGTTTTTGTTCAGTATATAATTTAATGTTACAATCTATTTTAACTTTGTCATCTACAGACCTACTGTTGCTTGAAACCATAACAATATTATTTCTTCATTCTGACAATATTAATTTTTATAACAATTAAGTGTTCAAGCTCAACATATATGTATATATATATATATATATTGTATGTATACTCATACACACTCATAGGTGTGTGTGTGTGTGTGTGTGTGTGTGTGTGTGTGTGTGTGTATAAACAACCCCTCAAAAACACAAATTTATTCTCTCATATCGGTATAGTTATATTTTCTGGCTTTCATATTACATTTCATTGTACTGGTAAAATATTAAAACTGCTTTATTATGAAATTAATTTTTATTGAGTTCACAGTACATAAAATCCTGACCAATATATCCAAATATAATACACTAAAACCAAATTAGAACAGCACACTAATCTATATCAGAATAAATCGTCTTCAGGGTGCACATGCTCCATTAAAGTCTATAATGCTTGGTTTAAAATGAGTTTAAATGGCCGATAGTAACTAAAAAAGAACGAACTGAATAAAATACTACTCGATAAAATCATTAGAAAATATAACCTGCAGCACTAAATAAAAAACAATAAGAATATAATGTAGGGAAAAAGAAAGTTACAATATCGTTGAAAAACTCTAAAAAAGAGAAATAGAAGATTAGAAAAACTTGATATACCTGATGTTTACAAGTTAAAACAGGTGTATGCGGTTTAATCTGAAGTAACTTATATTACTTATTGATTTTGATTTTTACTGTGGTAACCTATTGTGTATGTGTTGAATATTTTCATTGTAAAACAATCTGTAGATCCTTTTCATATTGAAGAAAAAAGCTACAAATTTGAACAAACAATACAAGAAAATTAGACCATAGCTTGTGAGAAAAGCTACTAGTTTAATAGAATCACACCTATACTGCATTCAAGTTAATTTAGATTGATCTTTTTTAATAAAATAATGCGTTAAAGAAGGCTAAAGCTACAAAACGTATATTGCAAACTTAAATACAACATATGAAGGAATACACTTATAATACACTAAAAATCAGTAAATAAACAAAGCAATACAAAAATAATATCTTTTTAATTGTATTATTACGAGATACTTTTAAAACAGGCGTCATCTAGAACATGGGTTTCCAAACTGGGGGGTGTGAAGGCGAATCAAGGAGGGCGCTAGACAAGTTGGAAAATAATAGGATACATTCTCATTTGGTTATAATTATGTACACAGTTTATTATAATTTAAAAATAAATTTACACCTCAGATTTATATTTATATAAATAATCTTATTGGCCATGATGTTTAGAAAAAAATGAAATGTATGCAAAAATGATTCATTTGCCAAATATGATTTTGACAAATCTTCATTTTTCATATAACACTTAAGGTGTCTCCCAGAGTATTACAGGCAGCTCTTCTATTATACTTGCGATTTTCAAGCACATATGTGTGCAAAAAAGCATTTTTAGTACTTGTTACAATGAAAACAAAATATAAGAACAGACGTGAATTGTCCACAATTTGTTTATCTGAATGAAAAATATCCAATCAGATATTTTTTTATTGGGCAACATCTGATGTTGTATGGTCTTTGCCGAGAACAAAGATTAATTATCGTCCTGAATACTATCATAATATCGAAAACACGAAACCTTTTTTCGTGATGGTCTATGGTTCACTATAATTATTTATTGGAAATCAAACAATCAAAAAGTTGATTTCTTAGGAAATGTTTATAATTACGGATTAGCAAATAGCAGGTATGATTGCGGCGCCGGCTTCAAAATTTTGTGGGCAATAAGCATATGACTAATTATGTTATCTCTATTGAAAAATTAATTTTTACTTTTTAGTAAGTACAAATTAAATATTACGGTCCTTTTCAAGTATTTTGTATTTTTTTAATTTAATTAATTTTTCTAGAGGTATGCTCTTCAATTGCTATTTACATTACAATCGTATTTAATACCATTGATAATAATAACAAAATTAAGAATATATATCCACAGAAATTTCCGACATTTATATCCCTCTAATCATATTGCTTGATCGTTGTTTCTAAACATTAACCCACCTTTGAAGATTACGATAAACATATCCGTTTGTTACACAAATGCATTGCGTAATTTATGTTTAAAACTCCTTTGACTATATTTTATAAAATCTTACATATTATTTCTGACCTTGCAATTATTCTTTTTCATTTCAGCTTAAAAATGTGTTATTAAACACGTAATGCAAAATCTCAGGTAAATATACAACAGTTTAGTCCCTTTAAGTTATTTTTAGGAAAATAAATCTTGTAAATAAAATAATAATAAAAAATAAAGTGAAAATTTTCAGTCAAGTTATATTCAATGAATTTATTATTTAAGATAAAAAATAACAACTATCGTTATTTTAAATATGTGTAATTTGCGGTAACTTTGTACAGAAAAATTCTAAAGTAATATACTTTCGATTAAATTAATTTGATCCGGTAATGACGACCTTGCCACTTCGACGCTAAAATCGGGGGTGAGCTGCAAGCCTAGGTTGCGTCTGTGTGCGCGAGCGTGTTCGAGAGTATAGCTAGAATTTATAAGTTATTGCATTTTTCGGATCAATCTGTCTTTTGTCGATTAACCTGCAGCATACGTAACAATATTATTTCGTGATATTTCAGTAATTTTGAAATACACATCTTGGTAAAATAATGTTGGATAAAGTGATTGCAAATAATGGAATGATAGTTGTTATACTCTATCAAAGTATCATCTTGAAAAGAAACATTTAATAGAACATTTAACTCACTACTATACTGGGGAACTATAAAATGAAACTTTGAGTTCATAAAACAACATTTTCTAGTAAAGAATCACATCGATTTACTAAATTGTACTAAGCTATTAAAAAATAGTAGACCTATTTACAAAATATTATATCTATATGAAAAACTTATTCTATAAATGATCTTCATGAAATATTTGTAGGCTAAAGTTACTTCAATTGAAAAAAATGTTACATGACAATGGTTAAAATATATGTAATGGATAGCTTGTTTTATTAAAGCATCAATGGTGAAGTTTGGTAATAAATAAATAAACAACCATAATACTTTACAGAAGAGTTTATTGGGCATAAAGAACAATGTTTAACTAAAGTTTTCATTTTACTTTTAGTAAAATAACTTATTTTTACTTTATTTTTCATATTTTAAATTATCTTTTTAAATATTTGTAATAAACGTTTACTTCATTGGAAACTAAAAGTAGTTTATGTTATTAAAGTGATAAAGTAACAATCAATGAATTTGTTCTTTTCCATGACCTATAAATAAAAATTAAGTCCATATTGCATTATTATTATTATTTTTGTGAAATAATTTATTATGTTATTTATTAAAAATATTATAATTAATTTTGTAAACAGTTTTCTTTTCATAACTGTTTTCTATTGCAATTTGATAAATTATGTTATTTTCCTCTCATTTTATTTTCTTTATTCAGTGAGGATTTTATGCATTCTATATAGTAAGTTATATGAAGCAGCCATTTTTTTGTTATATGGATGAATAGAATTATTTGTTATAATTTGGTTTGTTAAATTATATAATTTATTGAAAATTTTGATTTTTTCTTTATATTGTTAAATCTATAAAATTTATTTTATTATTTGTTTCACTTTCATAAGTAAGTTTGATTTTATTAATAATTTCATTTATTTTATCCAAAGAATTCGTTAAATTTATATTATTAAAGTTTGATATATACATTCCATCATCAACATATCGAATCTTAATAATGTGATATTGTGATGTGATATTAAAACACGTTATTAGATAAACTATTCAGTAACTCATTATTATTCCACAATAATATATCTATAAATATAAAGTAAACGCACGAATCTATAGTTAAAAATAAACAAATTTCACTGATGAAATGAAAATTTTAATCCAGGAATCTGAGAGGCATAAGGCGCATTCTTTAGTAATTTCTCGAAAGTAACAAAATTTTCAGAAGCATGTGCTGCTTTCGCGGATCGTTTGTGAACTAAATGCTAAATATTAAACAAAAAACATTACATTATTTGTATAATAAATTTTATTTTAAATTTAATTTAAGTAGACGATTTTATTAATGTTTATTTTTAAGTATTTGCTACTTTAAAAACATTTTGCAACCTCCGAATAAACATAACTGTAATGAAGGTAGGGTTACTTAGATTATTTTAAAATGTAAACTAAACAATTTACTGTTTACACAGCATAAGGTTTTATAACATAATATGTCAATTATAAAATAATATTGTGTAATCCAGTGTTAAACATATCGATACTATAATATACAGCCGTGATAGTCTACTGTTACATTCGTTTACGTTTTTTAGAAACATTCTTGGCTCATTTTTGTGGTCCTGTAATAGATGAGAAAATTTTGCATGAGATTGATCCGAGATTTTTAGAATCTAGATTAATATCTCACCCAGGATTTAGTATTAAACAATTGAATACTAGATTTGTGATTGGATATACTTATTTCCTAATATAGATAATACGATACTTATAAAAGAAATGAACAAAGGCCTGAGAATGAATATTTATGAAGCTTTAGAAATACATAAATATAATACTAATAATGAGTTGATAAATGAACAAATACAAGTAAAATCTAAATTCGATAATATATTCAGTGTTTGTAATGTTAGGGCAGCAAAATAAAAAAAAAAAAATAAATAAATAAATAAAAAATAAAAAATTTTAACAACATTGTAATTGATTTGGCATAACTATTTATTTGATCTAATTTGCACATATGTTAATTTTAATTGTTTAATATTCCTGATGATGTTGGTACTGTTAGCCAACGAAAAGCTTTGAATTGTAAATTCAAATATAATTCTTGTATTTGTATTTTGACTTTTGTTCTTTTTTATATATATAGTTATATACATATATATAGCTGTTATTGATTATGTTTGTATTTAGAAATGGAGGAAGTTTTCTTCTATGACATTGTTATATATGAAATTTATAATATAGGGGATTGTGATGATAAAACACATTTGTGTGTAGATATTATTTATAACGAAATAATATATCGCAATTTATATATATTAATATATGAATCGTAAAATCACGAAACTAGTTTTATAAAGGTATTAATCTGTATGAATACCAGGTTTCACTGATAATGAGAAATATCAGGCGCATTCTAGAGTAATATCTCGAAAGTAACTAATCTTTTTCTTGCATGTGCTGCTCTCGCGGGCTTATGAGAAACTAAATCCAAACAGAATGAAAAATATAGTTCTCTATTCGTTTTTATTTGCTTAATATTACATTATTTCAAACAGAAGAATTTAGCAATATTTGTTTACTGATTTGCAACTTTAAAAAAATTATAGTGGGTTTTGCAAACTTCCGAATAGTTATAACTGAAATATAGGTAAGGGGAATGAAATGATTCTAAATTGTGTACGTAAGATTGGAGAAGGCCTACTAATTGTGTACTCAGTCTATGTTTTTAGAAAATAATGTAATTTTTGCACATGGATACTACAACAGACAGTAGTGATATTATCCTGTTGTCTTTACGTTTTCAGAAACATTCTTGGCTCATTATTGTGGCTCTGTAATATTTACGATAAATATAATGATATTAATTGAACATTTTGAAAATCTAGATCGATACCTTAAATAGGATTTTTTATTAAATAATTGAATACTATATTTTTGATCGGAAATTGGTATCTTTTGTTACAAGATGTTGTTTATCCTGGATAAATAACAAATTACATTCTTCAACTTTGTAGTCCATTAATTTCCTTGAACTTAATTAATCACTTTAACATTATTTAACATTATAGTTAAACTTATTATTTAAATTTTCGTCCAAAACAACAATGTACGATAGAATGTAATTTTAACAAATTACATTCTTCAACTTTGTAGTCCATTAATTTCGGTGAACTTAAGTAATCACTTTAACATTATTTAACATTATAGTTAAACTTATTATTTAAATTTTCGTCCAAAACAACAATGTACGATAGAATGTAATTTTAACAAATTACATTCTTCAACTTTGTAGTCCATTAATTTCCTTGAACTTAATTAATCACTTTAACATTATTTAACATTATAGTTAAACTTATTATTTAAATTTTCGTCCAAAACAACAATGTACGATAGAATGTAATTTTAACAAATTACATTCTTCAACTTTGTAGTCCATTAATTTCGGTGAACTTAAGTAATCACTTTAACATTATTTAACATTATAGTTAAACTTATTATTTAAATTTTCGTCCAAAACAACAATGTACGATAGAATGTAATTTTAACAAATTACATTCTTCAACTTTGTAGTCCATTAATTTCCTTGAACTTAATTAATCACTTTAACATTATTTAACATTATAGTTAAACTTATTATTTAAATTTTCGTCCAAAACAACAATGTACGATAGAATGTAATTTTAACAAATTACATTCTTCAACTTTGTAGTCCATTAATTTCGGTGAATGTAAGTAATAACCTTAACATTATTTAACATTATAGTTAAACTTATTATTTAAATTTTCGTCCAAAACAACAATGTACGATAGAATGTAATTTTAACAAATTACATTCTTCAACTTTGTAGTCCATTAATTTCCTTGAACTTAAGTAATCACTTTAACATTATTTAACATTATAGTTAAACTTATTATTTAAATTTTCGTCCAAAACAACAATGTACGATAGAATGTAAATTTAGCACTCACGATATAATATATTTCAGTATTTGCAATATAATTTCAAATTTGGCACTTAGAGAGTAACAAGGTTATTATGATATGGAAATTCAAGTTATTCATTAGGGGTATTTTTAAGAAGTAATGTAATAGAATTAAACAAGTGACCTGTAAGGAAATTTTATCCTGTAAGGGTTGTTAGAGTTTGTAGTAGCAACACCCACTGATGGTGATGACTTTGTAACTGAAACGCGTATGAGTCAATAATTGAATAATTTGTAACTTTTGTGTATTTCTTTTATTTGCTTTCACATAACCTCACACGCTAATCTCAAAGAATAGTTGTATAAATGTTTTTATTAATTACCAACTAAAAGCTTAAGATCGGCAATTAAAATTTACGTCACTGTGCTCTAATATGACTTTATAGCCTTACACAAATCAAGACATGAAACAGTATGCTTCATTTATACAAAAGTAACTAATTGTTTCTAAGATGTTTGATCAAAAATAATAATAGAGAGAATCAGAATAGAATTGATCAGAATAGAAAGAAGAAAATTAGTTTCGAGTAAGCCCTAAGAATTATATTTTACGATAATATAAAACCAAGAAAGTAAAGATGTATAGTATACATAACCAACATTCAAAGCGCACAGTAGGTAATTTTTTATAAAAAGCACTTGAGAAATCTACTGCAATTACGAATATTAGGATGGTAAAGGCAAAGAGCGCCTTACCAAATAGTTTCGTGTACTTGTAGAGAAATATTCTACAACGGAAGTCTTAAATGGCTTTGTGTAGGGGACAGCATAGTTTCCTGCAAAGTTAGATGCTATGGAGCATTTCATATAAACGTATGCAAGCATTTTAGATTTGCATTGGATGAGTTCCTTGCATAGAAGTGTCAGTAAAACCTCTTACGAAAACTTGAGTGAAGGACGGAATGTCAAAAAGTATTGAGCTTAAACAAGTGAATAGGATTTGAAGAATATTTATGTAAAAAAAGGAAAACAAAAATAAACATGCTAAACTCAAATTTTCAATGAAACTCCGCACAAAATACTTCAAGACATGTGTTTAAGAAACAAAGTATTGAATAAATATCAGATAATTTTAAAGAAAATTGACTATTAGGCCAGCAGTGAAAGAATATTAAAGATTTTTAAAACAATTAAATATTTACTATAAATAGGTAATCAAACCTTAAAAAAATTATCTTCTCCAGGAAATGAGTGGCTTATGGTAGACAAGTTTCTATAGATAAACATAACTGATTAAAACTGTTCAATGCTCGATTGCTGCATATTCTTAGAAGAGTAACGGAATAATTTAACACTGGCCGTGAGAAAACATACACTACCACCTGCATACTAGTAATTTTACCCACTGGCATGTCAAAGGGGAAAATGTGCTACATATGAATACACGAGTAATGGATCAAACCAATATTTGTCGCAGGAAAATTATGCATACTAGATATTAAACCCACCGTAATGCCATAGACGCAACTATAGAGTTACATATTGAAGGACCAGTAACCTATCAACTCAACAGAAATGTCGTAGAAAAACAACGATTACACCAGGCTGCTAATAATTCAATGCACTGTCATGTCAAAAGGGAAACTAGAGTGTTAGGAGTGTAGGGGAGCCAAAGTTTCCACCTGCATGGTAGTTATTTAACCAACCGTAATGCTATTGATGCAACTATAGTGTTGTATATGGATGAACCATGAACGAATCAACTAAACAGTGGTCGTTGAAAACAACCCAATTACCAGATTGCTAATAACCCAACCCACAGTCATGTCAAAGGGGAAACTATATTGTTACATATGGGTCGAATTAGTATTTGACGCAGGAGAGCCACGGTTTCCACCTGCATTCTAGTGATTTAACCCTCCGTAATGTGAAATACCCATATATAGTGTCACATATGCATAGAAGCGTAACGTATTATCACAACAGTTGGCGGAGGAAAGGAATCCCTTTCAGTGGGTTCTAATAACTCAACTTGGTGTAATGTCAAAAGGTGAACTACAGTTTCATAAATGCTTAGACGGTTAATGGATCCAAATCAATATTTGTCGCAGAAAACCAACTCTTCCACTTTCATCCTAGTAATTTAACCCTCCGTCATGTCAAATGCACAAATGCACAAATGCGCATTAAGTGTTACATATGCATAGAATATTAACGCATTATCTCAACATTTGTCGTAGGAAAACCACTCCTTTTACTGGGTGCTAATAATTTCACCCACGGTAACATCAAGTGTTACCTATAGTGTTACAAGAAAACAATCCCTCTTCCATTGTGATAATCGGTTAATCCACCTTAATGCCAAAGAGTGGACTGTAGTGTTACATAAGCTTAGATGAGTAACGCATCAATACAAAAGTTCTCTTAGGAAAGTAACTACTGTTTACTTTAAAATAGGGCAATATCATTTGCGTACGTAGCGTGCATTCTTTAGAATTTTATTTCAAGTGTATTAATATTTTGTAAGGCATAAATAAACCTGAAACAAATGTAAACTATTATTTTATCCAAACTAAATATTTGTAGTATTGTGAATTTATACCAGTTGATGTATAATAAACTTTTGAGCACTGTGGACTAGTTTTTTAACTAAATAAATAAAACTCACTAACAAAAAATACACAAATATTTATTACAATTACTTAACCAATTGAGATAATTTCCCATTATGCGCTGCTTCTGTTTATAATATGCAAGATAAACAATTATTTTACAAATGCGCTACAGAATATAGCTATTGCTCACAGTATTAAACTGTTAGAGGTTATCAATAAATTGGATATTTTCGAAAATTAATGCTCGAATATTGGAATAGCGTCTAGCTAACCTACTCCTGTAAACAAATACACTTTTCAAATAATTATAGTAATAAAATAACTTTTCAAAATCTACCTTTTGTATTGTTGTATGAAATCTTCACAATCATAAGTATCCATTCTATTTAGAACAATCAAGAACACGGACACTGCGCACTATAAAAAAACAAACGTATTTAAATGTTAAATATGTAAAAACATATAAATATATGAAACAAAACTCAATTAATTTACAGCCTAAATTAAAACAAAACATGTGTAAACAATATTTTTTTAAATCCAATATGAAAGCATTTTTTTTCGCAAAATAACAGAGTAGAGTGAAAATAATCAAGCTATTTGTGGTTAGATCTTCATGTAGGGGTAAAATTACAGCCTCATTTGTTTTCTGCAGGTCATTGAATTTATTATATTTCTACTGCTATTTATTAGGAATATACTGTGGCTGAAGTTAATAATAAATACACAAAAACCTCTTAACCACAAACTTTCTTTATTTTACACTAATGTACATTTCAGTTACCTTTGTATATTGTAAGTCTTTGTATATTATCCCTCTAAGGATGGTTACTTGGAAACTGAAAAGTACATTAGGGTAAAAGAAAGAAAGTTTGTGGTTACCCGGTTTTTGTGTATTTATTATTATTATTATATTTATTGCAATAAGTAAGAAAGGCAATCATTAAACATGAGGAAGACACTTAAAGCATCTCTGTTGCAGATAGTAATGAATTAACCGTCTTGGAGAAAACATAGTTGAACGGATCTACGATGTAATCGTTGTTGACGGTACATGGAAAATATAGACGGCCAAAGAAATTCAGAAAAGTTTAAATAACGAGGATATACCGCTAATCACGTACAATCGTGCATGTTAAGATGGGCCCGACGGTAATACGGAAGAGTGAAGACAAAGTACTGCCAAAGATACTGGAGGTAGCAGTTGAAACTGAGAGAAGAAGAGGAAGAGTTCGGAGCCAATGTGATGGTTTAAAAAATTATCCCATACAACTGGGAGCCAGTAAAGAATGACCTTTGGACAGAGGGTCACGTAAATCTTTGACTTGTCGAGCAGTATATAGTAAGTGGGAAAGTACTCTACAGTTGAGATATTATCTGTCTCTAAATACGGTAATTAAATATATAAGTTACACAAGCTCAGAACTCATACTGTTTAGTTAAACCCAAAATGATAAATAATTTTGTGTAGTTGCTGAAAGTTAAATATTTTTAAAATCTATTATATTTTATTATACATTGAAACTTCATGTAGGAAGTTTTTGTACAAGTGAGAGAACGACTTCTAGGTCTAATGTAAAATAAGGTTCTAATAACTTCAGAGCATTTACGTTCATAAGTTGTTCCATAAATAAATGTGTATACACATAAATCATATGTAAACCATACGTTTAGGAAAAAGTGAAATAGTAAATTGTATGTAATTAAATAATGTAAGCATACACACAATGAATCCTAAGATATATATGCAATAATATATAATTAACATACAGTATATATGTAATATAATATATAAATGAAATAAAATATTTATAAATATATATATATATATATATATATATATATATATATATATATTTAGGCATATATATATATATACATATATTTTTTAAAAAATAGGTTATTCAAATACAAGAATATTAATTTCATTCCTGATAATGTTGGTACTGTTTACGAACGAAAAAATTTGGATATAAATTAATAAATATTCTTGTATTTGAATAACCTATGTCGTTTTAAATTATTAAACAAGAAAACGTATATATATATATATATATATATATATATATATATATATATATATATATCAAACAAGTGTAGACAAATACTACACTTGGTACAATTCCATTTTTGTCTCTGTTTTTTGTCATTAGGTATAACCCCTGCCATAGGTATTATAGGCAAATAAACCTAACCCCTGCCACACCCGTGTATTGTATCAATACTAAAACATAAGTTCTAAAACTATTATAAAAGTAATAATAAATCACACAATAAAATGAAAGAAATGATACAGTGAATTTACATATTCCATTTTCTAATTTATTTTCAAAACATTTTTATTTTTTTTGTAATCTAATACTTTACCTAGCTCTTAGATGGCAGTTGTAAACAACTAATTTCATATGCTAACTTCATGTACTCTGTCTGAAGATTTGGAAAAGGAACTTAATGTTTCAAATGGAAAATAATTGTTTTAATCTAATTTTTGAAAGCATAAAGCTCTGTCTGTTTTATTAAAATAGATATAGAGCAATAACAGAATATGTGCCACAATAACCTATTACTTAAAGCTATTTTTTACAATTTTTTAGGACTGTAATAATGTTATATTTATTTCTAATTGTAATCGTACATGCTTTATGTATTTGGTCATTCTTGTTAAGCAATTGTTTATTACAGAACATATGTCTCATAAAAAAGATAGGCTTTATAAAACTATCTGGTGAATATTTTCGTCAGTTTAACATATTTTAAAACCTTCGTACACCGTTAACTTTCAATACAGGTTATATAGGCGAGTATAGGTATTTATTGATGGGTAACTGTATTATTAATTGTTTTATTTCTAACTGAAGAAAGGTGAGAAATTATTTTTAAAACGTTCGAATGTTTGAGGACGTAGTTGTTGAAACAAAGTTAAAATCAAACTTTGCAGATCAAGGTCTAGTTTCAAAGTTGTAGATGGATATCGTCACTTCGATTTCACTACCGAATCATTTCCAGAGGCCTATCTAGGACAGAAAACTAACAGACATTGGAGCAATAAAAATAACATACAGAGATAAACATTAAAAGGATGAACCAGTTCAAAACTGATCACATGCGAACCAGAATCCTGCACCTGACCCACTATTTAGGTAACTCATATGGCCAACAATTAACTTATAGGACCACTAGTATAATTTTAACCTGATCATATCACATTAGAAGGAACCCAGATTCCTGCACCTGACCCACCATATAGGTAACTCATATGGCCAACAATTAACTTATAGGACCACTAGTATAGTTTAAACCTGATCATATCGCATTAGAAGGAACCCAGATTCCTGCACCAGGCCCAACATTTAGGTAACTCATATGGCCAACAATTAACTTATAGGACCACTAGTATAGTTTTAACCTGATCATATCGCATTAGAAGGGACCCAGATTCCTACAGCAGACAGACCAGTAGTCAACTCATATGAAACACACCAATTTTAGAGAACCGCTAACATAGTTTAAACTGGATCATACCAGATCAAATGCGAGGCAGATTCCTGTACCAGACCCTTCAGTAGTACAACTCATATGAAACACACCTAAGTTTTGAAACCCCTGATATAGTTTGAACCTGATCATACCAGATCACATGCGAGACAAATTCCTAGACCAGACTGAGCTGTATTGCAACTCACATGACAACACCAATTTTACAGGACCACCTATATAGTTTGAACTTGATCATATCACATTATAGGCGAGCCAGGTCCCTACACTGGGACAACCATAAGGGCAACTCATATGAAACACACTGTATTTTGGGGACCGCTAACATAGTTTGAACCGTATCATAACAGATCACATGCGAGACAGATTCCTGAACCAGACCCCCCAGTAGGGAAACTCATATAAAACACCAATTTTATGGGACCACTGATATAGTTTGAACCTGATCATACCAGATTACAAACGAGAATGATTCCTACACCTGACTCACACTAGTAGAGTAACTCTTATCGGCAAAACCAAATTTAGGGTACAACTAATATACTATGTTAGATCATACCAAATTAGAGGCAAGTCAGAGCCCTTCACCAGACCCTCTGATAGTGCTGGAGCACCCACTCATATGAGCAACAATAATTGTGGGAGACCGCTAGCATAGATTGAACCGGATCATAGCAGATCACATGCGACACATATTCCTAGACGAGACTGACATGCAGAGCAACTCATTTCAGCAACATCAAGTTTAGGGGACCATTAAAATTATTTGAACCTGATTTTACCACATTACACGCAATCCAGATCCGATCAAGAGACTCTCCAGTTGGGTAACTCATACGATCAGGACCTAAATTATTTTACCAATAATATAGTTTGAACCTGATCATACCACATTAAAAGCGAGCCCTATTCATACACCATACACATCAGTAGGACAACTCTTGCAAACAACACACATTTTAGGGGATCCCTTATATCGTTTGAACCGAATCATATCAGATCACATTCGAGGCTGATTCCTGCACCATACCCAACCGTATGGCAACTCACGTGACAATACCAAATTTAGAGAAACCATAATATAGATTGAACCTGATCATAATAGATTATAGACGAGTCATGTGTCTACATCAGACCCACCAGTAGGGCAAACCTACTGAACCAGATCATACCAGATAACTTGCTAGGCAGATTACTGCACGAAACCCTTCAGTAGGGCAAGTCGTATAGGCAAAACTAATTTCCTAAACCAATTTTATAATTTGAGACTTATCATATCACAATATGCCAGGTTCTTACACAGTAAGCCAGGTTCTATACCAGACCCAATAGTAGTTTAACTCATAGGAAACACGTCAAATTTAGGGGACCGCTAATATAGTTTGATCCTTATCAAATGCGAGGCAGATTCCTGCACCAAACACAACAGTAGGGTACCTCATTAAAAACAACTATTTTATGGGAACACTGATATAGTTTTAAACTGATCATATCACATTATAGGCGAGCCAAGTCCCTACACCAGGCTCAATATAAGGGCAACTCAAATGAAACACTAAATCTGGGACACCGCTAACATAGTTTGATCCTTATAATACCAGATCACATGCAAGGCAGATTCCTTCAAAAATGCACCAGTAGAGTACCTCATTAAAACGCCAATTTGATGAGACCGCTGATATAGTTAAAACATGATCATATTACATTATAGGCGAACCAGGTCCTTACATCAGGCTCACCATAAGGGCAACTCATATGAAGCACACTAAATCCAGGGGATCGCTAACATAGTTTGATTCTTATTATACCAGATCACTTGCGAGATAGATTCTTTTACCAAACCCACCAGTAGGGTACTTCATTAAAAACACCAATTTGTGGGACTGCTGATGAAGTTTGAACCTGATCATTTCACATTATAGGCGAGCCAGGTCCCTATAACAGGCGCACCATAAGGGCAACTCATATGAAACACACTAAATCTAGGGGACCGCTAACATAGTTTGATCCTTATCATACTAGTTCACATGCGATGCAGATTCCTTCACCAAACCAACCAGTAGGGTACCTCATAAAAAAATTCAATTTTATGGGGCCGCTGATAAAGTTTGAAAATGATCATATCATATTATAGGCGAGCCATAATATACGACTCGATGTAGCTTTTTTCTTCAATATGAAACGGATCTACAGATTGTTTTACAATAAAAATATTCAACACATACACAATACCACAGTAAAAATAAAAAAAACAATAAAAGATATAATTTACTTCAGATTAAACCCCATTTATTTGTTTTAAGTTGTGCACATATGGTATATCTAGTTTTTTTTATTATCTAGAGTTTTTCAATAATATTTTTAACGTCAGGGTAACTTTCTATTTCCCTACATTATATTCTTATTCACTTTGTTTTGTATTTAGAGATGTAGGTTATAGTTTCTAATGATTTTATCGAGTAGTATTTTATTCAGTTTCTTTCCTTTTCAGTCGTTCACACACACAGACACAGACACACACACACACACACACACACTGCAACGGTCGCGGCACACTCGCCCCCCCCCCCCCGATCGTACGCTCACTTACCAAGCCGCCAACCCTTTCGTTGATCGACCCCTAAGCCGCCCAGACCCTCACTTGCGTCCGCTGCAGATTAAATATTTTGAAACGAGCCTCTGCTAGCCGTAGCTAGGAACGCTGTGCAATGCTCGCCAAAATCTGCCAGTGAACCAGTCACTGAACTTTAATATTCAAAATACCTAAATTGCAGGGGATTTAACCCTTTTTGGGAGTTTTTTCTGGGGGAAAGTGATTTTTGGAAGGCATCTTGATGCCGAAAAGACAATTGTTGTTTTAGGAGTGTGAAAGAAATTTGTTTAGATAAATAAACTGTTTGTTGTCTGCTAGTTAGTTAAAAAATGTTTTATTTTTTAATTTTATAATAATTATTTATATCACAGCACAGTATGCATTTAGTTAAAATCTTATTACAATTTTCCAATATTTAAAAAACGCAATATTTACTAATTTCAACTTAAATTTCAATTTTTGAATAATTAATCCAATTCATATTAACTTCTCAACATAAAATAAAAGTAATATAAAATTTAACATGATTATTAAAGTTTTGCTCTTTGTTTACTTTTAAACCTTTCGGTCGAACATTAGTTTCTCAACATCCATTCTTTCTTTTTTCTTTTTCTAATTGAAATTTCAAAATATCAGAACTACTTATTTTAATTTGATTGTAATTACATTGTGAATGAGCAGGAATAGGGACCTTAAAGGGAGGCATAATTATATGTAGGGTATGTTTCACGGTGATCACAACTGAAGGTAGACATCAGAGGTAGGATCTGACAGGTAGGTTCTGAGTAGGTAGGATCTGAATAGATAAGGTCTGAGTAGGTAGGATCTGAGTAGATAGGGTCTGAGTAGGCCTACCTACAGAATCTATTTTCTTATATAAGTTTAAAAAAAACAAGTTAAATTTAAGACAAAAACAACATAATTATGATAAAAACAACATAATACGAGTAACACTCATTTGCTAAAATTTACTTTTATCAATTTCAAATTTTTTTTCTCTTTGAAATTATAGAATTTACTTCCTCTATTTTTCATTAAATAACAAAAATTACTTTCTATTTAAGAAACTTGTAATCAGACAATTAGATATATAGGGCCTAACTACTTAAAAATTTACTTATTAAATCCTTTTTACTACTAACAACGTAATGAAATTTCCCTATCCTAGGCAAAAATTCATATTTTAAATTTAGAAAAATCTTACATCTAAACATGAAACTAATTTATCTAATTTAGGTTTTAGCTAGACCCACTGAATGTTTTAAAACCCCAAATATTTATGTTTATTTCCCCATATATATTGTTATATAATTTACAATTCAATTCAACATCAAGCCTTATTTAGAAAACCTCTTTTGAAACCTGAACTCTTTCGTTTTTATTACTATACGACATTTAAAGTTACCTATGGATCTAGGGGTTGTCGATTAAAGGATTTTAACGGATCGGTGATTTTAAAGACGGCGCCAGTTTAGATCAGTGACTTTTACCGGTGATTTTAGTGCCGGTGACAAGGGATACTGAAACTGCTCTGTATATGCCAATAACACGCAGGCATACAACATTGGTGAAATGATACCACACCTCGCTTTTTCCTTTTTTGGAAGGCTCATTTTATTTTAAAATAATCTCTTATTATATTAACATCAAACTACCGAGTGGGAAATAGCGTTTACTGTACACAACACTGTCACTACCTTGAAAACTGCCAGAAATCGAACCACCCACACACGACGTAAATGAGAAGAACCTGGACAGTGACAAATAAACAAATGACAGCCGTGGTAAAATATCAGTTACTTTTCAGAGGCGACGACATTTTGCCCAATCACAACAGAGACAGTTCCTCCTCTCCCCGTCAGTCAACAACACTGCACGATAATCGGCGCCGTGAGCAGAGTGGTGGGAGCAGAGCCAGTGACAGTGCAGTCAACAATCGTTTCATTGACAAAGTCGATTTTTTTATTAAACTTGCAGTTAAAATAATTTAAACTACGTTAGTTAAATCCTAAAAGTGTTCAGTTTGGTGGTTAATCCAATTTCCTTAAGAAAAATTGAAAAGTAACCTATTCTAGAGTATTTATGGTTACATAATAAATTAAGATTACTTTTCCAACCTAAATGGCATAAGAAACACTAAAGAAGGGAGATTTCTGTTGGAGGGGCAGTAGTAGGGTTCCTAAAGGACTATAGGGGAGGTGCAGGGGAAACGTTGAGATTCCAGATGTGTATGTATTCTAAGTTCTAGGCGTTTGGGATATGTCTAAAAGGGGAAATGGGTTGTATGCTTTGAAGGATTGGAGGATTCTATGGATAGGAACAAATCTGTGGAATTGGAAGGTGCATCTCAGCGAGTTAGATTGGAATGATTCTAGGTGATCTGGACGCCTTTCAGTGGCCACCAGACAGGAGACGCAAAATTTCAAGACGCGAATAAAATAATCACGACCATTGAGTATTTGGTTTTCAGAGGGATGTAGCTGAAATTTAAAAAGAAGTAAGAAGTTCTAAGCGAGTATGACTCTGGCATTGTAATGGTAGAAGAAGCTTGAGTATAGTGTAGTAGCTTATCTAGAATTCGCCAAGATAAATCAAAGACGATTTCCAGGTGACTAACCGTACATCAACTGTGAGAGTTCCTGTTGTGGTCGGCTCTTTTTGCGACCCAGAAAAACTTATCTGTGTTGACGGCTCTCTCCTCATTTATACAAATCGTAAAGTAAGTCTTTATGAATTACTATAAGTTAATGTATGTACCCTAGTAACTAAAAAAACATATCATTGCTATTCAGTATTTTTTTCGCAGCAGTCAACATGGATAATGCCATGTTATTCTTTGGGTCATAGAACACCAGTTATTCTTTTTTCAATCATCCTCGATCTCTCCTCTCTCTCCATCCTCTTTGTCTCTCTTTCTCTATCTTTCTCCCTCTCTCTCCTTCTCCCTCCCCTCTATTTCTTCTATGTCTTTCTTTTATTTTAATTCTCACTCTCTCTATGTGTGTGTGTATATATATATATATATATATATATATATAAACAATATAGAATTGCATTAATAATTGTTATTCAACACATTATTATTAGTTAATTTCCATTGTATCTGTTGGTAACCATATAAAACGCTCACAGGTATGGACAATTATTAATGATAAAGCTGGTAAGATTGGCAAAAAAAACAGGATCCCGGGTATAGGCTAAAATTAAAATAAAACAAATTTATTACTCTTCGTAATGTAAATAAACATTGGTACAAACAGATGTATGAAAATGTAGTACAAACAGGTAAATTATGTGTGTAAGGCTCATCATAGTTTACTTGTTATTTTTCGGCGTGTTTAATTATTACTGTTCTTATGAAATGCACTTATTCAATTTAGATAAAGGTCATTTAGTTTTTAATTTAGGGTGATATTTGCTAAGTTATTAAAGAAATAAAGCATATCCTTCCCAGATACATCGCTTGATCTAGCGTCTTAAACTTGCATTTCTTTATCTTGGTTAGAAGATGAAAATTGTCATTCTTTAACTAACGTTTTTAGATAGAAAGTTTCTTTGTTTTTTATCTTTCGAAAGTGCTTCATAATAAAAAATTTCAGTCATGTTAGTAAAAATATATAAAATATATATAAATATACTAAAAGAAATATATCTGAATTTCGTAATAGAGACACAGAACAAAGCAGGTTGTAACTGAATAACCCTTTAAAGATTTGTACTGTTAAGGTTTAAGGTATTAGAAAACTACACGGCATTTTGTTCTAGAAAAGATATTTTATATAAATTAGGTAAACCTATCTTACTAAATTTCAACCGGTAACTCCGCAGAAACCAAATTACTATTACAATCTATTACATATTTATAATGTCGACTCCTGAAACTTAGTAAAAACATTGTAACGTCACTACCCAGTAATAATATTGCCAAATTACTGGTTGTAGCGTGTGTTAATCAAATGGAGTATTAGAGAGTGTTGTTCTAACGATTCGTTTATTTGCTGGCTAATTACATTCGGCTTCTTATTTCAGCCTAGTACACCTCCCAGAGGCAAAATATACGACTGTAGATTTAAAAAATTTACTATTAGCAATACACACTATAAGAAGTGTACTATACAGACATTTACTGAGCTACAGTATTAGCGTAACCTTTACACCATAAATATTAGTTTATCAATAGATTAAGTTCTAAAATACCTCATGCATGATAATAAAGTGAAATCTTCAACAAAATAGAAGATAGAAGATTGAAGATTATTGTGGATCGATCACTCTAAGCTCGAACACCAAGCCCTGAATGATATAACCGTTTGATGTTCTTCCTTTCAGTGAGCGAACCGTAGTACCTGTCTACAAACTGCAACGACATCAAGAAGACTTTGAACACTAAGAGTTTGTTTTGGTTTAAAACGAGCAGAAAATGTAATATATAATAAAATGCCTCATTTTCATTCACCATTCTCTTTTTATTTATGCTCTGAATCATTTCTTATTCGTAATTATTCCTATTTAGAGTTTCTATTCCTCTAAATTCTATTAAATTTTCATCCAAAGTGTGGTAAAATTTAGGCAACAATAATATTTTGATTTTAAATTACTTAATTTTCTTTTTTCATTTCGTTTGAAACAGGTCAGCGGTACACTTAAAATATTAGGCTCTTTTTTAAAGGTCGTACATAAGAAAAATTTGGGTCACGAAGTGTAGCCTTCTCGACACTCACGTACTATAGTTATTAAACTAATTAAAATTAAATAATTACAAAAGTTTTGAGAAAAATAAAGTTTATATCATATTTAATAAATACATAAATAACAAAAACCATCTGACAATCATTATTTCATTTTTTTCAACGAATTTCGATGAAAATATATATATATATATATATATATATATATATATATATATATATATATATATATATATATATATATATATATATATATATATATATATATATATATATATGTTGAGCTTGAACACTTTGATTGTTATAAAAATTAATGTTGTCAGATTGAAGAAAAAATATTATTATGGTTTCAAGCAACAGTAAGTCTGTAGATGACAAAGTTAAAATAGATTGTAACATTAAATTATATATTGAGAAAAAACGTTTCATAACAAGGGTTCTTTTATTATTTAGAGACTTGTTTTATAGGTCAAAAAGTGTACTAGTTCTTTATATTTTAGTATTTAATGAAATTAAATAAAAGCTTTAAACTAAATGAAGTACAATATATTTGTTTATAATATGTTTCTGTTCAATAAATAAATAAATATATATATATATATATATATATATATATATATATATATATATATTTAAATTCATTAAAAGTATTCTTGTTTATGAAATACTTTTAATTTATTAACTATATTACAAGAAAACATATCACCATATTTAATATATTAATATATATATATATATATATATATATATATATATGAAAACAACTATTATGTGATGTTCGTTATATTAGTTATAACTATAATGACGAAGGGTATGGTATAAAGCAATAAATTATTATTTAATTCTCAGATATTGTATTGCTCTTTTCGTTCTGTTGTTAAGCTATTTTAACTTTAATTAAGAGTAGCTTGTTTAGTATTTTGTTAGTTCTGATGAATTACTTTAAATAATAATGTAAATGGTGTATAATCTTACTTTGGTCAAATATTTGTAATGTTACTTGCTTTCTGTACCGAATTTAAGAACAGCTGATATATTTGTAATGTTACGTTCATACAGGGGCTCAGTAAATCATCCTCAAATTTTTTAAAACTAAATAACTATTTATCAAGTCATACACGTTTAGTAGTGCGAATATTTACTTACTTAGCATTTATGAAAACGTTCACACAATATTTTAAATCAGGTCTAATAATACTATTTAGTTATCAAGGAGTATATTAACACCTAACATGCACTGCAACAGTCTGTTACTCCTTCACTAAAGCTTTTACTCTCTATACTACATTACAAATATTGATAACCAACCCTTTAAAGTTTAAACTGACAAATCCTATATTTATCGATTTGTCTATTTTAGCGATTTCTCGTAATTTCATCCCGTTTCTGTTTCAGAAAATTCTAAACCTAACGAGAAAGTGTGGCTGTTGTGTCCGTTCAAACGTGTCTTGTAATAATTCGTTTCTTGATCTCATTATTTCAACCGGTTTCAACGATATTTTTGTCCTTTCTTTACTAAGTTAAACCGATGTCGATCTTCATTTTGTACATGCAGAGCATTTCCGAAGCTGGAAACTCGAGCCTACAGTGCTACAGCTCCACAAAATCTATTCCTGAAAACCGTAGCCAAATCCTAAAACATCCTTACCCTTGCCAGGATATGATATAGTAGTAGTGCAGATATGTCTTTGTAGACACGTGTTACGACTCTTCTGGGTCAAGCCGTTACTCGCAGCGCTCCCCCCTCAAAGTTTTGCACAATGGTCTGAATTGGATGTACTTCTTGAGAATTATTGTTCCTCTTGTAAGGATCCAGTAGGTTATAAGGAGAAATTTTTGTTTGCTTCTTGGCTCTCTCGTAACCCATATAGATAGTGAAATGTCATTGGGCATCATTCTACTTCTTTGTCTTCATGTTCAAAACATCATTGCACATTTTATTCTTCTTCTTCTAACCATATGTCAAATCCATTGTCTATACCTGACGTGACTGAATTTATGGAATGAGCGTTAAAAAATACAAAACAAATTCCCTTCAGATAAGATATGAGATTGTGTGTGTGTGTGTGTTTGTTTGTGTGTGTGTATAAGTGTGTTCCTGTATGCGTGTGTATGTGTGTGTGTGTGTGTGTGTGTGTTTGTTTGTGTGTGTGTATAAGTGTGTTCCTGTATGCGTGTGTGTGTGTGTTTGTTTGTGTGTGTGTATAAGTGTGTTCCTGTATGCGTGTGTATGTGTGTGTGTGTGTGTGTGTGTGTGTGTCTGTTTGTTTGTGGTTGTGTGTGTGTGAGTATCAGTGTGTTTCTGTATGTGTGTGTGTGTCTGTCTGTGTGTGTGTGTGTGTGTGTGTGTGTTTGCGTGTGTGCGTGTATAATGTTTCTTTTCTTTCTTATATGCAAATACCATTTATTTTTTAGTGTAAAGAGTTTGTGATGTGGGAGGCATTCATCTCAAGAAAGGGGGGGGACCCATGATCTCTTGGGACTGCTAAACTTCTTATTGTTCAACAAACCTTTCAAGCAAGTAGCACATAATGATTTCAAAGATTTATTCTCCTAAAGAAAGTTTAAGTTAGACAAAAAATCGTGAATGGTGTTCTTATATTTACCTTTTCACTTTTTTTCATTGTCTTTTTTAGACATTTTATTATTAAATTATCGTATACTTTTTAAACATCATATTATTAATGCACCTAAGGGCATTGAAATTACATTTTGTGAATCGTAAAAATAGTATCGCATTGATTTTCATATGGAATAAAATAACATTTAGTAATTGCTGAAAAAATCAATTCATTGATGGACATACTGCCAATAATATTACATTTAACAATTGATGAGAATAATCAGCTATGGATGTTGGCTCTTTACTTGGCTAAACGTATTTTGATATCAAACACAATATTTTATGCATTAATACTAGTCTTGTGCTGCCTTTGCCATTGGACTGTTTAATTCAAGGCGTATTTTTTCCGTCTTACTGGACTTATTTCACTACTAGTGGTTTTGAGCTATCTTTCATCTGATCTTATTTCTCTTTCGAAATGGAACTGTTCAAATCGAGAGGTATTAAGTTCCAAGTTACTATGTTTCTTGCACTAGGTACAAGTTTCGAGCTCTCTTTAGCCATGAGATAAGCTCACAGGATATTTTGATCACGAGCTACATCACTTCCTGCATTTGTTCTGGTCCTATGTTGCATTTCGCAATGGCACTGTTTACCTCAAGAGGTGATTAGTTCCGAGTTACTCTGCTTCTTGCACTAGTGATGGTTTTGATGTTTTTTTCGCAACGAGACAGTTGAAACAGAAAGTTATATTTTTAGAAAATTATTGATTTATTATATATATATATATATATATATATATATATATATATATATATATATATATATATATGTGTGTGTGTGTGTGTGTGTGTGTGCGTGTGTGTGTATAAAGGAAATAAAATTGTTAACAATAAACTAAAACATCAAATATCATTCACAATTAACTAATATAAAACCAACCTAGGTTAAACCTCAAAGGCTCAAGCTATATATTTTTGAATTTTTGTTGCTACTGGGATTTTTGTAAATAATTTAGTTACACGTTTGTTTTATACTTGGCTAAAAGTTTACATAGAGAGTGAATAAAACTACCGGCGTTACTAAACCCTTTTACAGTGTCTTGGTTACAAATTTAATTCAATTTTATCTATTAAGGTTGAAAGGAACTAAATGCAGATTTATATAGACGCAAAATTATGTATCAAATAAACTCAGATTTTATTTAAATGTATGGTGCAAAGATAGCAGCACGTATCTGATAAAACAACCAATTGATACAGTGTCGCTCCCAGTTGTTAAAACCCTGATTCTAGTTCTAAAGACATCCACTAGATAGAAGCAAAATGTTAATGATCAATAAGTGTGAATTAACAAATTTTTCATACATAAACTTTTATTTTCAAACATCAGATTACCTGTATTCTTTAATATATAATTTATTACCATTTTATTTTTTAGTTGTATATTCCATTTTGTTCATACCACGCACCTTCCAATTATTTTTATCCTGTCTTATGATTGTGTTTTTTTTTTTAATGAGCTGCAACATTTTGATTAAATCACTTTTAACATTACATAAAAGATTTGGCTTTCAGCCACGATAAGGAATCTTCAAGTGTGTTAAATATTTATTCTATTCCAGTTATATAATATATATGTATCAAATATTTTATTCATTAAAACGTTATTATATAATGGCAACAAGGGTACCTTATTTAAGACACCAATTTCAGGGGAACGCTGATATAAGTTGATCCTGATTATATCACATTATAGGCGAGCCAGGTGTCTACACCAGTCTCGCCATAAGGGCAACTTTTATGAAACACACTAAATCTAGGGAACCGCTAACATAGTTTGATTCTTATTATACCAAATCACTTGCGAGATAGATTCTTTTACCAAACCCACCAGTAGGGTACTTCATTAAAAACACCAATTTGTGGGACTGCTGATGAAGTTTGAACCTGATCATTTCACATTATAGGCGAGCCAGATCCCTACACCAGGTTCACCCTAAGGGCAACTCATATGAAATACAATAAATCTTGGGACCACTAACATAGTGTGATCCTTATCATACCAGATCTCAAATGAGGCAGATTCTTTCACCAAACCCAGCAGTAGAGTACTTCATTAAAAATACCAATTTAATGAGGCCGCTGATATAGTTTGAACCTGATCATATCATATTATAGGCGAGCCAGGTCCCTACACCAGGCTGACCATAAGCGGGCAACTAATAAGAATTACACTAAATCTAGGGGACCGCTAACATAGTTTGATCCTTATCATACCAGATCACATGCGAGGCAGATTCCTTCATTAACCCACCAGCAGGGTACTTCATTAAAAAGACCAATTTTATGAGATCGCTGATATAGATTGAACCTGACCATATTAAACTACAGACGAGCCATGTCCCTACACCAGGCTCACTATAAGGGCAACTCATATGAAACACACTAAACCAAGGGGACCTCTAACATAGTTTGATCCTAATCATACCAGATCACATGCGAGGCAGATACCTTCACCAAACCCACCAATAGGGTACCCCATTTAAAACTCCAATATTATGAACCGTTGATATATTTTGAAACTGATCATAGTCCATTATAGACGAGCCAGGTCCCTACACCATCCTCATCATAAGGGTCACTCATATTAAACACACTAAATCTAGGGGACCCCTAATATAGTTTGATCCTTATCATACCAGATCACTTGCGAGGGATATTCTTTCACCAAACCCACCAGTAGGGTACTTCATTAAAAACACCAATTTTATGGGACCGCTGATACAGTTTGAACCTGATCATATCACATTATAGACGTGCCAGATACTTACACCAGGCTCACCATAAGTTCAACTCATTTGAAACACACTAAACCTAGGGGACCGCTAACATAGTTTGATCCTTATCATACCAGATCTCATGAGAGGCAGATTCCTTCACCAAACCCACCAGTCGGGTACCTAATTAAAAACACCAATTTTATGGGGCCGCTGATATAGTTTGAAGCTGATCATATCACATTATAGACGAGCCAGATCTCTACACCAGGTTCACCATAAGGGCAACTCATATGAAACACACTAAATCTAGGGGACCGCTAACATATTTTGATCCATATCATACCAGATCACATGCGAGGCAAATTCCTTCACCAAACCCACCAGTAGGGTACCTTATTAAAGACACCAATTTCAGGGGAACACTGATATAGTTTGAACCTTATCATACCAGATTACAGACGAGCCAGTTTCTCTACACCAGGCTTATCAGTAGGACAACTCATATGAGCAACTACTTTGGAGCACTTTTGGTCACAATTCTAAATTTACGTATTTCAGATTAATAAAGAGTTTTGATTTGCGTTCATGTAATTATTTATTTAGTGATACAACACGATTTTCATTTAGAAATAATTAAATTTTTACAGAAGTCACACAATATAATTTATGCAACAATACACATCACTTTTTAACGATTTTTTCACTCCATCGTCGTATGTTTAATACAGTAATTATATATTTTTGCAAATTTTAAATTAACAACTTTTTATTTTATATTTTGATAACTGCTTTTAAATGAATTGATTTATCAATACAGTTCTCAATTTTGAAGATTCCCATACAACATTGGGCCTTGCATTGTGTAAGTAGAATCATTCCTTTGCGATGAAAGATGACTACAAAATTTAATATTAGATGAAAAAATACATTTTATGATAGTTTTTAGACATAATACTGTTGCATGACCATCATTATTGTTTTGTTCCTTGTTGCCATTATATAATAACGTTTTAATGAATAAAATATTTGATACATATATATTATATAACTGGAATAGAATAAATATTTAACACACTTGAAGATTCCTTATCGTGGCTGAAAGCCAAATCTTTTATGTAATGTTAAAAGTGATTTAATCAAAATGTTGCAGCTCATTAAAAAAAAAACACAATCATAAGACAGGATAAAAATAATTGGAAGGTGCGTGGTATGAACAAAATGGAATATACAACTGAAAAATAGAATGGTAATAAATTATATATTAAAGAATACAGGTAATCTGATGTTTGAAAATAAAAGTTTATGTATGAAAAATTTGTTAATTCACACTTATTGATCATTAACATTTTGCTTCTATCTAGTGGATGTCTTTAGAACTAGAATCAGGGTTTTAACAACTGGGAGCGACACTGTATCAATTGGTTGTTTTATCAGATACGTGCTGCTATCTTTGCACCATACATTTAAATAAAATCTGAGTTTATTTGATACATAATTTTGCGTCTATATAAATCTGCATTTAGTTCCTTTCAACCTTAATAGATAAAATTGAATTAAATTTGTAACCAAGACACTGTAAAAGGGTTTAGTAACGCCGGTAGTTTTATTCACTCTCTATGTAAACTTTTAGCCAAGTATAAAACAAACGTGTAACTAAATTATTTACAAAAATCCCAGTAGCAACAAAAATTCAAAAATATATAGCTTGAGCCTTTGAGGTTTAACCTAGGTTGGTTTTATATTAGTTAATTGTGAATGATATTTGATGTTTTAGTTTATTGTTAACAATTTTATTTCCTTTATACACACACACGCACACACACACACACACACACACACATATATATATATATATATATATATATAATAAATCAATAATTTTCTAAAAATATAACTTTCTGTTTCAACTGTCTCGTTGCGAAAAAAACATCAAAACCATCACTAGTGCAAGAAGCAGAGTAACTCGGAACTAATCACCTCTTGAGGTAAACAGTGCCATTGCGAAATGCAACATAGGACCAGAACAAATGCAGGAAGTGATGTAGCTCGTGATCAAAATATCCTGTGAGCTTATCTCATGGCTAAAGAGAGCTCGAAACTTGTACCTAGTGCAAGAAACATAGTAACTTGGAACTTAATACCTCTCGATTTGAACGGTTCCATTTCGAAAGAGAAATAAGATCAGATGAAAGATAGCTCAAAACTACTAGTAGTGAAATAAGTCCAGTAAGACGGAAAAAATACGCCTTGAATTAAACAGTCCAATGGCAAAGGCAGCACAAGACTAGTATTAATGCATAAAATATTGTGTTTGATATCAAAATACGTTTAGCCAAGTAAAGAGCCAACATCCATAGCTGATTATTCTCATCAATTGTTAAATGTAATATTATTGGCAGTATGTCCATCAATGAATTGATTTTTTCAGCAATTACTAAATGTTATTTTATTCCATATGAAAATCAATGCGATACTATTTTTACGATTCACAAAATGTAATTTCAATGCCCTTAGGTGCATTAATAATATGATGTTTAAAAAGTATACGATAATTTAATAACAAAATGTCTAAAAAAGACAATGAAAAAAAGTGAAAAGGTAAATATAAGAACACCATTCACGATTTTTTGTCTAACTTAAACTTTCTTTAGGAGAATAAATCTTTGAAATCATTATGTGCTACTTGCTTGAAAGGTTTGTTGAACAATAAGAAGTTTAGCAGTCCCAAGAGATCATGGGTCCCCCCCCCCCTTTCTTGAGATGAATGCCTCCCACATCACAAACTCTTTACACTAAAAAATAAATGGTATTTGCATATAAGAAAGAAAAGAAACATTATACACGCACACACGCAAACACACACACACACACACACACACAGACAGACACACACACACATACAGAAACACACTGATACTCACACACACACAACCACAAACAAACAGACACACACACACACACACACACACACACACATACACACGCATACAGGAACACACTTATACACACACACAAACAAACACACACACACACGCATACAGGAACACACTTATACACACACACAAACAAACACACACACACACACACACACATACACACGCATACAGGAACACACTTATACACACACACAAACAAACACACACACACACACAATCTCATATCTTATCTGAAGGGAATTTGTTTTGTATTTTTTAACGCTCATTCCATAAATTCAGTCACGTCAGGTATAGACAATGGATTTGACATATGGTTAGAAGAAGAAGAATAAAATGTGCAATGATGTTTTGAACATGAAGACAAAGAAGTAGAATGATGCCCAATGACATTTCACTATCTATATGGGTTACGAGAGAGCCAAGAAGCAAACAAAAATTTCTCCTTATAACCTACTGGATCCTTACAAGAGGAACAATAATTCTCAAGAAGTACATCCAATTCAGACCATTGTGCAAAACTTTGAGGGGGGAGCGCTGCGAGTAACGGCTTGACCCAGAAGAGTCGTAACACGTGTCTACAAAGACATATCTGCACTACTACTATATCATATCCTGGCAAGGGTAAGGATGTTTTAGGATTTGGCTACGGTTTTCAGGAATAGATTTTGTGGAGCTGTAGCACTGTAGGCTCGAGTTTCCAGCTTCGGAAATGCTCTGCATGTACAAAATGAAGATCGACATCGGTTTAACTTAGTAAAGAAAGGACAAAAATATCGTTGAAACCGGTTGAAATAATGAGATCAAGAAACGAATTATTACAAGACACGTTTGAACGGACACAACAGCCACACTTTCTCGTTAGGTTTAGAATTTTCTGAAACAGAAACGGGATGAAATTACGAGAAATCGCTAAAATAGACAAATCGATAAATATAGGATTTGTCAGTTTAAACTTTAAAGGGTTGGTTATCAATATTTGTAATGTAGTATAGAGAGTAAAAGCTTTAGTGAAGGAGTAACAGACTGTTGCAGTGCATGTTAGGTGTTAATATACTCCTAGATAACTAAATAGTATTATTAGACCTGATTTAAAATATTGTGTGAACGTTTTCATAAATGCTAAGTAAGTAAATATTCGCACTACTAAACGTGTATGACTTGATAAATAGTTATTTAGTTTTAAAAAATTTGAGGATGATTTACTGAGCCCCTGTATGAACGTAACATTACAAATATATCAGCTGTTCTTAAATTCGGTACAGAAAGCAAGTAACATTACAAATATTTGACCAAAGTAAGATTATACACCATTTACATTATTATTTAAAGTAATTCATCAGAACTAACAAAATACTAAACAAGCTACTCTTAATTAAAGTTAAAATAGCTTAACAACAGAACGAAAAGAGCAATACAATATCTGAGAATTAAATAATAATTTATTGCTTTATACCATACCCTTCGTCATTATAGTTATAACTAATATAACGAACATCACATAATAGTTGTTTTCATATATATATATATATATATATATATATATATATATATATATATATATATATATATATATTAATATATTAAATATGGTGATATGTTTTCTTGTAATATAAATAATAAATTAAAAGTATTTCATAAACAAGAATACTTTTAATGAATTTAAATATATATATATATATATATATATATATATATATATATATATATATATATATATATATTTATTTATTTATTGAACAGAAACATATTATAAACAAATATATTGTACTTCATTTAGTTTAAAGCTTTTATTTAATTTCATTAAATACTAAAATATAAAGAACTAGTACACTTTTTGACCTATAAAACAAGTCTCTAAATAATAAAAGAACCCTTGTTATGAAACGTTTTTTTTCAATATATAATTTAATGTTACAATCTATTTTAACTTTGTCATCTACAGACTTACTGTTGCTTGAAACCATAATAACATTTTTTCTTCAATCTGACAACATTAATTTTTATAACAATCAAAGTGTTCAAGCTCAACATATATATATATATATATATATATATATATATATATATATATATATATATTTTCATCGAAATTCGTTGAAAAAAATGAAATAATGATTGTCAGATGGTTTTTGTTATTTATGTATTTATTAAATATGATATAAACTTTATTTTTCTCAAAACTTTTGTAATTATTTAATTTTAATTAGTTTAATAATTATAGTACGTGAGTGTCGAGAAGGCTACACTTCGTGACCCAAATTTTTCTTATGTACGACCTTTAAAAAAGAGCCTAATATTTTAAGTGTACCGCTGACCTGTTTCAAACGAAATGAAAAAAGAAAATTAAGTAATTTAAAATCAAAATATTATTGTTGCCTAAATTTTACCACACTTTGGATGAAAATTTAATAGAATTTAGAGGAATAGAAACTCTAAATAGGAATAATTACGAATAAGAAATGATTCAGAGCATAAATAAAAAGAGAATGGTGAATGAAAATGAGGCATTTTATTATATATTACATTTTCTGCTCGTTTTAAACCAAAACAAACTCTTACCCATGTGTAGTCTCATTTTATCCGAACTATCGTCCCGCTTTAGTGTTCAAAGTCTGCTTGATGTCGTTGCAGTTTGTAGACAGGTACTACGGTTCGCTCACTGAAAGGAAGAACATCAAACGGTTATATCATTCAGGGCTTGGTGTTCGAGCTTAGAGTGATCGATCCACAATAATCTTCAATCTTCTATCTTCTATTTTGTTGAAGATTTCACTTTATTATCATGCATGAGGTATTTTAGAACTTAATCTATTGATAAACTAATATTTATGGTGTAAAGGTTACGCTAATACTGTAGCTCAGTAAATGTCTGTATAGTACACTTCTTATAGTGTGTATTGCTAATAGTAAATTTTTTAAATCTACAGTCGTATATTTTGCCTCTGGGAGGTGTACTAGGCTGAAATAAGAAGCCGAATGTAATTAGCCAGCAAATAAACGAATCGTTAGAACAACACTCTCTAATACTCCATTTGATTAACACACGCTACAACCAGTAATTTGGCAATATTATTACTGGGTAGTGACGTTACAATGTTTTTACTAAGTTTCAGGAGTCGATATTATAAATATGTAATAGATTGTAATAGTAATTTGGTTTCTGCGGAGTTACCGGTTGAAATTTAGTAAGATAGGTTTACCTAATTTATATAAAATATCTTTTCTAGAACAAAATGCCGTGTAGTTTTCTAATACCTTAAACCTTAACAGTACAAATCTTTAAAGGGTTATTCAGTTACAACCTGCTTTGTTCTGTGTCTCTATTACGAAATTCAGATATATTTCTTTTAGTATATTTATATATATTTTATATATTTTTACTAACATGACTGAAATTTTTTATTATGAAGCACTTTCGAAAGATAAAAAACAAAGAAACTTTCTATCTAAAAACGTTAGTTAAAGAATGACAATTTTCATCTTCTAACCAAGATAAAGAAATGCAAGTTTAAGACGCTAGATCAAGCGATGTATCTGGGAAGGATATGCTTTATTTCTTTAATAACTTAGCAAATATCACCCTAAATTAAAAACTAAATGACCTTTATCTAAATTGAATAAGTGCATTTCATAAGAACAGTAATAATTAAACACGCCGAAAAATAACAAGTAAACTATGATGAGCCTTACACACATAATTTACCTGTTTGTACTACATTTTCATACATCTGTTTGTACCAATGTTTATTTACATTACGAAGAGTAATAAATTTGTTTTATTTTAATTTTAGCCTATACCCGGGATCCTGTTTTTTTTGCCAATCTTACCAGCTTTATCATTAATAATTGTCCATACCTGTGAGCGTTTTATATGGTTACCAACAGATACAATGGAAATTAACTAATAATAATGTGTTGAATAACAATTATTAATGCAATTCTATATTGTTTATATATATATATATATATATATATATATATATATTTATATATATATATATATATATATATACACACACACATAGAGAGAGAGAGAATTAAAATAAAAGAAAGACATAGAAGAAATAGAGGGGAGGGAGAAGGAGAGAGAGGGGGAAAGATAGAGAAAGAGAGACAAAGAGGATGGAGAGAGAGGAGAGATCGAGGATGATTGAAAAAAGAATAACTGGTGTTCTATGACCCAAAGAATAACATGGCATTATCCATGTTGACTGCTGCGAAAAAAATACTGAATAGCAATGATATGTTTTTTTAGTTACTAGGGTACATACATTAACTTATAGTAATTCATAAAGACTTACTTTACGATTTGTATAAATGAGGAGAGAGCCGTCAACACAGATAAGTTTCTCTGGGTCGCAAAAAGAGCCGACCACAACAGGAACTCTCACAGTTGATGTACGGTTAGTCACCTGGAAATCGTCTTTGATTTATCTTGGCGAATTCTAGATAAGCTACTACACTATACTCAAGCTTCTTCTACCATTACAATGCCAGAGTCATACTCGCTTAGAACTTCTTACTTCTTTTTAAATTTCAGCTACATCCCTCTGAAAACCAAATACTCAATGGTCGTGATTATTTTATTCGCGTCTTGAAATTTTGCGTCTCCTGTCTGGTGGCCACTGAAAGGCGTCCAGATCACCTAGAATCATTCCAATCTAACTCGCTGAGATGCACCTTCCAATTCCACAGATTTGTTCCTATCCATAGAATCCTCCAATCCTTCAAAGCATACAACCCATTTCCCCTTTTAGACATATCCCAAACGCCTAGAACTTAGAATACATACACATCTGGAATCTCAACGTTTCCCCTGCACCTCCCCTATAGTCCTTTAGGAACCCTACTACTGCCCCTCCAACAGAAATCTCCCTTCTTTAGTGTTTCTTATGCCATTTAGGTTGGAAAAGTAATCTTAATTTATTATGTAACCATAAATACTCTAGAATAGGTTACTTTTCAATTTTTCTTAAGGAAATTGGATTAACCACCAAACTGAACACTTTTAGGATTTAACTAACGTAGTTTAAATTATTTTAACTGCAAGTTTAATAAAAAAATCGACTTTGTCAATGAAACGATTGTTGACTGCACTGTCACTGGCTCTGCTCCCACCACTCTGCTCACGGCGCCGATTATCGTGCAGTGTTGTTGACTGACGGGGAGAGGAGGAACTGTCTCTGTTGTGATTGGGCAAAATGTCGTCGCCTCTGAAAAGTAACTGATATTTTACCACGGCTGTCATTTGTTTATTTGTCACTGTCCAGGTTCTTCTCATTTACGTCGTGTGTGGGTGGTTCGATTTCTGGCAGTTTTCAAGGTAGTGACAGTGTTGTGTACAGTAAACGCTATTTCCCACTCGGTAGTTTGATGTTAATATAATAAGAGATTATTTTAAAATAAAATGAGCCTTCCAAAAAAGGAAAAAGCGAGGTGTGGTATCATTTCACCAATGTTGTATGCCTGCGTGTTATTGGCATATACAGAGCAGTTTCAGTATCCCTTGTCACCGGCACTAAAATCACCGGTAAAAGTCACTGATCTAAACTGGCGCCGTCTTTAAAATCACCGATCCGTTAAAATCCTTTAATCGACAACCCCTAGATCCATAGGTAACTTTAAATGTCGTATAGTAATAAAAACGAAAGAGTTCAGGTTTCAAAAGAGGTTTTCTAAATAAGGCTTGATGTTGAATTGAATTGTAAATTATATAACAATATATATGGGGAAATAAACATAAATATTTGGGGTTTTAAAACATTCAGTGGGTCTAGCTAAAACCTAAATTAGATAAATTAGTTTCATGTTTAGATGTAAGATTTTTCTAAATTTAAAATATGAATTTTTGCCTAGGATAGGGAAATTTCATTACGTTGTTAGTAGTAAAAAGGATTTAATAAGTAAATTTTTAAGTAGTTAGGCCCTATATATCTAATTGTCTGATTACAAGTTTCTTAAATAGAAAGTAATTTTTGTTATTTAATGAAAAATAGAGGAAGTAAATTCTATAATTTCAAAGAGAAAAAAAATTTGAAATTGATAAAAGTAAATTTTAGCAAATGAGTGTTACTCGTATTATGTTGTTTTTATCATAATTATGTTGTTTTTGTCTTAAATTTAACTTGTTTTTTTTAAACTTATATAAGAAAATAGATTCTGTAGGTAGGCCTACTCAGACCCTATCTACTCAGATCCTACCTACTCAGACCTTATCTATTCAGATCCTACCTACTCAGAACCTACCTGTCAGATCCTACCTCTGATGTCTACCTTCAGTTGTGATCACCGTGAAACATACCCTACATATAATTATGCCTCCCTTTAAGGTCCCTATTCCTGCTCATTCACAATGTAATTACAATCAAATTAAAATAAGTAGTTCTGATATTTTGAAATTTCAATTAGAAAAAGAAAAAAGAAAGAATGGATGTTGAGAAACTAATGTTCGACCGAAAGGTTTAAAAGTAAACAAAGAGCAAAACTTTAATAATCATGTTAAATTTTATATTACTTTTATTTTATGTTGAGAAGTTAATATGAATTGGATTAATTATTCAAAAATTGAAATTTAAGTTGAAATTAGTAAATATTGCGTTTTTTAAATATTGGAAAATTGTAATAAGATTTTAACTAAATGCATACTGTGCTGTGATATAAATAATTATTATAAAATTAAAAAATAAAACATTTTTTAACTAACTAGCAGACAACAAACAGTTTATTTATCTAAACAAATTTCTTTCACACTCCTAAAACAACAATTGTCTTTTCGGCATCAAGATGCCTTCCAAAAATCACTTTCCCCCAGAAAAAACTCCCAAAAAGGGTTAAATCCCCTGCAATTTAGGTATTTTGAATATTAAAGTTCAGTGACTGGTTCACTGGCAGATTTTGGCGAGCATTGCACAGCGTTCCTAGCTACGGCTAGCAGAGGCTCGTTTCAAAATATTTAATCTGCAGCGGACGCAAGTGAGGGTCTGGGCGGCTTAGGGGTCGATCAACGAAAGGGTTGGCGGCTTGGTAAGTGAGCGTACGATCGGGGGGGGGGGGGGGGGCGAGTGTGCCGCGACCGTTGCAGTGTGTGTGTGTGTGTGTGTGTGTGTCTGTGTCTGTGTGTGTGAACGACTGAAAAGGAAAGAAACTGAATAAAATACTACTCGATAAAATCATTAGAAACTATAACCTACATCTCTAAATACAAAACAAAGTGAATAAGAATATAATGTAGGGAAATAGAAAGTTACCCTGACGTTAAAAATATTATTGAAAAACTCTAGATAATAAAAAAAACTAGATATACCATATGTGCACAACTTAAAACAAATAAATGGTGTTTAATCTGAAGTAAATTATATCTTTTATTGTTTTTTTTATTTTTACTGTGGTATTGTGTATGTGTTGAATATTTTTATTGTAAAACAATCTGTAGATCCGTTTCATATTGAAGAAAAAAGCTACAAATTTGAACAAACAATACAAGAAAATCAGAGTTGTGATCATTAGCTTGTGAAAAAATCACATTAGCTTGTGAAAATCATTAGCTTGTGAGAAAAGCTACAAGTTTAATAGAAACACACCTATACTGCATTCAAGTTAATTTAGATTGATCTTTTGTAATAAAATAATGCGTTAAAGAAGGCTAAAGCTACAAAACGTATATTGCAACCTTAAATACTCCATATGGAGGAATACACTTATAATACACTAAAAATAAAACTAATAATCAGTAAATAAGCAAAGCAATACTAAAATAATGTCCTTTTAATATTATTATTAGGAGATACGTTTAAAACAGGCATCATCTAGAACATGGGTTTCCAAACATTTGGTTATAATATAAGTACACAGTTTATTAAAATTTAAAACTAAATTTACACCTCAAATTTATATTTACATAAATAATCTTATTATAATCTTATTATAAACATAATCTAATTATGTTTAGAAAAAATGAAATGTATGCAAAAATGATGCATTTGCCAAATATGATTTTGACCAATCTTCATTTTTGATAAAACACTTAAGGTGTGTCCCAGAGTATAGCAGGCAGTTCTTCTATTATACTTGCGATTTTCAAGCACATATTTGTTCGAAAATGCATTTTTAGCACTTGTTACAATGAAAACAAAATATATGAACAAACGTGATGTTTTTAATGACTTTGTGACGCTGTGCCCTTACTAAAATACAACCTGAAATAGGTACCCCAGTGATAAAAATGCAAGCTCTTTAACAGATTTGTCTCTTAACAGTTAAACTTTACCTTGAAAATTAAAACTTGAAAGGTCACATTATATTTCATCTGAAAGTAGGTATAAATAAATAAATTGTTTTCAGTATATATACATAAATTATATTTGTTTCTTCCTCATATGCCCATACCATTTATTTATAGAGTAAAGTGGAGGTGGCGTGAGAGGCTTTCATTTGGAGAGGGGTGTGGTACCAAAACGTTTGAGAACCCAAGATTTAGAAGATTCCGCTTACCTGAAAACAGTGGTGAGGATTCAACAGTACAACTAACCCCGCTTCACCGCAGTACGTCTTCTAGAAACGTTACCGAAATTTTCGATCCGCACAGGTCATAAAATATCAAGTTTTTATCTTGAAAGTACCACCTCACATCGTGGACAAGTTCAACCACCCTTAACTGATTTAGCTCCTCATAGCGCACGATGTTTAAAACTTTTCCAAATGCATGGACAACTTCGCATAACTATAATAATTTTCTAAACAAATGCTATCACTACAACTACATTAGGAATGTCTATTTCTAAAAAATGTATTTAGTTGGAATTTAGTACATGGTTATATAGAAATTTCACAATTATAGCTTTCAATATCGGAAAATATCTGCAAAATTAAGGACAAAGAAATTAGGAAACAATTACAAATACAGTGTATTAATATATTTTTTCAAATTATATATATATATATATATATATATATATATATATATATATTTTAAATATGGTGATATGTTTTCTTGAACAAGAATACTTTTAATGAATATATTTATTCAAAGCATTTCGGCAATAAAATAGTACCAGCATCTTCAGGAAAATAATTATCTAATAAAATATTTATACAAAATTAAATCATATGTGCTACAAACAAACATATGTTTATAAGTATTGCACTTTATGTAATTTTTTCTATAACATCAATGACCTTATAAATAGTTTGTTGCCTTGATCTCACTTGAATTTGTTCATTAATTAATTCGTCTTTAACTTTATGCTTATAAATTTCTAATGTTTCAAATATATTCATTTTTAATCCTTTATTTAATACTTTTATTAATTTCATGTTTTATATATATATGAAATGGTATATATATATATATATATATATATATATATATATATATATATATATATATATATATATATATATATAGCTTTTTAAATAAATGATATAATAATAATAATTCCAATAAAAATATCATATGAAAGTAAAATACAAATAAATTTTTCCAGTAAAAATTTATTGAAAAAATAACCAGATATAAATTAAAAATTGACAATAAATTACCTGGAGCATAAAGAGCTACGATGTTTAAATCTTTGGTAGCTAATCAAACGGAATTATGGTGATCCAAAGACAATTGGCATTATTAAAGTGTAGGGTAACGTATCTGAAAGCGTGCTTTAGTGGGGAAAGCGTGCTTCCCGAAGAGGAGGGGAACAAACGTTTTTACAATTCCAAAGGTCCAGAATAGATACTTCAATATACCCAGTGGGAGGTACAGTTACCAGAGGTTTTTTGATTAAGAGAAAAGCTACCTCAGGACGTTAAAAATTAGATTACCGATGTTTTACAGTTTTAATTTAATTTTTTTTATTATTTGACATAAATTTAAATAAACTTGTTTTTAATAGGCTCTTCTATTGTCCCACCCCTCAATATGTTTATTACAATCTTATTCTGAGACTTTATTAAAAATTTAGTAAAATACTGAGCTAGACGTACTTAAACACATCGCCCCGTAAGAGTTAAAAATGAATCAAATAAATTAAAAAAATAATTATGAAATTTCAAAGAAAACGTAAAGGAAACAAAAAAAAAGAATAACTAATAGTATAGCTGATGTTATAAACTTAGCAACTAATTTTAGTTTATATGCTTTTAGTTATACTCTCTGACGATGATGACTTCGTCGTCGAAACGCGTTGAAACAAAATGAAATACTGATTGTCAGATGGTTTTTCTTATTTATGTATATATTAAATATGATGTACACTTTGTTTTTCTCAACAATTTTGAAATTATTTTATTTTAATTGGTTTAATAACCATAGTGCGTGAGTGTCGAGAAGGCAACACTTCTTCTTGCGTAAAATCTTTAAAAAAAGAGCCTATTATTTTTAGTTTACGGTTGACCTGTTTCCAACGAAATGAAATAAGAAAATTAAGTCATTTAAGGTAAAGATATTATTGTTGCCTAAGATATACCACACTGTGGATGAAATTTTAAAAGAATTTAGAGGAATAGAAACTTTAAATACGAATAAATAGGAATAAGAAATGATTCAGAGCTTAAATAAAAAAAAAGTATGGTGAATAAAAATGAAGCATTTTATTATATACATTATTACATTTTCTGCTCATTTTAAACCAAAACAATCTCTGAACAATGTGTAGTCTCATTTTAACTGAAATATCGTGCAGCTTTAGTCTTCAAGGTCTGCTTGATGTCGTTGCAGTTTGTTGACTGGTACTACGGTCCGCTCACTGTAAGGTAGAACACCAAACGGTTATATCACTCAGGGCTTGGTGTTCGAGCTTAGAGTGATCGGCCCGTAGCAATATTCAATCTTCTATCTTCTATTTCGTTGAAGATTTCACTTGAATATCATGCATGAGATATTTTAGAACTTACTCTATTGCTATACAAATATTTATAGTGTAAACGCTACGCTAATACTGTAGGTCAGTAGATGTCTGTATAGTACACTTCTTATAGTGTGTATTTCTAATTGTGATTTTTTAAATCTACCGTCATTTATTTGGCCTCTGGTAGGTTTACTAAGCGGAAATAAGAAGCCGGAAGTCATTATCCAGCCTATAAAAGAATCGTTAGAAAAACATTCTCTAATACCCCATTTGATAATTACATGCTACAACAACTAAAATGGCAATATTATTACTGGGTAGTGACGTTACAATGTTTTTACTAAGTTTCAGGAGCCGACATTATTAATATGTAATAGAATGTAATAGTAATTTGGTTTCTGCGGAGTTACCGGTTGAAATTTAGTAAGACAGGATTACCTAACTTATGTAAAATATATTTTCGGTTCCAAGGTCGTCCATATATAGCATTTTCAGTGGTCGCTTAGCCAAGAGGGGATTTACAATGTGTAAAATGATAGCCAAGAGCGAGTTAGCACATGTGCAATATATTTCAATTAAAAATTGCCATTTCCTGCGAGTTCTACATCATTTAATTTATGTAATAGAAAACAATTTACTCCTCCTTATTAAAACAGTTGTTACATATTGGTTTACTTATAAACAAATATATTTCTTTTAGTATAATTAAAAATATTTTATATATTTTTACTAACATGACTGAAATTTTCTGTTATGAAGCTTAAAAATACTTTCGAAAGATAAAAAAGAAAGAAACTTTCTATCTAAAAACGTTAGTTAAAGAATGAAAATTTTCATCTTCTAACCAAGATAAAAAAATGCAAGTTTAAGACGCACGATCAAGCGATGTATCTGGGAAGGATGTGCTTTATTTCTTTAATAACTTAGCAATTATCACCCTAAATTGAAAAAAAATGACCTTTATATTAATTGAATAAGTGCATTTCATAAGTACCGTAATAACAGGTAAACTATGATGAACTTTACACACATAATTTACCTGTTTGCACTACCTTTTCATACATCTGTTTGTACCGATGTTTATTTACATTATCAGGAGTAATAAATTTGTTTTATTTTCATTTTATCCTGTACTTGGGTTACTGTTATATTTTTCCAATTTTACCAGCTTTATCATTCAAAATTTTCCATACCTGTGAGCGTTTTATATGGTTACCAACAGATACAATGGAAATTAACAAATAATAAAGTGTTGAATAAGAATTATTAATACAATTCTATATTCTTTATATATATATATATATATATATATATATATATATATATATATATATATATATATATATATATATATACACACACATAGAGAGAGGGAGATTTAAAATAAAAGAAACACATAGAAGACATAGAGTGGAGAGAGAAGGAGAGAGGGCGAGAAAGATAGAGAAATAATAAATACACAAAAACCTCTTAACCACAATCATTCATTAATTTACCCTAATGTACATTTCAGTTACAAAGTAACCATCCTCAGAAGGATAACGTACAAAGACTGTATGTCAGTCTTTGTATGTTATCCCTCTGAGGATGGTTACTTTGTAACTGAAATGTACATTAGGGTAAATTAAAGAAAGTTTGTGGTTAAGAGGTTTTTGTTTATTTATTATTAAATTCAACCACAGTATATTCCTAATAAATAGTAAGATAGAGAAAGAGAGACAAAGCGGGGGGAGAGAGAGAGATTGAAGATGATTGGAAAAAGAATAACTGGTGTTTTTGTCATCCATGTTGACTGCTGCGAAAAAAACACTGAATTGCAATGATATGTTTTTTTAGCTACTAGGGTACACACACTAACTTATAGCAATTCGTAAAGACTTACTTTAAGTTTTGTATAAATGAGGAGAGAAGAGTAAATTCAGATAAGTTTCTTTTGGTCGAAAAAAGATCCGACCGCTACAGGAACTCTCACAGTAGATGTACGGCGAGTCTCCTGGAAGTCGTCTATGAATTATTTTGGCGTCATTCTAGATAATATACTACACTATACTCCAGCTTCTTCTATCTTAGTCATTCTCGTTTAGAATTTCTTACTTCTTTTTAAATTTTAGCTACATCCCTCTGAAACCAAATGCTCAATGTTCGTGATTATTTTATTCGCGTCTTGATGTTTTCGTCTCCTGTCTGGTGGCCACTTTACAGAGAGACGTCTAGATTTTCTGGAATCATTCCATTCTAAATCGCTGATATCCACCTCCCAATTTTACAGATTGGTCCCTATCCATAGAATCTGTCAATTCTATAAAGCATACAACCCATATCCCCATTTAGGCATTTCGCAAAAAAGCTTAAAGCTTAAAATACATAAACTTCTGGAATCTCAACAACTCCACAGCACCTTCAATAAGGTCCTTTAGGATCTCTACTACTGCCCCTCCAACTGAAATCTTCCTTCTTTAGTGTTTCTTATGCCATTTAGGTCGGGAAAGTAATCTAAATTTATTATGTAACCATAAATACTCTAGAGTATTTATTTTTCAATTATTCTTAAGAAAATTGGAATAACCTCTAAACTGAACACTTTTAGGATTTAAGTAACGTAGTTTAAAGTATTTTTACCTTAAGATTAATAGAAAAATCGACTTTGTCAATGAAACGATTGTTGACTGCTCTGTCACTGGCTTTGCTCCCACCAGTTGGCTCACGGCGCCGATTATCGTGCAGTGTTTCTTACTGACGTGGAGAGGGGGAATTGTCTGTATTGTGATTGGGCAAAATGTCGTTGTAGGGACTGAAAAGTAACTGATATTTTACCACGGCTGTCATTGGTTGTATGTCACTATCACTGGTTCTGCTCATTTACGTCGTGTGTGGGTGGATCGATATGTGTCAGGCTTTAAGATAGTGACACTGTTGTGTATAGTAGACGCTGTTTCCCACTCGGTAGTTTGTTGTTTTTATAATAGTAGAATATTGTTAAATAATATGAGCCTTCCAAAAATTATAAAGCTAGGTGTGGAATCATTTCACCAATGTGGTATGCCTGCGTGTTATTGACTGGGTGTTGACTGAGAAGTCTCAGTATCTCTTGTCACCGGCACTAAAGTCACCGGTAAAAGTCACTGATCTATACCTTGTGCCATCTTTAAAATCACCGATCCGTTAAATTACCTGAATCGACCACCCCTAGAACCATGATGTATCTTTAAATGTCGTAACGCACACAAAAGGGTTAAACTGACTGGGTACTAACCGGGTATTGAAATCTATTAGTTATATTACTTCATACTGTTTACAACATTACAAAATACTTTTACCACGAATTTCTTACGTTTTCCCCAAATTGTATAAGGACCTACAAAATTTTTAGTTCAAGAGACTTTATGAAAATACACCGAACAGGAGTTTTCGACAGCTGTAATCCATTTTGTCAGTTCTCAGTAAAAGATTACGGTTAGTTTTTTTGTGAGTTTACTTTAGTAATAAAATCGCAAACGAATTAAATGAACATGGATAAAAATCCGACGAGAAGTTATAATCCTATTGTTCTTGAACCAATAAAAATATTCTCTATCCATAAAAGTCCCACAACATAAACGTTTACAACACATTTCCATACTGTACAATTTACATAATAATTGCCGATAATAAAACATGGGTATTTCAAAATCATTATACATATTCCTATGTAAAATAAATTCACTACGCTAAAACATGTAAGTTTCGTTCTACTTTTATACTTAATAAAAATATCCGCTTTTAATAGTCAAGTGTAGAAAAACCATTTAGTAGTAGAAAAAAAATCAACTATGAAAAGCTTACTATTTTCAGTAGCGAAACCTATTGACGACTATATATTGAAAAAACTGCATACATGATAAATGGAAACACTTGTGTTATCTTTACATAAGCTTGCATTTTATCTCATGCGACATATAAAGTCTGGATATGTTTCTCTGCCATTAGACACTTGAGTGATACTTTTGTTTAAAAATATAATATAGCGCAATCCTTCGGGAAATTGTACCTTATAACCCCATAAAAAAAAGAATAATAAAAAAAGATACAGAATGCAATAAACAAATATATTAGTAAACGTGTATGACCTGATTAATAGTTATTTAGTTTTTAAAAAATTGAGGATTATTTACTGAACCCCTGCTTGAACGTAACATTACAAATATATCACCTGCTCTTAAATTCGGTACAATAAGCAAGCAACATTACAAAAATTTAACCAAAGTAAGATTTTACACTATTTACATTATTATTTAAAGTAATTCACCAGAACTAACGAAAAATACTAAACAAGCTACTATTAATTAAAGTTAAAAATAACATAACAACAGAGCGAAAACAGGAATACAATATCTAAGAATTTAATAATAATTTATTACTATGAAAATATTGGAAAGAACCCCAATACCACAAAAATAATAAAACTAATGACAAACCTCATCATTCTAGTTTGTAACTTCTTGTGTGATAGATTGTATTTTGTAATAAGACCTCTGATGATGACGAGATGGTCATCGAAATGTACATAGGGGTTTAATCTTAAGTAACTTGTTTTATTTGTTATTTTTAATTTTTTTGTGGTATTGGGGTTCTTTCCAATATTTTCATTGCAATACATTGTACCACTGTGCTCTTGATATTGTGTAATAATTCATTCCTTTATGCCATACCCCTTTGTCATTATAGTTATAAATATTATAAAGAACATCAAAAAACAGTGGTTTTTATATAAATAGGCCCTATATATATATATATATATATATATATATATATATATATATATATTTATATATTGAACAGAAAGATTTTATAAACAATTATGTTGTACTTCAATTTGTATAAAGCATTTATTTTATTTTATTAAATACTAAAATATAAAGAACTTGTACACTTTTTTACCATTAAAACAAGTCTCTTAGTAATGAAAGAACCTTGTTATGAAACGTTTTTGTTCAATATATAATTTAATGTTACAATCTATTTTAACTTTGTCATCTACAGACTTACTGTTGCTTGAAACCATAACAATATTATTTCTTCATTCTGACAATATTAATTTTTATAACAATTAAGTGTTCAAGCTCAACATATATATATATATATATATATATATATATATATATATATATATATATATATTGTATGTATACTCATACACACTCATAGGTGTGTGTGTGTGTGTGTGTGTGTGTGTGTGTGTGTGTGTGTGTGTATAAACAACCCCTCAAAAACACAAATTTATTCTCTCATATCGGTATAGTTATATTTTCTGGCTTTCATATTACATTTCATTGTACTTTTAAAATATTAAAACTGCTTTATTATGAAATTAATTTTTATTGAGTTCACAGTACATAAAATCCTGACCAATATATCCAAATATAATACACTAAAACCAAATTAGAACAGCACACTAATCTATATCAGAATAAATCGTCTTCAGGGTGCACATGCTCCATTAAAGTCTATAATGCTTGGTTTAAAATGAGTTTAAATGGCCGATAGTAACTAAAAAAGAACGAACTGAATAAAATACTACTCGATAAAATCATTAGAAAATATAACCTGCAGCACTAAATACAAAACAATAAGAATTTAATGTAGGGAAAAAGAAAGTTACAATATCGTTGAAAAACTCTAAAAAAGAGAAATAGAAGATTAGAAAAACTTGATATACCAGATGTTTACAAGTTAAAACAGGTGTATGCGGTTTAATCTGAAGTAACTTATATTACTTATTGTTTTTGATTTTTACTGTGGTAACCTATTGTGTATGTGTTGAATATTTTCATTGTAAAACAATCTGTAGATCCTTTTCATATTGAAGAAAAAAGCTACAAATTTGAACAAACAATACAAGAAAATTAGTCCATAGCTTGTGAGAAAAGCTACTAGTTTAATAGAATCACACCTATAATGCATTCAAGTTAATTTAGATTGATCTTTTTTAATAAAATAATGCGTTAAAGAAGGCTAAAGCTACAAAACGTATATTGCAAACTTAAATACAACATATGAAGGAATACACTTATAATACACTAAAAATCAGTAAATAAACAAAGCAATACAAAAATAATATCTTTTTAATTGTATTATTACGAGATACTTTTAAAACAGGCGTCATCTAGAACATGGGTTTCCAAACTGGGGGGTGTGAAGGCGAATCAAGGAGGGCGCTAGACAAGTTGGAAAATAATAGGATACATTCTCATTTGGTTATAATTATGTACACAGTTTATTATAATTTAAAACTAAATTTACACCTCAGATTTATATTTATATAAATAATCTTATTGGCCATGATGTTTAGAAAAAAATGAAATGTATGCAAAAATGATTCATTTGCCAAATATGATTTTGACAAATCTTCATTTTTCATATAACACTTAAGGTGTCTCCCAGAGTATTACAGGCAGCTCTTCTATTATACTTGCGATTTTCAAGCACATATGTGTGCAAAAAAGCATTTTTAGTACTTGTTACAATGAAAACAAAATATAAGAACAGACGTGAATTGTCCACAATTTGTTTATCTGAATGAAAAATATCCAATCAGATATTTTTTTATTGGGCAACATCTGATGTTGTATGGTCTTTGCCGAGAACAAAGATTAATTATCGTCCTGAATACTATCATAATATCGAAAACACGAAACCTTTTTTCGTGATGGTCTATGGTTCACTATAATTATTTATTGGAAATCAAACAATCAAAAAGTTGATTTCTTAGGAAATGTTTATAATTACGGATTAGCAAATAGCAGGTATGATTGCGGCGCCGGCTTCAAAATTTTGTGGTCAATAAGCTTATGACTAATTATGTTATCTCTATTGAAAAATTAATTTTTACTTTTTAGTAAGTACAAATTAAATATTACGGTCCTTTTCAAGTAGGTTGTATTTTTTTAATTTAATTAATTTTTCTAGAGGTATGCTCTTCAATTGCTATTTACATTACAATCGTATATAATACCATTGATAATAATAACAAAATTAAGAATATATATCCACAGAAATTTCCGACATTTATATCCCTCTAATCTTATTGCTTGATCGTTGTTTCTAAACATTAACCCACCTTTGAAGATTACGATAAACATATCCGTTTGTTACATAAATACATTGCGTAATTTATGTTTAAAACTCCTTTGACTATATTTTATAAAATCTTACATATTATTTCTGACCTTGCAATTATTCTTTTTCATTTCAGCTTAAAAATGTGTTATTAAACACGTAATGCAAAATCTCAGGTAAATATACAACAGTTTAGTCCCTTTAAGTTATTTTTAGGAAAATAAATCTTGTAAATAAAATAATAAGAAAAAATAAAGTGAAAATTTTCAGTCAAGTTATATTCAATGAATTTATCTCTTAGGATTTAGCGCACAAAATATAAATCGCTAAAACTTGTTAACGAAATCATATAATATCGCAAATTTTCCAAAAATTAACTTTAGGTTATCAGCAATAATGCACAATTTATAAAGTATAAAATTTCTAAAGTTTGTAACACAACTTTTTATTTATAAAAAAGTGCCTATAAGTTACTTAAAATTACTAACAAATCCGCCATTTTGTTGTGGTTGAATAATATTATTTCTAATTTATACCATCATTTAGTACATTATCAAAAGATGTTCAAGTCAAAATTTCAAACTAATATCCCAAAAAGCGCCGAGATAAGACGAGTTAAACTTAAAATTTCACTAAAATTACAAAAGATAAAAAATAACAACTTTCGTTATTTTAAATATGTGTAATTTGCGGTAACTTTGTACAGAAAAATTCTAAAGTAATATACTTTCGATTAAATTAATTTGATCCGGTAATGACGACCTTGCCACTTCGACGCTAAAATCGGGGGTGAGCTGCAAGCCTAGGTTGCGTCTGTGTGCGCGAGCGTGTTCGAGAGTATAGTTAGAATTTATAAGTTATTGCATTTTTCGGATCAATCTGTCTTTTGTCGATTAACCTGCAGCATACGTAACAATATTATTTCGTGATATTTCAGTAATTTTGAAATACACATCTTGGTAAAATAAAGTTGGATAAAGTGATTGCAAATAATGGAATGATAGTTGTTATACTCTATCAAAGTATCATCTTGAAAAGAAACATTTAATAGAACATTTAACTCACTACTATACTGGGGAACTATAAAATGAAACTTTGAGTTCATAAAACAACATTTTCTAGTAAAGAATCACATCGATTTACTAAATTGTACTAAGCTATTAAAAAATAGTAGACCTATTTACAAAATATTATATCTATATGAAAAACTTATTCTATAAATGATCTTCATGAATTATTTGTAGGCTAAAGTTACTTCAATTGAAAAAAATGTTACATGACAATGGTTAAAATATATGTAATGGATAGCTTGTTTTATTAAAGCATCAATGGTGAAGTTTGGTAATAAATAAATAAACAACCATAATACTTTACAGAAGAGTTTATTGGGCATAAAGAACAATGTTTAACTAAAGTTTTCATTTTACTTTTAGTAAAATAACTTATTTTTACTTTATTTTTCATATTTTAAATTATCTTTTTAAATATTTGTAATAAACGTTTACTTCATTGGAAACTAAAAGTAGTTTATGTTATTAAAGTGATAAAGTAACAATCAATGAATTTGTTCTTTTCCATGACCTATAAATAAAAATTAAGTCCATATTGCATTATTATTATTATTTTTGTGAAATAATTTATTATGTTATTTATTAAAAATATTATAATTAATTTTGTAAACAGTTTTCTTTTCATAACTGTTTTCTATTGCAATTTGATAAATTATGTTATTTTCCTCTCATTTTATTTTCTTTATTCAGTGAGGATTTTATGCATTCTATATAGTAAGTTATATGAAGCAGCCATTTTTTTGTTATATGGATGAATAGAATTATTTGTTATAATTTGGTTTGTTAAATTATATAATTTATTGAAAATTTTGATTTTTTCTTTATATTGTTAAATCTATAAAATTTATTTTATTATTTGTTTCACTTTCATAAGTAAATTTGATTTTATTAATAATTTCATTTATTTTATCCAAAGAATTCGTTAAATTTATATTATTAAAGTTTGATAGATACATTCCATCATCAACATATCGAATCTTAATAATGTGATATTGTGATGTGATATTAAAACACGTTATTAGATAAACTATTCAGTAACTCATTATTATTCCACAATAATATATCTATAAATATAAAGTAAACGCACGAATCTATAGTTAAAAATAAACAAATTTCACTGATAAAATGAAAATTTTAATCCAGGAATCTGAGAGGCATAAGGCGCATTCTTTAGTAATTTCTCGAAAGTAACAAAATTTTCAGAAGCATGTGCTGCTTTCGCGGATCGTTTGTGAACTAAATGCTAAATATTAAACAAAAAACATTACATTATTTGTATAATAAATTTTATTTTAAATTTAATTTAAGTAGACGATTTTATTAATGTTTATTTTTAAGTATTTGCTACTTTAAAAACATTTTGCAACCTCCGAATAAACATAACTGTAATGAAGGTAGGGTTACTTAGATTATTTTAAAATGTAAACTAAACAATTTACTGTTTACACAGCATAAGGTTTTATAACATAATATGTCAATTATAAAATAATATTGTGTAATCCAGTGTTAAACATATCGATACTATAATATACAGCCGTGATAGTCTACTGTTACATTCGTTTACGTTTTTTAGAAACATTCTTGGCTCATTTTTGTGGTCCTGTAATAGATGAGAAAATTTTGCATGAGATTGATCCGAGATTTTTAGAATCTAGATTAATATCTCACCCAGGATTTAGTATTAAACAATTGAATACTAGATTTGTGATTGGATATCAATATCACCTGTTACAAGCTGTTACTTGTAATGAATAAATAATGAATTATAGACAATTACAACAATGTACGGTAGTCTGTGAATTTAGCAGACTTTCATTAAATATATTTCAGCATTTGCAATATACTTTCCAATTTTCCAACTAGGTAGTTATGGTTAGGAATGTATGGAAATTAAAGATATTCAATTGGAGGGATTTTAAAAAGGAATATAATAGATAAAAACAAGTGAACTGTAAGGAAATATTATTTTAATAAATTATAAATACCGTATGCCTTTATTCAAGAAAAAAATGCTTTTTACTTTATAAAACAAATGGTCAGAAAAACTGTATTTAGCTGTAAAAGATTAACTAATATATATATATATATATATATATATATATATATATATATATATATATATATATATGTATATATATATATATATATATATATATATATATATGTATGTATGTATTTATTAAGTATATATATATATATATATATATATATATATATAGTTATAAATATCGCAATATGTTTTCTTGTGTATTAATAAAGAACAAAAGTCAAAATATAAATACAAGAATTATATTTGAATTTACAATTCAAAGCTTTTCGTTGGCTAACAGTACCAACATCATCAGGAATATTAAACAATTAAAATTAACATATGTGCAAATTAGATCAAATAAATAGTTATGCCAAATCAATTACAATGTTGTTAAATTTTTTTTTTTTTTTTTTTTTTCTTTTCTATTTTGCTGCCCTAACATTACAAACACTGAATATATTATCGAATTTAGATTTTACTTGTATTTGTTCATTTATCAACTCATTATTAGTATTATATTTATGTATTTCTAAAGCTTCATAAATATTCATTCTCAGGCCTTTGTTAATTTCTTTTATAAGTATCATATTATCTATATTAGGAAATAAGTGATTATTATTAATGCAATGACTAGCAAAATTTGATTTATAAATTTCTAGCTTTTTATATGCATTAAAATGTTCTTTACATCTATATTTAAGTTTTTTCTTAGTTTGTCCTATATAAACTTTATTACAATAATTACATTCTAATATATATACACTTTTTTTTTCATGCATATTAATAATATTATTATTATTCATTATATTTATTAATTTATTATTAGTATTATAAGCGAATTTTATGTTGCTACCTTTAAACAATTTTGTGATATTTTTTACTTCATTACCAAAAAATGTAAATGAAGTCCATATGACATTTTCATCATTATTTTTGTAAATTAGATTATTATTTTGTTTTTTTAAAATATTATAATTAAGTTTATCAACAGTTTTCTTTTTATAACCATTCTCAATTGCAATTTGATAGATAATGTTTTTTTCTCTTATCTTGTTTTCATTATTCATAGGTATTTTATGTAATCTATATAATTAATTGTATAATGCAGCCATTTTTTGATTATACGGATGGTTGGAATTATTAGGTATAATTTGGTTAGTTTGTGTCGGTTTACGATATATGTTAAATTCAAATTCATTAATATGTCTTATAATTGTTATATCTAGAAAGTTGATCTTATTATTTTCCTCCATTTCATAAGTAAAATTAATATTTTTATTTATCATATTTATTTTATCTAAAATAGTTATTAAGTTTATACCATTATTATTAGATAAATACAATCCATCATCTACATATCTAAACCAATAACCGTTTTTATCAAATGTCTGTATAATTTTATTTATTTTATCATCTATATATTGTAAAAATATTTCAGATATTATATTCGATAAGGGAGAACCCATGGCAAGACCATCTTCCTGTTTGTACATTTTATTATTATATGCAAAATAATTTTGATTTAATATTATTTTTAATGTATTTATAATTTCTAATATTAATTTTCTATCTTTTTCATTTTGCTCTAATCTAGATTTTATAATATTGAGAGTCTCTTTTATAGGAATATTTGAGTATATATTTTTTATATCTAATGATATTAATTTGGTTTTATTATCAATATTAAATATTTTTAATTTATCAATAAGGTTAATAGAATTACTTATGGTATGATTATTATTTAGTTTCATTTTATCTTTAAGAATAGATGTTATGATTTTAGATATTTTATAAGAAGGGGCATTCATAAAATTTACTAATGGTCTAATTGGTTTCTCAATTTTGTGTAATTTAATAAGTCCATTCTTTATTGGTATTTTTGGATTATCGTTCATATAATTACTAATATTATATTTATTAAATAATTTATAAGAAGATTTTATTAAATTTTTTATTTCATTTTGATATTTCTTTGTAGGATCCTTATATATTTCACTAATTTGATTTTCATTTATATATTTTTCTGTTTTATTTATGTGTTCGTCCTTATCAATAATTACAACAGCGTTACTTTTATCAGCTTTTACTGTAATTAGATTGTCATTTTGTAGTTTATTTTTTAAATCTTTAACTCCTAAATATGTTTGTCTATGGGTTTTATTAATTTTATTAGTTTTAATTATTTTTTTTATTTCATGAGCTGCTTCGATTCTGGTACTATCTTGTATATTTTCATTTAATTTACTAATGGCTATTTCTGTATCTATTATTATATTATCAATATCTTTATTTATGTTTCTTTTTATATTGATTTTATTATTTTCAAGTAGTTTTATTTCGCAATTATTAAATTTAGTATTAGATAAATTAACAACGATAGGGTGAAAGCTATGATATTTAACTTCAGGTATTATTTTCATTTGTTTTTCAAGTTTTAAATTATTTAGTTTTTTTGATATATTATTTATTTTTATATTTCTAATTTTGTTTATCAAGAAGTTAATTTTATTGTATTTTTCTTCCCATTTTATACTATTCATTGTAGAAGCTAATTTTAAATGTAATTTATATATTTCAGTAGTTAAAATGTTTTGTTTTTTATATAAATTTCTTATTTCATTTTTAACCCATAATTTCTCAGCTTGTTTACAAGTTTTTATTTCAGTATCACTTTTGTTTTTTATTGTAATTTTTGCATATTTTGGAATAATATTGTTTATAATACATTGTTTATTAAAATATATATTACAATTTGTGTTCATTAACTGAATTTTCCGCTTTTCAAATAAATTTAAGTCCTTTGTTAAGGCAGCATTACAGTTATTAACTGATATCATGTCAATATATATAAAAATTATTACAATAATATGAAATAATAATAATATAATAAATATATTAAATTGTAATATAGTAAAATACCAAAAAATGTAAACAACTTATAAAAAATAAACAAATATGGAACTTAACCTCAAAAAATACAATCACTTCTAATTCACACAAAGTACAACCCTGTAAGGCTATAGATATAAATATCGCAATATGTTTTCTTGTGTATTAATAAAGAACAAAAGTCAAAATACAAATACAAGAATTATATTTGAATTTACAATTCAAAGCTTTTCGTTGGCTTACAGTACCAACATCATCAGGAATATTAAACAATTAAAATTAACATATGTGCAAATTAGATCAAATAAATATTTATGCCAAATCAATTACAATGTTGTTAATTTTTTTTTTTTTTTTTTTTTTCTATTTTGCTGCCCTAACAAAATACTAATATAATATATTATAATATACTAATATAAATATAATATATTTATTATAATACTAATAATAAATTAATAAATATAATGAATAATAATAATATTATTAATATGCATGAAAAAAAACGGTGTATATAAATTAGAATGTAATTATTGTAATAAAGATAGATATAAAGAACATTTTAATGCATATAAAAAGCTAGAAATTTATAAATCAAATTTTGCTAGTCATTGCATTAATAATAATCACTTATTTCCTAATATTGATAATATGATACTTATAAAAGAAATTAACAAAGGCCTGAGAATGAATATTTATGAAGCTTTAGAAATACATAAATATAATACTAATAATGAGTTGATAAATGAACAAATACAAGTAAAATCTAAATTCGATAATATATTCAGTGTTTGTAATGTTAGGGCAGCAAAATAGAAAAAAAAAAAAAAAAAAAAAAAAAAAAAAAAAAATTGACAACATTGTAATTGATTTGGCATAACTATTTATTTGATCTAATTTGCACATATGTTAATTTTAATTGTTTAATATTCCTGATGATGTTGGTACTGTTAGCCAACGAAAAGCTTTGAATTGTAAATTCAAATATAATTCTTGTATTTGTATTTTGACTTTTGTTCTTTTTTATATATATAGTTTTATATATATATATATATATATAGCTGTTATTGATTATGTTTGTATTTAGAAATGGAGGAAGTTTTCTTCTATGACATTGTTATATATGAAATTTATAATATAGGGGATTGTGATGATAAAACACATTTGTGTGTAGATATTATTTATAACGAAATAATATATCGCAATTTATATATATTAATATATGAATCGTAAAATCACGAAACTAGTTTTATAAAGGTATTAATCTGTATGAATACCAGGTTTCACTGATAATGAGAAATATCAGGCGCATTCTAGAGTAATATCTCGAAAGTAACTAACCTTTTTCTTGCATGTGCTGCTCTCGCGGGCTTATGAGAAACTAAATCCAATCAGAATGAAAAATATGGTTCTCTATTCGTTTTTATTTGCTTAATATTACATTATTTCAAACAGAAGAATTTAGCAATATTTGTTTACTGATTTGCAACTTTAAAAAAATTATAGTGGGTTTTGCAAACTTCCGAATAGTTATAACTGAAATATAGGTAAGGGGAATGAAATGATTCTAAATTGTGTACGTAAGATTGGAGAAGGCCTACTAACTGTGTACCCAGTCTATGTTTTTAGAAAATAATGTAATTTTTGCACATGGATACTACAACAGACAGTAGTGATATTATCCTGTTGTCTTTACGTTTTCAGAAAGATTCTTGACTCATTATTGTGGCTCTGTAATCTTTACGATAAATATAATGATATTAATTGAACATTTTGAAAATCTAGATCGATACCTTAAATAGGATTTTTTATTAAATAATTGAAGACTATATTTTTGATCGGAAATTGGTATCTTTTGTTACAAGATGTTGTTTATCCTGGATAAATAACAAATTACATTCTTCAACTTTGTAGTCCATTAATTTCCTTGAACTTAATTAATCACTTTAACATTATTTAACATTATAGTTAAACTTATTATTTAAATTTTCGTCCAAAACAACAATGTACGATAGAATGTAATTTTAACAAATTACATTCTTCAACTTTGTAGTCCATTAATTTCGGTGAACTTGAGTAATCACTTTAACATTATTTAACATTATAGTTAAACTTATTATTTAAATTTTCGTCCAAAACAACAATGTACGATAGAATGTAATTTTAACAAATTACATTCTTCAAATTTGTAGTACATTAATTTCGGTGAACTTAAGTAATCACTTTAACATTATTTAACATTATAGTTAATCTTATTATTTAAATTTTCGTCCAAAACAACAATGTACGATAGAATGTAATTTTAACAAATTACATTCTTCAACTTTGTAGTCCATTAATTTCCTTGAACTTAATTAATCACTTTAACATTATTTAACATTATAGTTAAACTTATTATTTAAATTTTCGTCCAAAACAACAATGTACGATAGAATGTAATTTTAACAAATTACATTCTTCAACTTTGTAGTCCATTAATTTCGTTGAACTTAAGTAATCACTTTAACATTATTTAACATTATAGTTAAACTTATTATTTAAATTTTCGTCCAAAACAACAATGTACGATAGAATGTAATTTTAACAAATTACATTCTTCAAATTTGTAGTACATTAATTTCGGTGAACTTAAGTAATCACTTTAACATTATTTAACATTATAGTTAAACTTATTATTTAAATTTTCGTCCAAAACAACAATGTACGATAGAATGTAATTTTAACAAATTACATTCTTCAACTTTGTAGTCCATTAATTTCCTTGAACTTAATTAATCACTTTAACATTATTTAACATTATAGTTAAACTTATTATTTAAATTTTCGTCCAAAACAACAATGTACGATAGAATGTAATTTTAACAAATTACATTCTTCAACTTTGTAGTCCATTAATTCCGGTGAACTTAAGTAATCACTTTAACATTATTTAACATTATAGTTAAACTTATTATTTAAATTTTCGTCCAAAACAACAATGTACGATAGAATGTAATTTTAACAAATTACATTCTTCAAATTTGTAGTACATTAATTTCGGTGAACTTAAGTAATCACTTTAACATTATTTAACATTATAGTTAAACTTATTATTTAAATTTTCGTCCAAAACAACAATGTACGATAGAATGTAATTTTAGCACTCATGATATAATATATTTCAGTATTTGCAATATAATTTCAAATTTGGCACTTACAGAGTAACAAGGTTAGGATGATATGGAAATTCAAGTTATTCATTAGGGGTATTTTTAAGAAGTAATGTAATAGAATTAAACAAGTGACCTGTAAGGAAATTTTATCCTGTAAGGGTTGTTAGAGTTTGTAGTAGCAACACCCACTGATGGTGATGACTTTGTAACTGAAACGCGTATGAGTCAATAATTGAATAATTTGTAACTTTTGTGTATTTCTTTTATTTGCTTTCACATAACCTCACACGCTAATCTCAAAGAATAGTTGTATAAATGTTTTTATTAATTACCAACTAAAAGCTTAAGATCGGCAATTAAAATTTACGTCACTGTGCTCTAATATGACTTTATAGCCTTACACAAAGCAAGACATGAAACAGTATGCTTCATTTATACAAAAGTAACTAATTGTTTCTAAGATGTTTGATCAAAAATAATAATAGAGAGAATCAGAATAGAATTGATCAGAATAGAAAGAAGAAAATTAGTTTCGAGTAAGCCCTAAGAATTATATTTTACGATAATATAAAACCAAGAAAGTAAAGATGTATAGTATACATAACCAACATTCAAAGCGCACAGTAGGTAATTTTTTATAAAAAGCACTTGAGAAATCTACTGCAATTACGAATATTAGGATGGTAAAGGCAAAGAGCGCCTTACCAAATAGTTTCGTGTACTTGTAGAGAAATATTCTACAACGGAAGTCTTAAATGGCCTTTGTGTAGGGCCGTGTATTATTATAAATTATAAATTTGGCTTTATTAAAGAATGCAAAAAGGTTTGTTGTATTTCATAAAATAAATAGTCAGAAGTCCTATATGAAGCTGTAAAAGATTATGTATAAATATATATATATATATATATATATATATATATATATATATATATATATATATATGTGTGTGTGTGTGTGTGTGTGTGTGCGTGTGTCAAACCTAATAAGATTAATGGTAGTATTTAGAAACATTGATATATTTCTTCCATACATTAAAAAAAAAAATGAAGTATGAACGAATGTGATACTACAACACAGTTTGTAGAGGGGGTGATATTATTTATCCTGTTAAGCTGTTATTTATCTTGAATACATTATAGATTATGGTCAAAGATACCAATTTACTATAGTCTGTAATTTTACCAGACATCATTGTATACATTTAAGTGTTTGCAATGTAATTTCTAATTTGGCAATTAGACTGCTATGGAGTTAGGATTATAAGGGAATTCCACATATTAACTATGGGTCTTTTTAAGAAGTTATATAATAGATCAAAACAAGTGAAATGTAAGAAAATATTACTATTTTATAATATAAATTTGGCTTTATTCAAGGAAGATAAAAAAATCCTTTTATTTCATGAATTAAATGGTCAAAAGAACTATATGTAGCGGTAAAAGAATATATATATATATATATATATATATATATATATATATATATATACATATATATATATATATATATATATATATATATATATATATATATATATATAAAATATGTTTTCTTGTTTAATAATCTAAAACAAGGGTTTTTAAGAAGCAATATAATAGATGAAGTAATTTCTAGAAAGTAGGGAAACTTTTTCTAGCATGTGCTGCTTTCGCGGGCTAATGAGGAACTAAATCAAATCAGAATTAAAAATATAGTTATTTTGTCGTTTTTATTCGCTTAGTATTACATTATTCCAAACATAATATTTTAGGATAGATGAACTGTATTTAGCTGTAAAAGAATAACTAGTATATATGAAAGCTATTATTGATTATGTTTGTATTTAGAAACGGAGGAAGTTTTCTTTTATGACATTGTTATATATGATATTTATAATATGAGGAATGTGATAACATTTTTGTGTAGATAGTATTTATAGCCAAACTATGTATCGCATTATATTTTTAAGTATAAATCGTATAAGCACAAAACAAGTGTTATAAAAGGTATAGCTTAGAATGTATGAATACCTGGTTTCATTGATTTTGAGAAGTATCAGACGCATTCTTGAGTAATTTCCTCGAGAGTAATGAAATCTCTCTAGCACGTTCTACTTTCGCGGGCTTTTGAAAAACTAAATCCAATCAGAATAAAAATTATTGTACTTTATTTGTTTATACTTTACATTAGTCCAAACAAAAGATTTTAACAATGTTTATTTAACGATTCTTTGAAAAAGTTATAGTGTGTTTTGCAAACCTCTGAATGGTTATAACTGTAATAAAGGTTGATGGAAATGATTCTAAAGTGTATACTTTTAATTTTAGAGTATGCGTACTAACTGTGTACATAGTCTAAGGTTTAAAGATAATATACATATTTTGCAAATGGATACTACAGCATGCGGTAACGATATAATACTGTTGCATGACGTTACGTCTTCAGAAACATTTTTTCTCAATATTGTAGTTCTGTAATCTTTACGAAAAACGTTTTATGCCATTAAAGAAACATTTTAGGAATCTAGATTAAGTTCATACCCAGTATTTAGTATTAAACAATTGAATACTAGATTCCTGATTGGAAATCAATTACACCTGTTACAAGCTGTTATTTATTCTGAATAAATAATAAACTGTACTCAGGATATTTTTTTGTCTAATACGTTCGTTGAAACTCAATTAATCACTTTAACATTATGTAACACTAATGTTATAAAGATAATTTAAATTTTAGCCAATAACATTAATGAATAATAGTCTGTAATTTTATGAGATATCATATAGCATATTTCAGCATTTTCGATGTAATTTCTCATTTTACCATTAGAGAGATATTAGGTCATTTTGAAATTATTTGGTTAGGGTTAAATGGAAACTCAAGGTATTCATTACAGGTTTTTTTTTAAAAAGCGATATAACATATGAAAACAAGTGACATCTAAGGAAATGTTATTAGTATAAATTACAAATTTGGCTTTATTGAAGAAAGCCAAAATATCCTTTTTATTTGATAAAATAAATGGTCAGAAGAACTATAAGTAGCTGTAAAAAAATATGCACAAATATATATATATATATATATATATATATATATATATATATATATATATATATATATATATATATATATTAAAACAACATAGGTTATTCAAATACAAGAATATTTAATAATTTATATTCAAAGCTTTTCGTTGGTAAACAATACCGACATCATCACGAATGAAAATTACAATAATGTAAGCTATAGTAATTATTGTAATTTTCATTCCTGATGAAGCTGGTACTGTTAACCAACTAAAAGCTTTGAATATAAATTATTAAATATTCTTATATTTGAATAACCTATATTGCTTTAAGTTATTAAACAAGAAAACGTATTTTATATATATGTATATATATATATATATATATATATATATATATATATATATATATATATCAAACCTGGTAAGAAATATGATTGTATTTGGAAATAGCCCGTATATATTTTCCTTCGCGATATTTTTAAAAATAGAGAGATGTGATATTACAACACATTAGTGTGTATATATTATATTTAACCAAATAATGTTTCTCCCTTATTTTCCCTATATTTTTATATATGAATCGTAATAGCACAAAACTAGTGCTATGAAACGGTATAAGTTAGTCTGTATGAATACTTGGTTTCATTTTTTTTTTTTTTTTTTGCTATTGCAATGTATTAGGCGCATTCTTGAGTAATTTCTGAAAGTAAAGAACCTTCTTTTTACATGTCCTACTCTCGCGGGACTATAAAGAACTAAACTCAATCTAATCAGATAACAAATTTAGTATTTTATTTGTTTTAATTTCATAATACTCCAAAAATAAGATTTTAGCAGTGTTTGTTTAACCATTTGCTACTTTAAAAGAAAATTATGTTAGGTTTTACGAACGTCTTAATGGTTATAACTTTAATACAGATAAGGTGATTGAAACTATTCCATAGTGTATACTTTTAAAATTAGATTAGGCTTACTAACTGTGGCTTACACTGTAGGCTTACACTGTCTAACGTTTAAAAAAATTATACAATATATGCACATCAATACTACAACATGCAGTAACGATGTTATACTGTTGCACGACTTTACGTTTTCAGATACATCCTTTTCTCAATAATGTGGTTCTGTAATACTTACGAATAATGTGTAATGATATTAAACGAAGATTTAGGAATCTAGATTAATACCTTACCCAGGATTTAGTTTTAAACAATTGAATACTAGTTTTGGATTGTGTCTGATTGGAAATCAATATCACCTGCTACAAGCTGTTATTTATCCTGAATACATAATAAATTATGGCTAATAAAAACAATTTACTATAGTCTGTGATTTTACCAGACATTATTACATACATTTAAGCGTTTGCAATGTAATTTATAATTTTGCAATTAGAGCACTATGTAGTTAGGATTTTAGGGGAGTTCAACATATTAGCTATGGGTCTTTTTAAGAAGCTATTTAATAGATCAACACAAGTGAACCGTAAGGAAATATTACTATTTTAAATTATAAATTTGGCTTTATTCTAGAAAGAAAAAAAATCCTTTTGCTTCGTAAAATAAATGGTCAGAAGAACTATATTAGCTGTAAAAGAATATGTATATATATATATATATAATATGGTTTTTGTTTAATAATCTAAAACAACATAGTTTATTCAAATACAAGAATATTTATTAATTTATATCCACAGCTTTTCGTTGGTAAACAGTACCAACATCATAAGGAATGAAAAATACAAAAATGCAAGATATAGGCCTAAGTCTAAACATATGTTAAAACGAGAAACAAAATTGTTGCTAAAGTTATACAAATTGCCAAGTTTATTTTGTTGCTGTAACATTATAAACATTGATTAATGTATCAAATTTAGAATGTGTTTGTATTTATTCTTTTATTAATTTGTTATTGATACCGTATTTATATATTTAGAGTGCTTCATATATATTCATTCTTATTCATTTATTAATTCCTTTTATATGTTTTATATTTTCAATATTTGGAAATTGGTACTTGTAATTATTACAATGATCTAAAAAATTTTGATTTATATATTTCTCGATTTATATAAGCATTAAAATGTTCTTTATATCTTGTTTTTAATTTCTTTTTGGTTTGTCCTATGTAAGTTGTATTACATTTTTCGCATTCTAATTTATAAACACCACCTATTCAAGCATATTATTTGTTTTATAATTGTTATTTATTAAGTTTATTATTAGTTTTATATGCAATTTTAATATTTGTATTTTTAAATAATTTGGTGATATTTTTTATTTCCTGGCCTAAAACAAAAATGAAGTTCATATTGCATTATTATTATTATTTTTGTAAATTAATTTATTATGGTGTTTATTGAAAATATTTTTTTTAAGTTTGTCAACAGTTTTTTTTTCGTAACCGTTTTTTATTGGAATTTGATTAATTATGTTTTCTCTCTCATTTTATTTTTTCCATTCGTGGGGATTTTATGCATTCTATATAATAAGTTATATAAAGCAGCAATTTTTTGGTTATATGGAGGATTAGAATTATTTGGTATAATTTGGTTTGATAAAGTATATCATATATTAAATTTTTCATTTTTTCTTATTAATGTTAAATCTATAAAATTTATTTTATTATTTGTTTCAATTTCATAAGTAATTTCGATTTTATTATTAATTGCATTTATTTTATTTTATCGCAAATATTTGTTAAATTTATATTATTAATGTTTAATATATACATTCTATCAACTACATATCGAATCAAATAACCATTTTTATCCTATATTTTTGTAATCTCATTAATTTTATTATCTGATTGTTGTAAAAATATTACAGATCATATATTTTTTAATGGCAAGTTCATCGCAAAACAATCTTCTTGATTATAAATTTTGTCATTGTATTAAACATAATTTTGATTTAATATTATTTTGAATTTATTTAAATTTCTAATGTTAATTTTTTGCTTTTCTCAATTTTTTATCTGTCAAATTTTGAGCATTCGAAGTGTATAAATATAATGATAACAACAAATTAATAAAAAACAAATACAAATATAATCTAAATGTGGTACTATATTCAATGTCTATAATGTAACAGCACAAAATAAACTTGGCAATTTGTATAAATTTAGCAACAATTCTGTTTCTTAGCAACCTAATCATAATATATTATAAAAGTTTCACCGATGTTAAGAGGCATCAGGCGCATTCTTGAGTAATTTCTCGAAAGTAACGAACCTTTTACAGCAGGTGCTGCTCTAGCGCGTGTATGAAGAACTAAATCAAATCACAATAAAAATTATAGAACTTTATTAGTTTCAATTTTACAAGTCCAAATAGAAGTTTCAAGCAATGTTTTTTGACGATTTGCAACTTTCAAAAAGTTATAGTACGTTTTGCTAACCTCTGAATGGTTATAACTTTAATATATGTAGGTTGATTGAAATGATTTTAAATTGTATACTATAAGATTAGAGCACTGTGTGCTTAGCCTAAGGTTTTTAAAATAATACATTTTTTGTGCTTGGGTACTACAACATGCAGTAGTGACAGCTTACTGTTGCATGATAGAACGTTATCACAAACCCTCTTGGTTAGCTTTGATTGTTCTGTAACCCCTAAAGAAATTGTTTTACGAAATTAAACGAAGATTTTAGGAATATAGATTATTACCTTAAATAGGACTTCGTATTTACAAGTTTAACACAAAATTGCTTAAAGAAAATCAGTTTCACCTGTTACAAAGTGTATTATCCTGTATAGATGATAAATTATAGTAATTTTCAACAATGTACGACGGGCTGATTTTCCTGTTTTAATGGCATACAACAAATATATTTCAGTATTTGCAATGTAATTTCCGATTAGGCAATTAGAGAGTTACATAGTTAGAATTATGTGGAAATGCAAGATATTCATTTAGGGAGCGAGTTAGGAACCAATATAATAGATCAAAACTAGAGAACTTCAAGTAAATTGTATTTTTATAAATTATAAATTTAGCTTTTTTCAGCAACGAAAAATTCTATTTAATCAATGAATGATTAGAATAACTGTATATTTTTCTAAAAGAAGATATATAAATGGGACTTATATATTACACACACACACACACACACAATATATACCGTTTATATATGTATTATGTGTGTGTGTGTGTGTGTGTGTAGGTGTATTTGTGTGTGTGTGTGTGTGTGTGTGTGTGTGTGTGTGTGTGTGTGTGTGTGTGTGTGTGTGTGTGTGTGTGTGTGTGTGAGTGTGTGTGCGTGTCCGTGCGTGCGTGGGTGCGGCGTGCTTGCGTCCGGGTGTGCTTGCCTGCGTGCGTGTGTGTGTTTGTGTGTGTGTGTGTGTGTGTTTGGGTGTGTATGTGGATTGAGTGTATAAATCAAACATTAATTTTATTTCACAGGAGAAACAGAAAATATACCTCTGATTATTTCAAATACATCGGGGAACGAATACTGTGAAACAATTGCAAGTACAGTTATTGTCTAACCCTTGTCTTAGCACAACCCCCAAGTTGCTGAGGACCACCTTTCCTTAGTTTCCTTAGTTTAGCTTATCAAAATAAAACCAAACTAAACAATAAAATTGACTATCTATACCTATAAACACTGCTATAATATTATACATTGGTCATCATTTGCATACAAATAACCAAATACCTAATATTTTCTTAAATACTCTGATATTGTTACAGGTCTAAATTTAATGAGAAAATTGATTGAAATATTTTTGCTAATATAGAAATGTTTAAATAGAATTTTTGGACTTTTAGTGTTCGAAAAACGTTACGACTTAATTTACTGGCACTGTCAACTAAATCTTTTGTTTATGTGTTATTACTTCTGCTGTAAAAAAATTCTCAAAACTTTGAAAATAAAACGGTAATCCTCAAAACAATTAAAATAAACATGAATTATTTTTATTTAAAAATTAGCGAATTACAGATCTTAAAAGAACCGAATCAATTCATAATGAATTTGTTTTGATAATAATTTCAAAATTTAGGAGAAAACAAATGTAGGAATAGTTAGCTCACAGTTTCGTTTTTAGGCTTATAATGCATCGAAATACACAACCTAGAAGTCATACCAATGTTAGGACATTAAGAACAAATATACCTATCTTATACAAATATGACTGATAGCCACTGAGAAGATTATATTTCAAAAATTTCTAGAATATCGAGGAAAATTAATCTCTAATGCAAATTAATTTACTCATAAACTGCAGAATACGTTCCTTTCCAATCATAACTGAATGATAAGAAATAAACATAATTTTAGCAAAAAAAATCTTTCAGTGGTGAAAGTTTTCATAAAATTTTATCACAACAGGCTAATTTAAAAGTAATTGGATTTGTAATTGTTTTTATTACAGACACGAAGTCACCATTTTAAACATATCTTCATTTGTAAAAATTCTACCTGTTTACATGGTATGTTTGAAAAACATTTTCAGGAAACCCCTTGTTTAAGAAAGTTCTGGACCCGCCATTTTAGTTGATAAATGCCACACTTGTACGTTTACTGGTCAGCTTTGTTTGGAAAATGTTCGCCAGCTGTCATTCCGATGGAGTCTTAATATATTACATAGGCCAATGGATTTAGATGCTACACTACCCATAGGTGTAGCACAATTTGAGATCAACCTTTAAACTAGTCATAGTGCATTATGTGAATTATGCATAAAAAGAAGTTACGTATTGCCTTTAGAAAGTATTATCACTCATACATTGTATCTGTATTAATTTGCTAATATTAGTAAATGAATATTAGTAGATTAATGGAGTCCTTACCTTCTAAAATAACTAAACAAAAAGTAAAGGAAGACAACAATTACAAAACTGAAAATTATTGGACTTAATAACTTGAGATGAATTTCAGCAGTATTAGTCTATAAATAGAGTGAAATAGTTTTAAAAATCTGTTTTGCGTAGTAAATTGGAAGAGTTTATTATATGATGTCATACAAATATAATATTTTAAGTACCTAATTTAGTTAATAGTTTTTTCTTAAAATTTACCTGACTGAATAAACACAGTTTTACTACAAAATTCGTGGAGGTATTTTCTCACAGAACCGGGATTCTTTAACTATTTCTGAAAACATAAATTTCAGAATGTGATAACAACCAGGAAGACTTTAATAGAAAGATTCCAGAATAGTTCAAAACAAAGAACCAGCACAAGACTTGATTCCAAAGGCGAGTGGTTAAGTCCAAGGTACTATATTTGTCGTTGCTTAAACGAATCCTAAAAAACTAAATGCATTAACTATTTAATAGGAAAGAACAATTAACTAATAACTTCAAGTTTTAACTGGCATTCAAAACATTGATTTATTAAGTAGTTAATAGTAAAGTAAAGTAGTTAAATAGTTAAAGTACCCAGTAGTTAATTTTACGGTTTTTAAAGAAAATGGTATTGTTATTTACATTCCAATAATTTTTTATACTAAATCGCATCTTAAACATTAGCCCTCATTAATTTAAACCCTATTTTACCAAGAAAACTGTCTTCGAATTTATCAATTTAAATATACAAATAAATTTTATTTAAGTACGAATGTTTATCAAAACAAGTAAATAATACTTACTCGACATAGTTGAAGTTAATGTTTTAACTTAAGATGGAAAGTAATCTTAGATGTATGTAGCTCCAAATACCACGTGTTTTTTTACGTTTAAATGTAAGTAACATACATATCTACAGCTTACCTGTGCATTCTCTTACATCATTTGTAACGCATCAGGTGGTCGATACATCAATAGCAACTTCGGGTTATGTTTCATATTACTCACTCTAAGTAATTGTTCCAAAATAAACATATTTTTCTCACAATATCTCATTTATTTTAAAGCAGTGAGCCTCTATGCGTTCGTTTAGAACTTTTTCTTTTAAAATATTTTATACGTACTGACGATCGCGTTTATAAAAACAGAAATATAACTCAAAAATATCTAACAGCACGCTGAATGAAAGATTGGGTGGGGAAATAAATCATGCCCCGTCGGCAATATGATAATGCAGGGATCTCTGCGCCCTAGATTAGAAACCACTTTGTTTGATATTGTAATGGCATCGTAAAAGTGAATCATTTTGTGATTGACCAAGATATCAACATCATCCATTTCTGTGATTGCCAAACAACAACATCAATTTCTTAGTAAAAGCTGATCCTTACGCTTATCTGCAATAGTCGGATTTAAGATTTTTGCAAACTCTCTATTAGGCTTTGTTTATACTTTACGCTATGTGTTATTTAGGCATGCGTATTAGATATAATAGGTCTGGTGTGGGGCTGTTAGTAGGCGCCAGAGATTCATTCAGGGTTAAAATATGTTTCAAAAATTATTAAGCTTTTTTTCCTATAGGATATAAAATAATTTTAAAAGCAATATCTCCGTATTTGAATATTTCTTTGCAACTATTAACTGATCTTGTTGTCTACAGATTACGTATTTACGGTGGTTATCTCAGCCTATTGAAATGTTAAATGGTACCTTATGAAATTATTCCTTCAAATATAGGTGTTTGCTCGTAAGCTGGAGCGTGATCGATCCATGGAAAACAAAATGCTAGCCCTATTCAAAAACATTGGTTTGTGTATTTCGTGTAGCATCAAATACCATTGCTAAGACATTGAAGAGCTTTCGGTCGCCTAGAAAACCGATATAGGTAAATTTGTTAAACCCTTTATGTAAATGATCTGGGTAATATGATACAAATAAAATAATATTTATAGCGGCCTTTTGGACTTGTCAAATCTCCATTACTCTAATTACTGTACTCATATTATAATGTCTTTGGAATGGTCTTTAGCTTCCTCTACTCTTCCTCTCGTCTTTGCTCGCCCTTCGAAGTCATGCGCCAACTACGTGGGACTACCTATACAGTAGCGTCTACGCACGTTATGGAACACAACTTGCACAGCTTGCTTGTAGACGATTAGTATTATTTCTTTTTATTACCTGTTTCTATGGTTAACTGGAGTCTATTGATTTGAAAAAAAATATTATATTTGATTTTATATATTTCCTGAAATATCTTTGACGAATAATAAAACAATTATTGACATGTTTTAAACAAATATTATCCAAATTGACCTGTTGGGTTCTCTTATAATTGCGTGCCTTCTTTAATGGAAACGATAACGCTCTGTACATTAGTATAATAACATGCAATTAAATATAATTGTTTAGTTACTATATATATGTGTATGAACAGGTTATACAACATAGGTTATTTAAACAACATATTTTAAAACAACATAGGTTATTCAAATACAAGAATATTTATTAATTTATATTCAAAGCTTTTCGTTGGTAAACAGTACCAACATCATCAGAATGAAAATTTTCATTCCTGATGATGTTGGTCCTGTTTACCAACGAAAAGCTTTGGATATAAATTTATATATATTCTTGTATTTGAATAATCTATGTTGCTTTAAATTATTAAACAAGAAAACGCATTATATATATATATATATATATATATATATATATATATATATATATATATGTAGTAAATAGTAGTACATACGTATATAGAGTTTAAGTAACATTTGTTTTGGAAAACATGGAAAACATTTTTTTGGTTTTTGAAAAACCACTTATTAGCTGCCTGAGATTTACAGATTTACAAAATTTTCCTCTATAAAAATTTTCTAATCACAGAGCATGTTTTCGGAACATGTAATCAGTGATGAGTCTGCAGTTAATATAAACTTGTCATGCATCGTTAGAGTTCACAATTTAAGCTCTAACGTATAGTAAACTATTAATTATTTAGTAAATATTTTATCGCACTTTATTTGTACCCAACAAACAATACGTAACTATAATATTCATATATATATATATATATATATATATATATATATATATATATATATATATATATATAGGTAACGTATATAACCTATAACCTATATATAGGTTTTTTATATTTTTCATTTAGTTTCCAATTTCTTATCAGTTATTCAATGATTTTTTTAATTATTCTGCCTTCTGAGGAAGTTTTTATGTCAAATTTGTTCCATTTAACGTCACGTACTAGATTTTCTAGTCTTGATTGTAGTCCAAAGGCTTCGTAAGTATAAGGCTACCCGCTGGCACACTGTGTTCTAGCCGTAGTGTTGAAGGGTTCTTATGTTGCTAAAGGCGCTAGAAGTCGATCAACGTGGGTATTTCTCTCTTGAGGCGTATAACAGAGTTTCAGACGTACCTCACGATGGCTTTGAACCATTTTTTTTTAAGCGTTATATAATGCAGATTGATGCTCTCTGTCCATCCCCAGAGTGACAGTTGTTTGTACACCAGCGCTGAACTTAAAATTCCGGTATATGAGCAACGTTAGTTTTCTATATCGGATATCCAGTTCATCTTTTTTATTCTCATACGATATCCAATTCAGTTTAGTGTCCAAGGTTAGACCAATATATTATTCTCTTTGTCAAAAGAGAAGAGATGCCCATTTATTAGGACGTTAGTATTTCTCTCTGCTTTTTATTTAAAATAATGTGAAAAGTTTACTTTTCCAAAATGTTATTTCAAACTAAACTTGTTCAATTCCTAGCATGTTTCTTGTTTTTGATATAACGCATTTATTATCATTTGTTTCACTTTGAATTCAGGAAAAGATTAATTTTGTAGTTTATTTGCAACAAAAGTAAAAAAACCTTAACAAAAAATAGGTTAAATAGATATTTTTGTAATGATTTTTTCCCAAGGGCTTGTCAAATCACAATTACGGAGGTGGAATTGGGGAAGTGGCTCCTATACTCAAAGGGTATTAAACTATTGGGAAAGTATTGAGGAATCCTTACCAGCACACACACGACTTTCACTCAATTCATTCAAACCATTGGTTTGACTAACCCCAAGGTGTGATGTTCAAGTCTCAGTATATGACTCCAAGCAAAAGCATACTTAACACGATTAGTTCGAAATTTAAAGCCCTTATGAAATTTGTAGCTGTAAATATACTAAGGGGTAGCTCACTACTTGACAATGGTTCTTATTATAAATGATAGATATTACCGAAACTAGTGCAAAACTAGCGTTTTACCATAAGTTCTCTGAGGCTTTATTACTTGTTTCTAAAGCAAAAACGTATTGATTTTCTTATAAGAATCAATCAGCGATACTACATTATCTATTGCAAATTGTGCATGAATTTGGTGATCTTAATGTAGGCTGTAAGCTTAACGATCTTTGAAGCTGTTTGAATAGCGTTTGCTTCAACTTTGGTGTTCTAATAAACTTATCTTCAACTATAAACACTTCTCTACTCCTAGCTACCGAATTTTAAACTCTTGACCAAATAGAAATCTCATGAATGCATAATCTGCTGCTTCCAATAAATAGTGATTTTTCAAAATTTCTTTACTAAAATCGTAAGATAATGTACATTTTAAAAATCAAAAGATTCTTAGCCACGTAATCTTTATGATTGTTAAAATTTTTCACTCTTTGGTTCCTTTTTTACTCTTTGGACCTAAATATTACTAATCCTTTAGACAAGAGTGACATTGAAAGACACTGTGATATGTAAAGTAAAATGCAACGTTTTCACTATGTCCCGTTCCGAGAGCTTCCAGAGAGTAGGGTTTTCTGTGATGTGTAAAATACTTTATACATATATGGCTACTTGTCACAGTGTAATTTCAACCACTATTTATTGTCTATGGCTCAGAAACGTGTTTGCTTTTCAACCCTAGTCGAGGCCCCAAATACTTACTAAACCATGTACTATTTAGCCTCTTTTGTTACACCCTTGTGAAGTTAGTACCCTATAGTTGCTGGAAGTACAGGTTTTAGGATTGGATTTACATAATGAAACATTTGCAACTCAGTAACATGGTAAAGCTACTGTCGCGTTATTATTATTGTGATGGTTTTTTGTTGGTATTTGAAGAAAAATTATGAAAATTCGAATGTTTGATTCTGTAAAATATGTTCGCCTGTGAATATTATAAGTGCTTAAGTCCATATCATGTCCATGTCTGAGGTAGGGCTATAGCTGCTGTCTCGTTATTATTATTGTGAAGGTTTTTTGTTTGTATTTTAAGAAACATTATGAATTTTCGAATATTTTAATCTGTAAAGTATGTGAGTGCGCCTGTGAATATTATAAGGGCTTAAGTCCATATCATGTCCATGTCTGAGGTAGGGCTATAGCTGCTGTATCGTTATTATTATTGTGAAGGTTTTTTTGTTTGTATTTTAAGAAACATTATGAATTTTCGAATATTAGATTTTGTAAAGTATGTGAGTGCGCCTGTGAATATTATAAGGGCTTAAGTCCATATCATGTCTCATTTCTGAGGTAGGGCTATATCTGCTGTCTCGTTATTATTATTGTGAAGGTTTTTTGTTTGTATTTGAAGCAACATTATGAATTTTCGAATATTAGATTTTGTAAAGTATGTGAGTGCGCCTGTGAATATTATAAGGGCTTAAGTCCATATCATGTCTCATGTCTGAGGTAGGGCTATAGCTGCTGTCTCGTTATTATTATTGTGATGGTTTTTTGTTTGTATTTTAAGAAACATTATGAATTTTCGAATATTAGATTTTGTAAAGTATGTGAGTTCGCCTGTGAATATTATAAGGGCTTAAGTCCATATCATGTCTCATGTCTGAGGTAGGGCTATAGCTGCTGTCTCGTTATTATTATTGTGATGGTTTTTTGTTTGTATTTTAAGAAACATTATGAATTTTCGAATATTTTAATCTGTAAAGTATGTGAGTTCGCCTGTGAATATTATAAGGGCTTAAGTCCATATCATGTCTCATGTCTGAGGTAGGGCTATAGCTGCTGTCTCGTTACTATTATTGTGAAGGTATTTTGTTTGTATTTGAAGCAACATTATGAATTTTCGAATATTAGATTTTGTAAAGTATGTGAGTGCGCCTGTGAATATTATAAGGGCTTAAGTCCATATCATGTCCATGTCTGAGGTAGGGCTATAGCTAATGTCACGTTGTTATTATTGTGATGGTTTTTTGTTTGTATTTTAAGAAACATTATGAATTTTCGAATATTTTAATCTGTAAAGTATGTGAGTTCGCCTGTGAATATTATAAGGGCTTAAGTCCATATCATGTCTCATGTCTGAGGTAGGGCTATAGCTGCTGTCTCGTTATTATTATTGTGAAGGTTTTTTGTTAGTATTTGAAACAACATTATGAATTTTCGAATATTAGATTTTGTAAAGTATGTGAGTGCGCCTGTGAATATTATAAGGGCTTAAGTCCATATCATGTCTCATGTCTGAGGTAGGGCTATAGCTGCTGTCTCGTTATTATTATTGTGAAGGTTTTTTGTTTGTATTTGAAGCAACATTATGAATTTTGGAATATTAGATTTTGTAAAGTATGTGAGTGCGCCTGTGAATATTATAAGGGCTTAAGTCCATATCATGTCTCATATCTGAGGTAGGGCTATAGCTGCTGTCTCGTTATTATTATTGTGAAGGTTTCTTGTTTGTATTTGAAGCAACATTATGAATTTTCGAATATTAGATTTTGTAAAGTATGTGAGTGCGCCTGTGAATATTATAAGGGCTTAAGTCCATATCATGTCCATGTCTGAGGTAGGGCTATAGCTAATGTCACGTTGTTATTATTGTGATGGTTTTTTGTTTGTATTTTAAGAAACATTATGAATTTTCGAATATTTTAATCTGTAAAGTATGTGAGTTCGCCTGTGAATATTATAAGGGCTTAAGTCCATATCATGTCTCATGTCTGAGGTAGGGCTATAGCTGCTGTCTCGTTATTATTATTGTGAAGGGTTTTTGTTTGTATTTGAAGCAACATTATGAATTTTCGAATATTAGATTTTGTAAAGTATGTGAGTGCGACTGTGAATATTATAAGGGCTTAAGTCCATATCATGTCTCATGTCTGAGGTAGGGCTATAGCTGCTGTCTCGTTATTATTATTGTGAAGGTTTTTTGTTTGTATTTGAAGCAACATTATGAATTTTCGAATATTAGATTTTGTAAAGTATGTGAGTGCGCCTGTGAATATTACAAGGGCTTAAGTCCATATCATGTCTCATGTCTGAGGTAGGGCTATAGCTGCTGTCTCGTTATTATTATTGTGAAGGTTTTTTGTTTGTATTTGAAGCAACATTATGAATTTTCGAATATTAGATTTTGTAAAGTATGTGAGTGCGCCTGTGAATATTATAAGGGCTTAAGTCCATATCATGTCTCATGTCTGAGGTAGGGCTATAGCAGCTGTCTCTTTATTATTATTGTGAAGGTTTTTTGTTTGTATTTGAAGAAACACTATGAAATTTCGAATATTAGATTTTGTAAACTATGTGAGTGCGCCTGTGAATATTATAAAGGCTTAAGTCCATATCATGTCCATGTCTGAGGTAGGGCTATAACTAATGTCTAATTATTATTATCGTGATGGCTTTTTTTGTTGGTATTTGAAGAAACACTATGAAATTTCGAATATTAGATTCTGTAAAGTATGTGAGTGCGCCTGTGAATATTATAAAGGCTTAAGTCCATATCATGTCTCATGTCTGAGGTAGGGCTATAGCTAATGTCACGAGTGCACTCTATGAGTTAGGTTAAACTATATAAATATCATTAGCATTTACCTACTCCTTACACGCCTTCCTCCAACAAGGATAGCAGTGGGTTAACGTATTAAACATAAGGTTCTCAAGTGACATGCTCCCTTTGTCCCGATGATGGAGGAGAAAACTAATTCGTTTCTGTATGATCGATCAACATTGGCGTGACATTGCTTTTAATTGGGTCAGAAAATACTATATTTTGCAGAATTCTATAATTGCAGAATTCAATTATTTAACTATACCTTTGAAATACACTTTCTACACTCAGATACCAGATAAACACTTCACTCACCCCAGTAGAGAGCAGGTAAGCCACTCTAGCACTCGTTGACGTAAATGTTTCAGTTTTGGAGAACAGAGGGATGTAACGGTTATAGTATACTTTACTACCCCAAAGAGTAGTACCCCAAATCCTAATCACGTACTAATGCGCACGGAAAGTAATGTTTACCATTATATTCATTACAAATAGTGTTAATGTATTCAAATCTCATTTTTAATCCAATTGGGACATTCATAATTCTTTGTTACCTTTCGGAGTCGATATATATATATATATATAGATAGATAGATAGATAGATAAGTTGAATAGACGCTTTAAAACTACTATAAACTATATATATATATATATATATATATATATATATATATATATATATATATATGTACACTTTATAGCACATAACATATCAAATTATTGCATACTACTCTAATTATTTTAGAGTTATATTATACCTGATTATCTATATTTTTTTTTTTTGTATATTTCCTTACTGTTTGTGGCAAATTTAGTTGTTACTCTTCTATCTGCTAGATTTTGTTCAAAATGTATTAAAAAATTAATATACTTTTTAAATCAGAACTATTAAAGGCGTTTAAAGTTTAGCTATTGAATCATTTACTTCATATCAGCAATGATTCGGTTTAGTAAGATATCGACCAATGCAAAATCAAACAATGGGTATATGCCGTGCAACCTAGATTCTACAGTTAACTTATATTTAGCAAAATTTCTGGGAAGGGGTGGAGGCTGCAAATCTTGGATTTATGTGTCGAGGTAAAAGCACCTCGCTGCGTAGACATATCTGTTTGCTTCTGATAACTGAGTAACCCTCTTTATTTCAGGGTTCGCACTTTGCCTTGTCAAAGACGCAACACTTCTACCCTCTATAAGCCCGCATTTTTCACACTCTCCTCGCCTTCCTGTTTGTTTATCTCTAACATTTTACGGGTCATACACGTGTTTTCAATTTCGACCTGTTTCTGAAACTGTGGTTTGGATTTCAGCTAAATCAAGTTTTCTGCAATATACTAATGACCATGTTTCATTTTATTTAACATAACGCCTTTCACAGCTTAAATTGCTAGTATCTAGATAAATATTTCTTCTTTTTTAATAGGATCTTTATGTTTCGTATATTTACAAATTAAAAATCTACTTTTTCAAGTTGGAAATTATTAGTTGTGTTTTATTCAATAACACGTAACAAATTACAAAGAAAAATTATTATTAACATCGTGCTGAGAAATAATCAGGAAGTAGTAGTTTTTCGCTGAGTAACGTAATACAAAACTGTGTTTTAAAATATATCCATAACCCTAACATGGGTCACGATGAAACTCTCAAGCCCAGATAAAGGTATTTTTAACTGACCACATTTAATAAATACTTAGCCATTTCTTCATAAACATTTTTTATTTCTTAAAGTGTTTCAATTTGTACTAAGTTTTTAAAACGTTTAAATTATTTTTTGTAACGAATTATTTATATTATTTTTCCATTGTATTAGTTTTTTGAACATTTCTTCCAGCGATTAAACTTATTACCTCTTAAAATATATATCCTTATAAATATGTACCCTGAATATTCATTTTGCTTTAAAGTAATAAATGCTTTACATTTGCTTCCCTATTTTTTGACCAATGTATCTTTCCAGATATAACAAGGTGCCACAGACACGACACCATCAATACTGTTGTCCACATCAGACAGTGGTAAATATCTCATAACGACGCCAAGTCCTTTCCAAGATAAACTTACTATATCCTTCTTCTCGTCTATTTATCAGAAAACAGATTTGCAACCCTTTGTGATTTGCGTTATTTACTGATCCATCTACGGAATGCACTGATTTTATAACAATACATATATTTTTTAGCGTCCAGTAAACTATTTATTGCTCTGCGTTTTTAATTTTAAAAGTTAAAGTGATCTTTTTAATTCACTGTTTTTATTGGTTTCTTTGTTATATTTGACTATACTACTAAACCGATTTTTGTTATCAAATTATAAAACCAAATCAAGATACAACACAATATACAAGCAGAGGAGTAATATTATGTAGTCCAATGTCCAATACGCCAATATAATAACCTAATTAATATACACATTTGACAAAATATAAGCAACATATATCATTATTTGAACCTTATATAAATGGATAAACTCTATAATATAAATAATACTAGTAACTATGAATAATAGTCGTAAAGATTTTATCACATATTGATCAATATAGGTGAAGAGAAACATAATAAATAGCGACCAGAAAATTAGTAAATATACACCTATGCAGTATAGGTATTATTATACGTTTCTAAAAGCTCGGCTACAAAAAAATCTGTGTACAATTTTTAAAAATATCTAAACTACCACTACTGAATAAATTAAATAGCGTAAACCGGTTTTGAGGGGAATGGGGAGTACAAGAAAAGGGGGAGGGGGAGAACGGCTGACGTGTTTGCGAATTGTCCTGAGCACAGTATTTCAACATAAAACACGATCCAGACATATCGATCCAATAATATCCAACATAAAATTAGAACTAAAGTGAACCGTATGGAAATATTTTCAATTTTCATTCTAGTTCTCTCAATTTGTCTTAATCTCTTTTTCTATTATATATAGGGATATACATATATATATATTGTAATATGTAATTATTGTTAACCTATAAATATATATATATATATATATATATATATATATATATATGTGTGTGTGTGTGTATTGTTTGATGAAAAATTAATTTAAAAATAGAATAACATCCCTAATTGCAAACAAAATTAAATGAAATGATATATTAAAAAACATTGTAATAAAAATAAAAACTTCGAGTATATAATCAATAGATATGAATTTTAAGAATAGATGTAATAAATACGTAACTGCGTACAAACATCACTATTTATTTGAAAATATATATAATAATCACTTAAATTATAAACAATAATGACAACTTATATAATTATAGTTACAATTATAACTGTAAAAATATACCAGTACCATAACGATTTAATCATGTAAATAACCAATTAGAAAGCAGCAATGGTAGAGTACAGTTAAGGACCATATTACGCCAAATACAAGAACCAATAACTTCATTAAGATAGTAATACACCCAACAAGTATTAGCAGTATTTAATGTGTTATATTTCCAATTTACCGATCTCTCTTTCTCGGCATTTAACAAATTTCAGTGAAGAATAATATGCTTTTATATCTTTTTCGTTGTCAAACTAGCTACGTAGACGTTATCTAGATGTTTACAGAGGGATAACATTTACTTTAAGACATTTAACGACTGTTATTTTCAATCTTATACACGCCAAGAGAGTGTGGTAAGTCTAATAATTGTATGTTTTCTGAAGAACACGATTTTATTTAGGTGTAATACATTAAACTTAGAAATTCAATAATTCACATCCATTTGTTTCAATTATTTGAATTTTAAATTCAAAATCTTGAGTGAACATTAGTTTTAAAATTCATTGACTATGGTAAACCTTTAAATTCACAGTTTTGTAAGCTTAACCTAGATCTAATTTTCAATTAAATTGTCAATATGCAATTTTAAAAATTAATTTCTATTAATAAATTTATAAAATTTGAAATAAACATCATAGCATTTTACTAGAAACTTAGCTTGAACATCATAATTAACTCCTTGACCAATTAGTGATTAATTTAAATTTATGAAAAACGCACTGATACAGGATGTTTCTACGTAGTTGTTATTCAACTAGCTGACAGGGAAATGTTCTATAATGATGTAAAACTTTATTTAATTTGTTTGTTTGTTTGATATTTTTTATAGGTAATATTTTGAA
>JBAIZL010000005.1:256528322-256578322 GCA_036971475.1 Prosapia bicincta
AACAGTAAAGTTTGCTAACTTTCCAAGCGTTATACTTTGGTTTGCCAGTTTTACCGTAGGCAGCAGTATAAAACATATTTACCGGAATATGTCGAGATGAAATCGTTTATTGTTCACTCGTTTCCATCCGATGCTTTACGTTTTCAATAAAAACTTAGATTCTATATATCGTGATTATTTATTCACGTTGAAAATAATTTAAATTTGATCCTAAAGATTTAATATGTATAATATTACAAAACATTTTTCTTAGTTTATTCGTAAGTATATATTTTTTTACTGTTGATTAAGGTATGTAATTAACTCGAGTCATTATAATAAAATAATACAATCGTAAAAAATTGTAATTAATTCCACGTAAAACCGTTTATATAAAGTTTATATAATCATATAGACTATATTTTCACACAGATAAGATACATGAAGAGTGGCGTACTAGTGGAATTACGCTATGACAAATGGCTTGCCTTAGCACCGTAATATCGCATATTGCGTCGGTTATCTTAATCTAAACAACTACTAAGAGATCTGGACATATCCTTACTCTTCTAATCAAATAAATACATATTGTGGAAGTGTAGCCCTTGTGAAGGACCCCTCTGGATATCAAACAGATATATCCTGGCGGAACGTAAAACAGGTTAGTTCTATTGGTTCCCATAGTCCTGTATAAACAATCTAAACGAAGATATCTTGTTCTATTACTTGTGTCGTTCCCGGAGCAACCGGTGAAGTAGATACAGAAAAGCAATCAGGTCCGTATTTCTGGTACCATGGTATAGCGAAAAGCTAGCGATTTCGGGACTGATGATAGACATTTGAGCACGGGAGTTACGATTTTGTGTTCCATAGGTTTCTTATACTGGGATCTAGATAACTACAATATCGTGCTATATTAGCGTTCTTACCATCAAAGTTTTAAGAAGTTCGGTTCTACCGCCCTATTTCCATCGCGTTTTCCAAACCCCACTGAAGAATTCCCATCTTAAGCTGTTTTCAAAGAGTGAGAGTTTCAGGGATGGGGTCCCTTTACGTTACTTTTAACCAAATCAGATTCCTGTTTTGGTGATCATGCTCTCTTCCTGAGGTTATATATTGTTTGGTTTGGTAAATTTCTGACCTAAGAGAAACTGCAAATATTAGGGTGAAGGATTTAGAAAAACGGGCCATTCGGGAAAAAAAATCAAAGGTGGGATACGGTAATGTTACTTATGTAGTTTGAAGGGAAAGCTGATGACCAGTATATCAGTTATAGTAGGGCTGTCAACTCTTACGTGCTAGTACTACTTGCTGGTAATACGTGCCGGTACTACGTGATGGTACTACGTGCTATCACCACGTGTTATCAAATTTTGTTAGTAAGTGAGAACGTGGCGAGTTTGAAATAGGTTCCGTGAGGCTGAAGGTTTTATTAAGATTTTAAAAAATAGCTCTTTTGTTGTATTTTATGGGTGAAAAGGTTATAGAGCTCAATCTCCAAATACCCTATTTTTCCTTATCTTCTTACTTTCGCAGTCTTCTATTTTCTATCATACCACAGTTTTTTCGGATTGTTTCGTTTCTATTACGTGTAGCTTTCATCCGAAGTTTATTATACTAAAAGAGAAGTAATGTTATTCACAACTTATATATTTGGAATAATCTTCCTCCATCTTGATAGACCCTCTACCCTCTATGACTTCTGCCTGATTTATCTTAATGAACTTTCATGAAAGGGTAGCTATATGGTATATTTTTTCTCATAAAGGTGGTTTATAAAACTATTGACGATTCGATATTAAAACGACTTGGCATGTGAACTACAGTATTCCCTCACGAAAATGAGTATGGCCAGCCGTAGAAGATCGCGAGTGTTGGATTTCCCGTTTAAAAGAGATTTCATCGAGTCCAATTTCACAGTCTCTGATATTATCATTTGTAAATGTGAATGTAAAGCTTTAAAATAGAACCTTTTTCTGCCCTAAAACTATGGACTAGCACTGCATATGTTCAGCTCGAAAAGCGTCAATCCTTTGGTATCTTAAAATTGTGTATCTGAAGATGTTAATATTAATCATTTTCATACTTTTGCTCCACTCGACCTAATTTCTACTCAAATGAAAACTTACTTGGTAAACCAATGATAGTTTACATCTAATAACAGATAAAACTATAATTCGAGATAATACAAAAATAAATCTACGAAAAAATAATATAAAACATTACACCATATCATATTCATATGTAGCTACGTAAGTATATCCTACATAATAAGTGGGCAAGAAGGTTTTCCATACAAATTTCACTTTTATAAAGTTAGTAGTGTTTTGTAATCTAGCTATATGTGGCTATTTGTTTCCTTGGTAGAACGAGGGGTTGCTCAAATTTAACAGCCACAGAATATAGGAAGCCCATACAAACCTGCTACTTGTTTGTCGACGTTACGGTTGAATTCGTACCTAAGGCCAATAATTTATTTTATTCTTCTTTCAAAACCAAAATAAATAATATTGCTTGAACAGTCCCCGACATTTTATTATTGAACACACATTTTTTATATAATTACATATTGATCAGAATAATTCGCTTTTTAACATTTCGGTGCAGTTTGATATTAACTTCAAACTGTTCCCCGAGTTTTAAGTACATAATTTGATTGGCCGGTGGGTTTCACAATCCATTAGAAACTTCAAATTACGTTACAAAGTTGTCTGACATTTAGTTAACTGGTTGTTTAATTTAATGTTTGTCGAGAGACTAAAGTTTGTTTTCCTTTTGTTGTAAATTGATTTTTCCTGTTCATTAAAAACTTCTTTGTTATTATAAGGTTAATTAAAGCTTAGCTGGAGAGAAAAATGCACAACGGTACAAATTAAAATAGTTTATTCCAAATCCTACTAAAGACTAGTTTGTTTAAAAAAACACGCTAGTTCAATAAAAAAAAGACTAGTTTCGAGGACGATATCGCCTTCATCAGTGCTTGAATTATACACGAATTATGGGTAGTAGCCAAGCACTGACAAAGGTAGAATAGTCGTCGAAACTAGTCTGTTTCTGTTATTAAACTAGTGTGTTTGTTTTAATAAGCTAATGTGTAGTGAGATTTAGGGAAAACTGTTTTTAATTCTACCTTTGTTCTACGTAAATAAAATTAAGTGATCGTTCATACTTATATGACAATCAAATTTTGTCCGAATATAAATACAAGCTAAAATATTTTATACTTTTAATGAGTAGTCTATACGTGCTAGAATGTTTTATTTCGGATAAATATTTCCCTACAATTTTCACAGAACTTAATTTTGTATTAGGAATATCTTTCCTGTTTTTTTCACGTCATTCAGTTGTTTGATAGATTAGGATTGGCATACCGTAAAACCCTTAGGTTGTAAATTAAATTTATATTAATATATTTAAATATTTATTTAGTTAGTTATTTATTTCTATTAATATATCATGAAGATTTGAACAACAACATTTCTAAAAAAAATACATTATATTTGGTTAACAGTATGGTAAGTTCCTAACGATATGAATATATATATTTTATAAAAACAATCCAAGCGTTTATTTCTGTACATTTCTTTCGTTGAAAATTTTGGAACTTAATAAATTATTAGTCAAGGACCGAAATCTGATCTACAATTCATATATATATATATATATATATATATATATATATATACATATATATATATATATATATATATATATATATATATATATATATATGATGATATAAACATATAAATATTTATTGAAACAACTATATTTTAATATCAGTAATAGTTCAAAAGCCAAAGCAATTGAAGATGTACATTATTATTATTATTTAGACATCATCAAAGGGTTTGTGCTCTATTAACAGCGAAAATAAAATTTGATGTTCGTTCTCTATATAACACAAAGAAACACACACACACACACAACACACACTCCAGTTAAAACACACACACACAAACACTCACAAAACACAAACAAAACACACACACACGGATATATATATATATATATATATATATATATAATTCTGTAAAAGTATTTTATTAGATCATTATTTTCCTGAAGATGATGATACTATTTTATCGGCGAAAAGCTTTGAATAAATATATTCATTAAAGGTATTCTTGTTTTTGAAATATTTTAAATTTATTATCTATATATACAATAAACATATCACCATATTTAATATATATATATATATATATATATATATATATATATATATATATATATATATATATATATAACCATACACACACAAACACACATACAGACACACACACCCTGACACACACACACACACACACACATATATATATATATATATATATATATATATATATATATATATATATGCCCATACACACATACCCACACACATACATACTGTATTATTAATATATATATATATATATATATATATATATATATATATATATGCACATAATACACACACACTCGTACAAACACACACACATACACACACACACGTACACACACACACACACACACACACACACACACACACACACACAACACACACACACACACACACACACACACACACACACACACACACAACACACATACACAAACACACACACTCATACACACACACACACACACACACACACACACACACACACTCACACACACACTCACACACACACACACACACACACACACACACACACACACACACACACACACACACACACACACACACACACACACACACACACACACACACACACACACACACACACACACACACACACACATACATACTGTATTATTAATATATATATATATATATATATATATATATATATATATGCCCAGACACACATACACACACACATACATACTGTATTATTAATATATATATATATATATATATATATATATATATATATATATATATATATATATATATATATATATATATATATATATATATATATATATATATATATATATATATATATATATATATATATATATATATGCACATAATACACACACACACAAAATCACACACACACACACACACTCGTACAAACACACACACACATACACACACACACGTACTCACACACACACACACACACAACACACACACACACACAACACACACACACACACACAACACACATACACAAACACACACACCCACACACACACACACACACACACACACACACACACACACACACACACACACACACACACACTCACACACACACACACACTCACACACACACACACACACACACACACACACACACACACACACACACACACACACACACACACACACACACACACACACATACACACACACACACACACACACACTCACATATATATATATATATATATATATATATATATATATATATATAATCAAAAAATAAAGTTTAAATTAGGGTAAATAATATAGTGAATTTAAACAAAGTTATTACCATTTATGGTTACACATTTACACACACATACACGCACACAAACTCTCATACACACACTCACACATGACATACACACAAGCACGCAAGCACACACATACACACACACAGACTCATATACATCGCAATATGTATTCTTGCGTATTAATAAAGATCTAAGTCAAAATACAATTTTTTAAGTTTTAATATTCCTGATGATGTTACTGTTAGCCAGAATAACTTTGTATTGTAAATTCAATTATAATTCTTCTATTTGTATTTTGACTTAGTTCTTTATATGTATATATATATATATATATATATATATATATATATATATATATATATATATATTTAAGATTAAATAATATAATTTGATATTCTATATATATATATATATATATATATATATATATATATATATATATATTTATTTATATATTTATAATTATATATAATCCCAAAATAATGTTTAAATCACGGTAAATAAAATAGTAAATTAAATCAATGGTATTACCATTTATGGTTAGGAACCAAGCAGGAAAACGTTCCTCTTTTAAGGAAATATCACAATTGGTTTTGAAATTCATATTTTTTGGGGGGTTTTCGAAACAATTTGTAATACACACACATCCTCTTACACTCAGAAACCGCAAGCAGAGAAATTCAGCCCATACATATTTAGAATCATTTTAATTTTGGTTTTTTATAGTTCTGGATTCCCTAAAATCACTGATTGATTAGAAAAATAAATAGTGTAATAGCAATTTAAAAACAGTAAACCGATTAGAAAATGAATGGAAGTTGATGAAGTATTCTCTAGAGAATGTTACTTGTATTTCATGTTATCCTAGGTTGTTTGTTCGGGATACTGACAAAAAATCTTATTTATTTTACAAAAAAGTTGTAATATTTTGATCATTTACACCTCAAATATATAAAAGTTAAAATGATTTGCAAGGTAAATTATTTGTAATTCACTAATATTTGTTTGTATATCTTTCTTTACAGTCAGTTTGCAGTAATTGACTTCCAGAATTGAAATACGATGTAATATTGCATATTGTAATAATGTAATATTTAATATGCAACAAAAGTTTTATCTTCAATATGACACAAATTATAACTTGTTTGTTGTTTTTTGTCGTACCTTATGCTATTTAAATTATTGTAATTTATTTCGTGAAATGGATATTGGGGGAAATGTGTTTTACAAGGCAAGTAGGTATACAATAATATATAATAAAACGTTCAGTGTAATCTAAGAATATATAAATATATCTGAAATTTAAAAATTTGTTCGATATAAAATAACACAAATATGATTTGTAGTATTTTTTGTCAAGTATAAGTATTTAGATTTTTCTAGGGTGGATTTCAAATAACGTGAAAATGTTTCCAGTTTAGATCAAAATACAATAAAATTTTAACTAAATTGTTTCTTACTATAAGTGTTGATATAACTATTAAATAGCCTCTAATAAAGTTTTGTTGTGCGGGGAAACATAAAATAATGAATAGGTTTTAAAATATATTTGTTATTATTTACTTATTATTAAAAAGCAATTTAATTTATCTAGGCTAAAAATTTGTGACATTTAATTAACAGTGCTAAAAAATAAATATATTTGGAATCACTTACCCTTTGATGCAGCAAGAGGGCGCCCATTGTCAGATTTGGAATTGTGCTTCCTGCACGACGCGCACAAGTTATAACTTCCCTAATAGTCCAATTGTGACCTTATTTTCACACATTAAAAAATAATAAACTCAGAAATAAACTAGGTACTTTTTTATAAATTATTTATAACAAAGTATTTGTCGCAATAACTAATAAAATGGAAATTATGTTTTCAGTTTGAAATTAGTGTCTTTGCACAGATCGTTAGAAACCATTTGTACAATATGTTGCTAAACCTGGCGACCATTTTGTTTTACGGAACTTGTTCGAAATTTACTTAGAAAATAAATTAAACATGTTTTCATGAGCGCGTAATATCGAAATATTAGGAAGAACAATTTATTTTCTTGTAATTTATTACTAGGAATCGATTTCGAAATTAGAGTTTAATAAATGCTCGAACTTGTCTTTTGCCAAGACCTCCATCAACCTATCCCAATAGTCGGGAATAAAAAAGTTTCACGCCCTCCTATTAGTATATCTATGATTTTTAACAAAGTAGCATCTAACAAAAGGCCAGAGGAATAAACGCTTTGTCTGCTTGAATTTAGTGCGAGGAATATGTCGGGCTTCGAAATGGGACTTTGATGCATAACGTTCATGTTTAGTGTAACGGTAAACGTTTGAGCCGTTTACAAATCTCTTTATTTCATCAATTGTTATAAATTGAACTGGGTATAGCTTCATACACGTCGGAGATGCACAAACACTTCACAAAAATAAACTAGATTAGTAATAAATCAACTTGACCTAATCATGATATATCTTTGCAAATAAAAAATCAGGCGCAGTAAAATTACTCGCGCGATGGCCTAAACAGCACTAAAATAGTCAAACGTAGTCGTGCTGCTGTCATCTGGGATACATCGCGCATGCGCAACTCCCCCGTGTCGTCCCAGAAGGACGGCAGGAGCCTACGGAAAATTTTCTATTCTAAATCTATTGAAAGCAAATAGATGTTTTTAGACATATAATTTTACGTAATACATATACCATCTCTTGTTGTTCTTCTATCAAGTTTACACAATTACGTCCAACCATGTGATCTGTTTCCCTTGCAAACAGTGCTTACTTGGTTTTTTGCATTAGGAAAAAATAGGACGTTTTAATTATAATTCTGTTACTTAGTAAAATAGCTCATACAATCAGCGTAATTACAAAGAGGGAGAGAGTGGTACCTCTTATATTCCTCAGTCACGAGACTAATACGTTTACAAAACAAAAGTTCTCTCAAAACGCCCAATGAAAATATGTCCTTTGTAATATAATAATATAAAATTTATGTTTATAAGACTAAAGATATTATTGTTGTTAAAATTATGGTAGTGGTACTTTAATTCGGATACCTACCCTTAACGTTTTCAGCTTCTTCATTCACCGACCACGAGGAGATGAATCTCTGGTACCCCGAAAACTGATGCACACATAGACGTTTTATAATATTATCTCTTTTTATGGTATTATCTAAAATAAATGTTCACATTTTCAAGATTTTCGACTAGAGAATTACGACTAATAGCAAATACACATTAGTGTAAAGTCCTAAGATTTGTTTTCTATAATAAGAACTATATTACGTCTTCATTAAAACCACCTAGTTTCAGTACAAAATATGATGAAAATTACCACTTTTCCGGCCATAATTTCAGGTTTTCATAACTTTTTTTCTTATGAAATAGTAATCTTATAAATTTATATTCTACACATAAGAATATTTCTATATTTTTATAGATAATACACATTCTTTACAAATTACATATGAATATCAAAGAGGTTTTAGTAAAGTAATAGGCTCTATTGTTATGTAGCACTCAGGGGGGTTTGGTGTATTTCTAGGTCAAGGTAGGCGCCTCAAACGCCTTCGTAAATCTAATAGATCATTATTAATGCAATATATATAATACATAATAGGTGGTCAAGTGTAAAGGGTCTTGTAAAAAAAAGGTGCCAATTATTGCGGTCCTAAACGGACGATGCCAGTTACAAATCCTAAGGAAAGAATGTAAAATATTAATTATCCAACGATATAAAATATCACAATATAAGGAGTATACAGGGTGTCGTTGTTATATAGACGAGCTTTCTATCTAGCTCAAAAGGAAGTATTCGTAACACCCTCTTGTATATAGAGAAAAAAGTATAAATTTGTAAGATGGTTGAAAAACTCTACATATGTATGGGGATATTGAAGTTTAGAGAGTCGGGTTTCGTAGCTAAACCAGCCGTGTTAACTATCTAGGCCATAAAGATTATCTCGTTACAACCACTGGTAGATTGGAATGTCTTTGTGAAATGAGGTACACTTAAAGTGAGCATATAAAACCCTTGTAAATTGTAAAGGGCTCATTACGTAAAGTTTGCAGAATCCAGTAGATAGAGTAGACGTGCTTTCTACCTAGGCCATAAAGAAATGCTCCTTATACTTGTAGATTAGAATTTCAATATAAAATGAGGTATAATTAAGGTATGGGTGTGAAACCCTGGTGATATGAAATGGACCCATTACATAAAGTGTCATATTAGAAACATACAAGATCTATATTTAGTTAATTTTCATTATTGAATACATCTTTAGAAATGGTACGACTTTAAAAAAAAAAAATCAGTTTAGGATAAGAAAAATATAACAAGTCATAAATCTGTTTAAAAAAAACCTTTTAACAAGATATAGTTGTACGCATAATATCAATCTCATAAGTGAACTAAAACAATGGTACGTTAAAACTTTACAAATGAAAAAAGGACAGTTTAACTTATCGAATTAAACTTGTAAACTTACACAATTCAAAATAAATGCAATTCCTATCAATTCATGAGTCCCATTCCTGTCACTTACCTACATTTGGTCATTACCATCAGCCAACGTCATACACTTCCTTGGGCAGAAAGAAGCCAATGGCAGATCCAACCCGTCTCTACTTACACCATGTCATACGGTATAAAAAATTCAATTATTGATACAAATATCGAGACATACAAACGACGTCATTAGTGAATAGAGACGAAAAAACATATTTCCCGTAGCAATTTGAGACGACAATATACATTCACTGGGAAGAAATATAAAGCCGGTTCATTAGCGCTGTGACTTTGCGACGGGAACATGATAAGCGGATAAACAGGCTACTGACCTACAACAACATAGAACGATTTCCTTCGTCATTTTTGCAATTCATTGACAAATTATGAAATAAAGATGATTATGATTCAAATCTTTAAAAACATAAGAGTCCAAATACAATAACGACAATTGTTATTAGATAAAAGCTGTAGCGTATTAGGATCTTTTAAAATCTAAGTAGAAGGTTAATATATTGGTAATCGTCTAGTGAAAATTTCCTGTAACACGAAAACCTATTTATAAAAGACGCTTTATTACACCGAAAAGTATTACAGTGCATTTATTGTCTCAGCGTTTTGGATTTAGGGGGCGAGGCTTTCCTTTATTAAAACAAGCACAGTTACACTAGGAAATGACCTTTATTTGTACACATACACACTAATCGTCCAGGTTAGCAAGTGATACATTGCACACTAATATCATTAATAATCTCAGCCGTCTCTTTTAACTTTTGTTGTTAGACTCTAAACCGATGCGTTATGTTTTAGAAGAGAGTCGCTCTTAATGGTGTTTCACGTATTTATTACTGATTCTTTCTAAAAACATTTCATTTATCATGACAAATAGTTAATTATTTCCATTGCCTATAAAAGAACATTCCTCATTTTTAAATATAATATCTATATGTGGTTGCTACATGCCAATCAATATTTTAAATAAATTCTAAACATGTAAAATTTATTATTATTTTTGTTGACTGATAACGATTACCTAAATTAGCTTCGTAAAAGTTCGTTTTGAAACGCATCAGCAAGTAAGTAATTACGTATTCACTTAGTTAAGTATTTTTAAAATTTGTTTAATTAGTATTCAATAATGTTTATGATTGTAGCTGCTAAAAACGATTCGTGATAGTATTATGAGAATATGTCAAAAAAAAGTTTAACGTCATACGATATTATCGTCAGTAGAAGCAAAGGAATCCCGAAAGTTTTGGTATATATATATATATATATATATATATATATATATATATATATATATACATATATACATATATATTTGTGTTTGTGTGTGTGTGTGAGAGAGAGTGTGCGTTTATGTATATTATAGACATTCTACAACTTAGAGTAATATAATAAAACGCTCCCTACATTTGCTAATTATTTATTTACTTGGTTGTTGCAGTTGATGTGATGTCAGTACTAACTACCGCCAAGAATATTTTATTATGAATAACATGAAGTGTGGTCGCCTGATAAATCAGTTTAGTCCGGAATATTGAAAAAAACATTTCCTGTGTCTTGCTTTCCTAATCCCTAGTGATGGCGTACAGAATAAAAGATAGTTTATACTGTCTTAAATACATTTACTAAGTTATCATTTTTTATTCGCCAATAAACAGGAACGACGCCACAACAGAGGTTATGTACAATCTGACTTTTATTTTGCACTTGAACTTTATTGAATGTTGTTTCTACAATATGTATGGAAGTTTGAAATTTTCTGTTTTATACAAAGTTAAAAACACGTGTAAATGAGGGTGAGGTTTATGAAAATTATAGATATCCATGGACAATTATGGTATTTAACAGTAAATCTAAAATCATTATATTCTTTGTCTATATGTATATACCTAAATGACTCATTTGTGTTTCTATCGCTACTAGAAATTTAGTATGAATTTATCTCATTAGTCCTCCAGATAATCTTATAGGATCTTACATGACGATACATTTTTAGAACGCCGAGCCAAAATATATAACAAACATGTGTAGAAAATTAAATTCTCACAACTCTGTCACCATCTGTAACTAGACTGGACGATCTATTAAGGATTTTTCTGCTTTATTTAACACAAAGTTATCTCGACCTCCGCTTGGGCAGTGAAAGTCAGTCTCATTACCGTTAACTTTGCTTTACTGGAGAGTCTTTGGAAGTTATCGTATTTGGAAAATTTTATACGTTGTGATAAAATTCGCAAGAATAAACAAACTATTCTAGGACATAAATTTTCCAGTCAAATTTGAAGTATCCAATAGCATTGCGCAAGAAAACATCTTTCATTTTTATTGCTCACTCGTTAGGAGCTACATTGCTGCATCGCCCATCGCGTATGAGCAGCGTGTTGCCGCGTGAACAAGTTTATTTTCCTATTTATGACTCGATCATAATAAACGAAACGGAATATCGTAGGCGCAACATATTAAATGTTTAAGCAGTGTTTAGAGACTAACAACCCTGTTCTGTATTTGTCGTCGATTTTTTAAAATAAAAATCAATAGTTTAAACCGAATCATATATAGTCAAAGGTTTGGTAATTATATACGTCATTGAAAATTGATAGTAATATAAATTGTTAGAAGAATGGCGTAAAATTTAAAGATTTCCTGTGTTTATCCTAATAATATTTTATAATCACTTAATATAGCACACTCCAAAAAGTTTGTTGCTTCCTAAAGCTACCTACACTGCCTCTTAGGTTTGACTAGGAACAGACGACACATAGTTATGTGACACTTTTCGTTTTAAGCTTAGATAGTTCCACAACGAAGCAACAATGGCGTCTTGTTTTTTCATCCAACCCGCAATGTGGCGGGGGGGAAACGTTTTTAGCGGTGAAAAGAACATGGTTGTAAGGCAATAGTTGTTTTTATACTTAAAAATTGACAGAAAATTCGTATCAATAACAATAGTTCGTATCAATAGTAATAACATCGCAATGATTCATTGCGCAGGGGTAAATGATTCTTACGTACGCAGGGGTAAGTGGAAGTTCTGGGGTAGTATAACCTATGGGTGCTATCACTTTCTTTTCAACTGGTTTTAAGACCTCAGAGCCCGGATACTCGTCGTGGCGTTAACACGTTGGCTCCGTCTCAAATGCACATGCGGGTTAGTATCCCTACCGCGAGTGATATAAACGGGATTGATTGCTCATTTACAAAGCTTACATGAAGAGTTCTTTCTATGAACTAAGCTGCGACCCTGGGGATGTGCCCCTACTTCACTTGAAACATGACAATAAAGCATGACAGATTATTATTAGTATGTACATTTTATATGCATATCATAATTACAAATAGGCGGTCAGTAGGGGCAGGGGCCGTCTGTGTATTGTGGTTGGTTTCGTACTTATCCAGCGAAGAAATCAGTTTGAACATTGTATGTGTGTGGGCTTGTTTGTAGAACCCGTTATCTAAGTGTTGTTTGATGAAAGGCACATTCAAGTTAGTGTGAAGCAATGTAAATCTTGTACAACTAGGTGTCTTCGTGATTATTCTCAAAACCTTGTTTTGGAATAACTGTAGTCTGCATGTGCGTGAGTTGCCTCCATGGCCCTAGACGGGTGAAGCGTACGTGAGTATGGTGGACAACATAGATACGTATATGTAGTGGCCGCCCGTAGTCAAACATGGTTTGTTCTGTTGAGCATAGGATTTAGTTGTAATGATTTATTTGTTGCTTCTTTAACCGTGTTGGTAATGTCAGGGTCAGGCCTCTGTCGAGTATGACTCCCAAGTACTTGACCTGACTCCCCCCAGTGAATATCCTCGCCTAGTATTTTTAGTGGTGTGTCGAGTTTGTCTGTTCTAAGGTTCGTGAGAAGCAGAGCTAGACACATCGCCACGTTCACCTTAATTCTTTAGTATCCCAGCCATAATTCTAGTGCAGTAAGGCGGTCCTTTAAACTGGAGTGTATGAAGCCGGGGACACACTTGCATGCAGCCTTTTAATCCGACACCGTTCATGCTGCCGAACGACTGCATGTCAGGCGAATGATAGTGTTTTGGCCACAGAGCACACTTTTCGTCCGGTGACCAGTCCTACTTTAGTCCGTTATCGTTGTCCGATTATGCTGTGACCGTGCTTTCTATTCGTATCCGAGTTGCGGGACGCTTGTTGGAAAAATTTTAGCTAATTTCTTCAAATAGTCTAGGATGTGACGTAAGCATTATCCATGCCTTCGTTTACATTATCGCTTTATGAGACACATCACACCAGAACAAAACACTTTCTTCTTGGGTTAACTCTGGTTAGTATATATATATATATATATATATATATATATATATATATATATATATATATATATATATATATATATTATTATTATTATTATTTTTCAAAAGACCTTCTTTTAGTTCCCTTATTTTTATCATTAATTTACATTAACTTTACTAACCACTACCTATTCTTGCAATTCTCCAACTGACATACATTTATTCAATAAACAATTACTGTACCTAGGGTACAATATTAGATAATGTTCCTTTATGCTTTGATTTTTTGTCCTCGCATTGTTTACCGCAAATTTTCAGACTCTTTCACTTTAACCCAAGCTTATATTTTATATATCGGTAAGATTTGTGTTTACGAATTCAATCAACTAACGATAAACATGATTACCCTAACTTTTTAAATATGTTTGTAAGTTTTGTTTTTGAGAATAGGTAAATGACAGTTCCTAAAATGTTTCAACATTAGCGAACAGTACCTGCCGAGACTGTCTACGACGAGATGTACTGCTGTATGAACAGTGTGCTCGTTCCATTCCGATCCTCCACCGATCAGATCTTTGGAGCAGAATCGGACCTGAGTCGGATCGGAAAGCTGCATGACACGTGTGTCCCCGGCTTGACTGAGCAAACTGAGCGGCTTGTGATAACGTTTTTGTTTAAATTTGTTTAGGTTAAGTTTAGAACAGGTTTGTGATTATAAATTTTATAGTGTTCTCGATGTAGGACTAGCAGTGTAATGGTGTTAGGACTACAGTGTGTGTATTTGGAATTTATTATATTGTTGTTATAGGATTAGATTCTTATGATAGTCAGTAGGATAGTAATTTTCAGTTTAGAAATTACAGTTACTGAGTCTTATTTTAGTATTTTTGTACAGTTTTTAGTTAACGGAATAGACAGAGAACGATGGCTGCAAATACGCAGACCGTGCAATAAAACCAGTTTTCTGAGATGATTCACCGGAAATTGTATTGACTTTAGCTAGCCTTTGTTTACTTTAAATAGATGTAGCTTAGACTACGTTCTACGCAAGAAGAGCATTGATGTTTTTGATTTTCAACATTGGAAGTTTTATAAGTTAGTATTTTCTTGTTATTTCTTATATTGTGCATAAATTGATAATTAAGGGTTTATATTTTGTTGTTGATCCGTTGATCAGTGGGCTAATAGTTTTGTAATTAAAGGGAATTTGGTCAATTAGTGTAAGGACTGGAGGGTGTTGGTTAATTGAGTAGCCAACAAAGGGTTTTTACAGACAGTGCATCATACTAGTGTAATGGGGACTGCAGGTTTAAGGGAATATGAGCGAGATTAGGAAAGAGTTTGTGGGATCTGGGGAAGGGGGAGTTTTGAACATGAAAGGGTTATGGGCAGACGAAAGGAAAGAAAAGAGTCAAGAGCAATGAGTCTGAGGGTTTTCCGGAGGGACGAGAAGATTATATGGGCACAGTTAAACAAAGCACTAAGGGTAAGGATGATAGATGTACTATGTGAGGTGTTGCATGGGTATGTAATATTGAGTTTCTGGAAAGATAAGCATTGGCGGTTATATCAATAAGAGATTAGAAGATATTAAGGAGATAGGGAGATTGTGAAAGATGATTTGGATATGATGGGGATGGTATTAAATAGAACACAGCAGGTAACTAGGTGACTTGAAGAAACCAATAAAAAAAGCATAATTGAGTACCTTCGAAGGTCAGCAACCTCGTTCAGGGACTATCTTCCTTGGCCAGATGCTAATGAGTGTTAAATTAGGAATCAGTTCTGTTTCTCTGAAATATAAAAGATTCAGAGTCTTTCAGAAGTGAGACAAGATCAGGTTGTAGACCTAACCGGCGGTAGCTGGTTAAATGTTTTTAATGGCCAGAACATTGTAGAATTTTGGTTGACAGTACGTAAAGACTACAAAGCACTCAGTGATATGGCGATGAAGGTGAAGCTACTGTCTCCCATTACTTACCGACGTGAACAGGCTTTCTTCACTATATGCTTCGTGAATAATAAATTTAGGAATCGGATTAATACGCAATAGTAAAACGTGTCAAATAAGGAACCTAACATGTCTGACATCATTAGCTCAAAGGATAGATTTAAGTTATCTCACTGAAGGTATTGTTAAGTTGTGAGTTTCATGCAATTGAATTGGATGATAATACAATTATTAATCAAAATTATTTTGAACTAGTAATATTAATAATATTCTTATTATATTTTAATTCAATAATTTTTCTGTGTGTAACGAAAATAAAACTTACTTGTGATTTGTGATTTTACTCCAATAACGCCTTGTTCCAAACAAAATATTATTATAAATAAGTTAATTTAATTTCGCCTGGACCAAACATTTTTAACATGTCGATAGTCTTAGTTTTTGTATCTTAAATTAAAATGAATCACTTCTTGAATGAATGTGTAATAAACTTGTCGTAGCCTCAAAATTAATTTTCTCATTTAAGAGTAGTTTCCACCTTAGAGTAAGTGGGAAGGCGAACCAAAAACCACTTACTAATACCAAGTATTATTTAAATTATATTAATTAAAACAACCTCTGAACACAAATTCAACAAATTTTATTTAACCTTATGTACATTTCGATTACAAAGTAACCAACTTCAGAAGTATTTTTACAAATTAAAAAAAAAAAATGATTTTGTGGTGAGAGGTTGTTTTAATTAATATAAACATTTACGCCACAGTTTCTTTAAGTTGTTGTTATTATTGTAAATATTTTACTTGTATTCTACATTTTATGTTTAAGAATTAAGGAGGTCCTTGACAATATAGCGACTGATGAGGTGGACCGTGAAAACAAAATCGGGGGATCACTGATATAGTTTATTCTAACCTCATTAATATGGTGGGGACTGTAGGAGGAGGTGAGTGAAATAAACTAGGTGGCTGAGAATAGCCAGTGAGAAAGCTCTAAAACCTCTACAGTACAGATTTTATACCATAGTATTATATTAATTCTCCCCCTTTGCATTTCCATTGCCCCCTTATCTACCACCTCTTATTTATTGTCTTCATGATATCTCGAATCACACATTTGGGGGCTATCACCTCCCGGTTGGGAACCCCTGGTTTAAAATATAGAGTTGAATTTACAAACACTATAAGTTCAAGTAGTTTTTGTTTAGGATTTGAATTGGATACGATTCTTAATTTTTTTATAATTGTTTTTGGAGTTCACTAAGCAAAATTCGTCTGATGACAAGTTGTTTTATTTTTCCAATTACAAATTATTCTCCAATTAATGATACAAGAGTGGGTACAAGAAAGGATATTTTCAAACGCCTATTTGTCAACAATTTTCGTATGATACCATTTAACATTATTCTTCTCAGCTAATGGATTTATCACGCAAGCTCATTGACACTCCCACATACGACTGTATTAAATATGCGCCATTTGTTGAGAGTTCAGTTTTGTAGAGCTTTAGTAGCGATATTACAATAAATAGAGAGGTTGTAGGCCGAATGTTGACTATCGCTCACACAGAACAGTTTAATATGGGCTTAGATAGAGGAATTTTCTCTACACTTTTTCCATCCGAGGCATGTTTGAAGCGGTTTTATTAACTTAAGATATAATTACGTAAAACTAAAATAAAATATCTTTTTTATTTTAAAACTATAGATTTTTTATCGGTTGTACGAGTTAAAAATGGTTGATATCAAATTATCTCGTATCTGGCATCTGTGAGAGAAATATTAAATTCAATTGAAAGCTGATTTATTTTTGTTTCATTATTTTCATTAAACTAATTAGCACAAAATGATTTTATCATAATATTATGAATTACTCGTCAATTATACACGTTGCTGAGTAGAAATTATTATTTTAATTAGATGTACATGTCACTATATTGCTACCTAATGCCTGGGTATGGTATAAAGGTTTATTTTCACCCAGTGTGAGAGCAGTTCTATTTTTGATGAGGAATCATGTTGACCTTTTGCTATTTTTATCCTTTTTACCCTGGACCTATATTGGGGGCTTAGTCCTATATAATTCGCGTTTGCTTTTCTTTACTATTGATTTTTTTTTTTTTTTTTTTTTTTTGGTACTTTGATTTCACAGGCGCCGAGGATAATTTATTGTTAGGCCTACAATGATGGAGGACGGCGAGAGCTGTCCTTCACAATAGCCTTTCCCCACACCTATCTTTACCTCGTGGAAGATTCTATTCCTGAAGATATTGCTGACTCTGATGAAGACCAGAATCGTTGACAATGATGTTTTGGAAGATTCTATTCCCGACGATATTGCTGACTCTGATGAAGACCAAGATTATATTTTATCAGATAATTTAGATGGGGTGTCAGATCGAGATGATGAAGACGACGTATTAGAGGAAAGATAAGTGAGGAGTGTAAAGTAATTTACTGGTTTGAGCACGTGTCAAAGGTTTGTTGAAAGACGAAACCGGAACCTTTAAATACGAAGAGAAGTGAGTTTCTAACGAATCGTGTGAGTGTGGCAGAACAGAATATTATTATAACTGGATATCCTGATATAAGAGATAGAGCAAAGATATTGGGTAATAAATAATCAAAATTAAATGTTTGGAAACTATAGTTTGATGAAGTAATAATCAATACAATAATAGCAAATTTTGCTGTGTTGCAAAGTATGAGTTTGTGCCCGGGTAAGGGAAAGTAGTTACGAAAACATAAGTTCTGAAGAAATCAATCCTCTTATTTGTCTAGTTTTATTTTCATCTGTTTTAAATTGTAATGAAGAAAATCTTTAGTCCTTATATTCTAAAGAATCATTCGGTAGAATATTTCTATCTACAATCTGACAGAAACAATATTTGATCCTAACATGTTGCTTAAGGATTGATGATTGGTACACAATTGCTCAAAGAAATCAAAGTGACAATGCTGCACTCATTTCAGTTATATTTCATAAAGTTATATCAAGTTCTCAAATGAGTATCGTGAACCATTTGAAATAACAGTGGATGAGATGGTTATCCCATTTAGAGTTAGTTGCTACTTCAAAGTTTATTTACTGAGGAAACTATAACAAATATAGGATAAAGGGGATATGTCTCGCAGGTGAAAGATCCTCGCATCTGATAAACTCATAAATACACAAGTGAAAGGATAGCGATAGTGTATCAATGTCTGAGGAAGAGGAAAAAAATAATATTTCGACTCAGGCTTTACTTCAGGTATGCAAAACTATTGAAGGATCCAATATAAATGTCACTGCAAGGCAATATTTCTCTTTAATAGAAGACGTTGATGAACATGTTAAGTAAAGAAAACTGATATATAGAAACAATACAAAAGGATTGGGAAATAGATCCCGACGAATTTCTCCCTAACAAACATGGACCAGTTGGGCATCTCCTTATGGACCTATAGCAAAGATTTTCAATCTTTTTCAAAGACTGTACTACTTAATGAAAAACTAAACATAAATTTAGTAAAATTATACCCTTATTTAAAGGGTATACCTTTAAATTGAAACACTTGTTAAATACGAACGCCCTTGTTAAATTAAAACCACTTTTTACATATAAAACACAATTTACTTGTAAGTGTATTTGAAACGCATTAAGCAACATTACTGAGAAGGATAAGCTTGCTTCTTTTAACATATTTCCTCAATGTTATAACCTTGATTGGTAACAAAACAGAAATAAATTCAATTGTTCAATTTTTCATAACCTGCCCCGAGTATCCTCTGATAGTTTTCGCGCAACCCCAAGGGGTACAAGTACTACAGTTTGAAAACCCCTAACCTACAAGATCAAATACACTTTTTAGCTTTATACCTGAGAAGAATAGATCTGTTGTTCTAACATCGACTATGCAAAATACCTTTCAAACTGATACTGGTACAAAAAAAGAAGTCTGAAATTGTATTCTTTTATAACAAAACAAAATGCGGAAGTAATATCTCAGTTATGTAATGAACCGTCTTTACACCACGTAGAAAACCAGACGGTGTCATTGCGGCGTGTTCTACAAACATGATGTTGAATAGTAGAGGCATTAATTCATTTAAATTATTTATGAGTGTTAAATACAACACTCAAATCACACGATTTGATTACATCAAATAGTTGGGTCATGAGCTGATTTCTCCCAATCTTCATTAAAAGCTTTCGTATACAATAAACCTACCATGACTTGAGAACCAGCATAGTGAATGTTTAGCAGAGGGTGATGATGGAAAAAAAAGAAAGCAGCGGGTGAAGGAGAAATGCCATAAGGAACAGCAACATCAGCAAGTCCCAAATGATCGAATGCACAAAGGAAAATGTTTAAGCTTACCCATATGAATGAAAAAGGGAAACCGCCCACGTGCCCTGATGTGTATCGCCGAAAAAGAGGAATGTTTCTTGAATGAATAGTAAAGTGTTTATTGATTGTGTTGATGTAAAAAAACGAGTGGAAGAAAAAACAATTGGACTTTATTTGAATTAAGTTTCTTATACGCACTAATTATTTTTATATTACTTGTTACAATTATTTTTATGAGTAAATAAATCATGTTTACGTTATGGTAAAATTTAAATTGTTTACAAACACATATGTTTGTGCCTATCACTTTTAAAATTTAGTCAGTAATATAAGCATATATAGTAGGAGGTTTTCAATAATAACATATTTTAGTCTTTTATAATATTTTACTGATTAAAAATAATTTATTTTACTTCAAATTACATGATATAATTTATCTGATTAAAATCAGTATGTTCATTAGCAATCTCAAAGTAACTGTTTTAACTTTATTCTCAATGAGTGAAGACAGAAATGGTGTTCTGTAAAACCTGTGTTTCTCTTTGCGTTAAAAATTCATTTTTCCATATAAGCGGTAAAGTAGGCTAACCTGACTCATTTTTCCCACAGAGATTATCACGTGACGCCATTTCACTACCCGGGATTTTTATGACCCTACCTACATTTAAAACCCTTTCACACCCTTTGTAGGATATAAAAGTCATACTGTTTGGTCATTTCAAATAAGACTAAGACTAAACAAACACTAGCAAATAATATGAACCGGAAATTAAATCCTTATAAATATTTATAATTGAACGTTTTAAAATAATTTATTTCTTACTAAACAAATATTCTATGTTTTTAAAGCTAGTTGTTCACAATGTGTTTTTTTTATGAATGAAATAAGAGCAGTCAAAGTCAAGGCACAAAATTAAAACAGGTCAAAGCTTTGATAGAACCTTTTTTTTAGTAATCTGTCTGCCTCTATTTTCGCGCTAGGTCTGTTGCATTAAATTCACGAAATGAAAACCTTATTTTAAAATATTTTCATTTCAAATTGTGTATTACGTTTCAGAATAAACACAGCCTGTTATTTATTCGAAGATAATTATGTTTTGCAAAAACGTTGAAGCTTGAGTAACTGAGGAATAAGGAATAAAATACTTTAAAAGGAAAAATATTATTGAGTAGTTTATTTTAAAACGAGTCTCTGAAAACAAATCAACTCCGATCTTACATTGTATTTCGGTAGTAGAAAATTACTGATTCTCTTACAAACTTCAACATGTTTAAGGTTATTAAATATTTATAAAAAAAGGGGAAAAAAGCTTTCAAGTGGTTATTTGTCAAAATTCTCTAAAATGATGTTCCCCGTTTAATAAGAGGGTTTGGACTACATTGTGTGCATCTATTTAAATAAATCTCTTCCGTTTTCTTAAAAGTGGGTATTTGATCAACTTCTAATTACAGTGGGGAATATTTGTTGATGAGGATTTAATTGTCTTTTTGTATTATCTTTAAACGTTTTCCACATTATTAGGATCTTTGTATCATCCAGTTTATAAATGTTTTTGGAATTGTCCCCACTTATGCATAATAATGTTTGTTTTAAGATTATTAAAATTGTATTATTAATAATTGAGTTTGTCATAAACAATTACATATTACCTTTAAATTATATTTTATATTGTGTTAAAATTCTAACTGATTCTTTAGTTATATCATACAAGAATAAATTGTAATAATAACCTACGAAATATTACAAGCATATCTGTCTTATAAAACAATTGTTTCGATTTATATTAGTTTTAACACATTTGTTATGATATATTTGTGTTATTTTCTCAATAATAAATAATTTTAAACTATATTTATTTATGAATATTGTTGTTTAATATATATATTTCACTTGAACAATGTACTTTGGAATACAAAATGTTGACTGTAATGTATGTAGCCCCATTGATTGATAACGTTAATATTATGACTATTAAATACAGCCTACTCCATTTTACAATTTGATCATATAACATTTCTAATTAATGAATTATGTGTCCTGTACATGCGTGAAAATTATGTCAAATAACATCCATATCGTTATCCTAATATTTCTTAAAATATACTTTTAAATTTCTTCTATTAGGCTTATATTCTGCATGATTTCAAAACTTGTGTCTTTGAAGATAATTTAGGTTGTGGCCAAAAACATTTTCTAAATATCACTAAATATCAACCATTTTCTACAATAGATGTTTGTCTGAAATGAATGTTATACAAATAAAAAAATTATATATATATATATATATATATATATATATATATATATATATATATATATATATATATATATATATATATTTATATATATATATATATATATATATATATATATATATATATACTTATTACTTAGAGCTTTCGGCTTTAAAATTCCACTTTGTAAGACATTGATTCTTTTGTTACCAAGGTTGTATTTTTCTAAAGTCTATTTTATATTATGTTAGTTTAAAATAATATAACAAATTACATACATTTTAATTTGAATGGAAACCATTGGTTATGGTTTATATAAATTTATTTTATATGAAATAATACTATTCTTTAATTAGTTATGTTTATAAATAAATTTAGATAATAAACGAATTTGCCACATTTTGAGACTGATGCATTTACCGTCTTGCCATGGGTTGTAGCTTTGCCCAATCTAACTGCTAAATAAATCTGTACTGAACATTTATACGATGAAACAGTACAGGCTGAGGCCGACATTATGACGTTCGCCTATTCGTTATATATACCAAGCCTAAAAACTAAACAGTTCTGACTCATAAGTCTTTAGAGCTTGTTTCCCTATATTCATTTCAGACGGATATGATGTTTTGCATTTATTTTACAAATACCAGTCCTTGATGTAATGTAGTGCCATTTTTAATTTGTCAAACATGATACACTTATTTTATTCCAATGTAATAGTTTTGTTGTTTTATTTATTTTTATTACAATATTTTGATTGTCAACATTGTTCTTTTGAAACTGCCCTGAACTTAAGGAAGTTGTATTGATTTTGCTATGAGGTTTTTTTTACTATTTCATTATTCTTTCCACACCCGGTTATTACGTTCAATCTGTCAAATTTATTTCCTAATTATATCGAAAAATTAAATAAATAGTAATCTAATTAATACTCTTGTATTTACACACACACACACACACACACACACACACGCACGCACACACACACACACACATATATATATATATATATATATATATATATATATATATATGTATATATATATATATATATATATATATATATATATATATATATATATATATATATATATATATATATATATGTGTGTGTGTGTGTGTGTACAAAAAAAATCACTCACTCACACACTTACAAAACTCTCTCTCACACACACACACACACACACACACATATATATATGTGTGTGTGTGTGTGTGTGTGTGTGTGTGTGGGTGTAAAAAAAAATCACTCACTCACACACTTACAAAACTCTCTCTCACACACGCACACACACACACAAACACACAGTGGCGCATCCAAGAGAGGGGCCTAGGCGGGCCCGGGCCCCCTTAGCATGAGTAAGAATGAAAAGTTATAAATAAATTAAAAATTACAAGAAAAATATTATATGTTTAACTTCAATTTAGGTGCAGGTTAATACGAACGACAATATATAATAATATTTAGCCTGGCACCTTAAGGTATACCAAAATAAGCGTTGAGGTTACTTGATAATTGATAATTGATAATTATGAGGAAATATTAAAACTATGGGATTGTTTAGTGATTTAACCCTTAGCACGCGGAGCATACACGTTTCTATTTAATTCTGAGTTCCTAAAGATGTATTTGAACAAAAACAAAAAATAATCAACTAGTTTTTATAATTATTTATATTTTTACACTAGGCAATTCAAGATATCAATAAATCCATTTAAAATAAAATTAAAGTAACTAAAATTATTATTCACCAAATCATAAATAATAAATTATTCTTGCAGTACAAACAAAGGTCACTCACGTAAACAGTAAACAGCTATAGCAATCACAATGCCAACACAAAATACGACAGTTGGCCGACGCTGCGCCCTGCTGAGAATACCCGTCATACACGCATGCATAGACCCCGTAATTACGCCTAGTGGCTAAAACAACAGAATGTGGATCCGCAGCACGTGGCCAAAAACAATAAGCGCAGCAGAGGATTTTATTTGCACCAAACAAACATTGCCATACATTGTAATGGACTTTAAACCAATAACTATTACGTCCAAAACAAAATATTGTAAATACGTGATGTCTAGTAATACAGGCTAGCAGAGATTTCAGCCTCACGAGAAATCACGTTATACGCGTGTAAAGAGTTAACACTTATTTAACTTCTATTTGTACTATCATAACAATAGTCGTTGTCCTCTATGGTCATTTCAGCGGCTTTTAACATCTCTCTGCAATCGTCAGAGTGCATCGTTATAGTAGGATCGTTAGTTAAAGAATAACTGCTCAATAAAAGGAGGCATTAGGCCTGTCAGTTTAAAACACGTTTCTGAGATGTCATGACAAGAGGACACAAACAATTTTAATAACATTCTCCATATTTTGGTGTAAGTTTTGAAAACATTATAAAAACCCAAATCAACTTATAACAATAAATATCCAATATATTTGTTAAAGGTTGATTTGTCTTTTTGCTGTCCATGGTCTAGGATTTTAGACTGTAATTAGAAAATGTTATTATCATTTTGTGAGTGGCAAAAAAAAACAATAAGACATCTTCAATGAAAGTCAATGGTACAGAAATCTAAATGAAAGAACGCTCAAAGTAGTCGTCGAAAAATAATAAACAACCTACTATACTATGAAATAAAAAACACATTTCGTCTCAACTTAAGTCTTTTTTATGCTGGATATGCTTGAAACAAAAGTTTTAGAGTTTTAAAAATTCAATATTTTGTTCGGGGGGGTGAACAAACTGAAAACCCCCCGGTTCCGTTGTAGCTCTGAACCCTCTTTGAAAAAATACTGGGTGCGCACACACACACAAACACACACTATGTATATATATATACATATATATATATATATATATATATATATATATATATATATATATATATATATATATATATATATATATACAGTAAACTCCCGATTATCAGTGGAATAGGGTGGACCGGCAACGCCGGATAACCAAATTCCTCGGATAATCCGCTATGAACAAAGAATATATAAGATAAAAGATCTATAATCGATTATTTTACCATCAAGTTACACAAATAAGGACCCCAGCTAATGCAATTCACAAATAACCTTCAGAGGACAAAATAAATACAGAAAATAATTTAAAAGGTCGATATATTTGACGTAATATAACATGTACATTTATATGTCCCACTATTTATAATACGTACATAAGTATATGCCACAAGAAAGTATGTAAGTACATATGTAATTTCCTTTACACATAATATAAAAAATCTGTCACTTTCGTCTGTTTTTTGTGCCCATTGATTTAGCTTTATTGTGCAATCTAAATTTCTTGAGATCCATTTTGTCGCACAGTGTCTACTTGTGTCACAAAGCCATAAAGATCGATAATGTATATGACAGGCATGGATAATGCATATGTCACGTCCTAGACTATTTATAGCCGAGATTAGCTGACATTTGTTTACAATCTTATGATACACATTAGGGTTTCGGATGTAGAAGCATTGTGTATTGTCTCTTATATACAGTAGTCTGCTCGCCCCTTTTATTTCGCTGGCCAGAGTCGGGATGCTTCCCTTTCAATGTAAAAATGAGTATGTACATATTTACATATCTATTCCCTTAATCTTAACTTCTATTAAGCCTTATATGTATTTACGTCGTAATTCACCGTTTGGAAATTTAAATACATGAATCTGATTGGAAAAAAATTGGATATTTCTAAAACAATGGCAGACCCCGGATACACCGGTTAAACCGCCCACGGCTAATCAGGAGTTTACTGTATATATATATATATATATATATATATATATATATATATATATATAAACTAAATTTTAAGCAGATTGTGCATTAACTTTTTGCCTGAATCCTATGGTGTGCCTCAAGAAGGACAATAAAGTAGACTAGAAAATATACAGTAATTTAATAGAAACTGCTAATCATATTAAATTTATTCCTATTTTATACTGAATTTAAAAAATGTAGAATTGTCACTAACTATAATAATTTTTAAAGATGGCAGTTCTTTTTAAAGGTTTCATTATTGACAAAAATAGAAATAATTTTCAATCAAGTTTTAATGAAAGAAAAAAACAATTTTATTATTATTAACTTTAAATGGTTGCTGTTTTTAGTAAATTCTTTATTTATCTTCTACAGTATATTATTATAAATACGTCTTTTGTTCTTAATTGTGTACAACTTACAAATTTAAGGAACCAATAACTTTTATAAAATTCCTTCTATTAGCTCACACTTTCCTGATAAGTATAACTTGTTCACATTATTAATTTGTTATAAATTAAGTCTTTATTCATAGAATCAACTTCAATAATATTTTTCTTTAATCTGTAGTATATGACAATTGATGTGTAACACAGTTTTTAAAATATTTATTTAATACATTTTAAAATTTATGGGATCGAGCCGGATTCGAACTGAGAACCTACATATTCTAAGACTAGGCACTGCTCAAACTGTCCAATACCAAGAAATATATTTTCCAAAGATGTATACTATATGCAATCCCCCCCTCTCGTTGTCATCGAAACCACCATTGCATAACCTTAAACTGTTAACCTGGTGACCACAACATATCACAAATAGGGCTCTAGGGTAACTAAAATAAAAGTTTTCTTTGTTAACCTCAGTAGGAATATACTTAAAATTCTAATCTTGTCTATTTCCGTAACTAGGCTGGCATAAATACTTGCGATAGCAAATGAGCTGTTGCTTAGTATGAATCAGTTTTATAGGTAGTGTACATAAAATACAATACCGCAATTAATTTTACAACTTTCATTAATAGAAAGTTTTTTACTTTATAGAAACAAGAATTTATGCTGAATTTATTGGAAACATTTATTGGAAATTTAGTTGAAAAAAATAGTAATATATGTCAATGTAAATTATAAACAGAAAATAACAGCTAAAATAATTCGTAAGCAGTAAAAGAGTATTTTAGTGGAAAGCATGTTCACGAAAGGAAGAAAGTGGGATAAGATAATTTGCAAACTAAGACTGCGAAATAGATGGAAGGGGATTTCAATTGCATCGCGAGACGAATGTCTTATCTGAAGTGATTCTCGTTGCATCCCAAACGAACTGGAGAGGCACTTATTAATGCTAATCCGGTTGGATCTGAGAAATGGCACACCTGGAAACTAATGTAGATTTACATTATCCTAGATTTCTTTTTTACCACGTTTTACGTCGACTGCAAACTCATGAATAGACCTCATCAGTCTTCTTCCTTACAAAATTCGAACTATATATTAGTTTGGAAATGTAACGGAATTTTTATTTCGTGTTGAAATATAGTTTGAATAATGCTTAAATAGTTCGATAAAGTTAATATATTCAGGGGTTGTTTGTTAAAGCAACGGAAACAGTTTTAATCCTATATGTAAAGCTTTTTTTAATTCTGCACGTGAGAAATCGTTTTAGCTCCTCAGAACATGATAATATTTGTATCAATAAAAATATTGTAAGAAACATGTGCACTTTGATATTTCAATCTAAAATGTCATCACAAAAATAAAAACTTTGTATGACCAATAAGGACTAGTGATAAAATGGGATAGTTTTTATCAAAAGCCTCTTGTGTACATCTAGGCTAACATCCCCATATGTATATGGAAGCCAGTGGGGTTATGCTGAATAAACCCAAAGATTGTTATCTAATATCAAGGGGTGTAAACAGTTGAACGTGGGCACCGTTGAATGTGAGCACCGTTGAATGTGGGCACTGTTTAATTTAGGCACTGTTGAAAGTGGACACTGTTGAATATGGAAACAGTTGAATATGGGCACCGTTGAATGTGGACACCGTTGAATGTGGGCACCGTTGAATTTGGGGACTGTTGAATGTGGGCACCGTCGAATTTGGGGACTGTTGAATGTGGACACTGTTGAATGTAGGCACTGTTGAAAGTGGGCACTGTTGAACGTGGGAACAGTTTAATATGGGCACATTTGAATATGGGCACATTTTAATATGGGCACATTTGAATATGGGCACATTTGAATGTGGGCATAGTTGAATGTGGTATACAGAAGAAACAGAAGAGGTGTTAAAGAAGCCTAATTTGTTCACAAATTTGCAAAAATATATATTTGATGTTGAAGTCTACATTTGGCCACAGGAGAATAAGAAATACTGAGCAAACGGGAAGTTTCCCTATATGGGCGTTCCTATATAAATAGCGTATGTTCTCACCGCTGTAGATGTAAAAAGTATACAGCATTGTTTAATTTGAGTAGGGAAGAATGGGGTGGTGGCAATCAAGGAGTAACCGAGATCACTATAAATTCTAGTGACGTCGGTACAGTACAATGTGACTGATTCGGACTACTAACTGGCTACTCTGGATGGAACCACTAAACTAAGGCATGCCATCTTGGCAGTCGTCGTTTGGACGTACAGCGAGTCAGTGTGCTTTCAACGCCGTGTGTTATTAGCGCTCTCAATATTGGTTAATATTAGTGGAGGTTTTTGTTTTTACTGTAAATTTTTTTTAAAATTAACAATTCTCTATTATTTAGCTCAAGATAGGCAGTCGGCTTATTTAGTGAAATCCTCAGCAGACAATCCTTAATACCACTGACATTTGGAGTCCTTATCGAGAAATACTTTCCTATAGGATCACATTCCTATAACATCTTACTAAGAAAGATTACTCCTACCCTTACGAGGTCCGTACTAAAGATGTTTGCTCTCTTAGCAAAATGCATTATTACACAAATAGACTAAATTTTGAATTAATAAAATCGGAAAGCTATAGATAACTTGGTTTTACTCACTAATAAATAATAAGTTTTAAGGAAGCAAAAAAAATGTACACACACATCTTTATATAATAACATTTATTGACTTGTAGAAAATCAATATAAATAATAATATTACACCTTAATATATTCATAACGTAAACTCATGCATTACGTGTTTATTCATTGTTTATTCGCTAGATTCTAGCTTTGTTTTTTTACTAAGAGGTCTTGTGCGTTCAAGAAAGTAAAAAAGCTCGTGGGTATATGTTTCAGGATGCACGACGTTATAATCTTTCTAACTAATAATCAATGTTTTAATAGAATCACTGTTTAAAGACAGTGCATCACGCTTTCCAGTGCACACTATTATAGTTGTGGTGACATTATGCACTTTTAAACAAACATACAGGGATAGGTTTTGAGAACGTAATAATGATGTGATCGGTGTTCAAGTCCCAAACACGGAAAAAATTATTTCAAGCGTTAGGAGCGATAAAGGTTAACCCTTTGTTACTCGAACGACTATGAAGTAATTTTAAATATGTTAATGGTCTAAGCAATTAATACTAACGAGTTTGAAAGATGTAGTTTCTATGAAACCCCAATATCAATGGGAAATTTGTATATTATAGATTCAATAGGATTTTCTTGTACGACTAGTAGACAGATAGGCGGTTATAATATATGCTTATACAATGTACCCAATTCAAATCTCTAAACATTTATTGCCAAAACTAACATCTACTGTCAATTACTCGAATTGTATAAAATGATTTGAAATAGGTTTTGGCTTTGACATTGAGTACTAGTTATCAGTACCTCTGTAATAAGATGTATATATATATATATATATATATATATATATATATGTGTGTGTGTGTGTGTGTGTGTGTGTGTGTGTGTGTGTGTGTGTGTGTGTGTGTGTGTGTGTGTGTGTGTGTGTGTGTGTGCTGATACGTATTCCTTCACGGATGGAAAAGTATGATGAATAGTTATTACCTGCAGTACATCCGTTCATTCTGCAGTGCATACAATCGCAGTTCCGGCGTTTCGCTAGAATCTCATCTAGCATTGACGAGGTGAATCCAACAACAGTTGAAAAGTTAGGTCTTCAACTGTTGTTGGGTTCACCTCGTCAATGCTAGATGAGATTCTAGCGAAACGCCGGAATTGCGATTGTATGCACTGCAGAATGAACAAATGTACTCCAGATAATAACTATTCATCATCATCATTTATATATATATATATATATATATATATATATATATATATATATATATAAAGAAGTAATCATCAAAATACAAATACAATACTTATAATTGAATTTACAATTCAAAGTTTTTCGTTGGCTAACAGTACCAACATCATCAGGAATTTTAAACAATTGTTTAATATTCCTGATGATGTTGGTACTGTTAGCCAACGAAGAGATTTGAATTGTAAAATCAATTATAATTCTAGTATTTGTATTTTGATGATTAGATCTTTATTAATACACAAAAATACATATTGCGATATATATATATATATATATATATATATATATATATATATATATAAATTTGGAACACTGTTTTCTTGTATTCACTCTTGAATATATATACAAAGTAATATTCTTGTTTACGTACATTATAGTGAAAATTATATATATATATATATATATATATATATATATATATATATATATATATATATATATATATATATATATTAAATGTGGTGATATGTTTTCTTGTAATTTAGTTAATAAAATAAAAATATTTGAAAAACAAGAATACTTTTAATGCATTTATTATTCAAAGCTTTTCGCCGATAAAACAGTACCAGCATATTCAGGAATATAACTACCTAACAAAATATTTTTACAAAAATTAAATCATATGTACTACAAACAACCACATATTTATAAGTATTGCACTTTATGGATTTTTTTTTCAATAACATCAATGACCTTATAAATAGTTTTGTGCCTTCATCTCACTTGAAATTGTACATCAGTTAATTTGTCTTTAACTTTGTGCCTGTAAATTTCCAATGTTTCACATATATTCATCTTTAATCCTTAATTTAATTCTTTTATTAATTTCATATTTTATATTTGAGGAAATGTGTGTCAATTATTAATATAATGAGTCACTAAATATGATTTGTATATGTTTGGTTTGATATAAGCGTTTAAATGTTCTTTGTATCTTTCTTTTATTTCTTTTTTGTTTGCCCTTCATATAATTTATTATAAACTTGACATTTTATATTAAATACTCTATTTTTTCGTGAATAATATTTTGATTATTGTTATTGTTTAATAAATTTCAATTTTATTATCACATTTGTATGTAATTTGTAAATTTGTTTCTTTAAATAATCTTGTAATTATGTTTATTTCGTTAACAGTGAATGGAAAAGTTGTCCAAATTTTTCGTCTCTTGTTATGTACAAAGTTATTTTCGCTGTTCTGTTTTTTTATTATGTTATTATTTAATTTATCTATAGTTTTTCTTATATATCCATTTTCTAAACTAATTTGATATATTATATTTTTCTCTTTTATATCATAATTTAAGTTCATTGGTATTTTGTGCATTCTATATAATGAATTATATAAATATATATTGAAAACCAACGCAGACAAATTAAATAATACCTAATTTTTAAAATCATCCATAATTAATGTTTGCAAACGAAAAGCTTTGAATTGTAAAATCAATAAATTTTTCTTGTATTTGTAAACTGTTTTATCTCTTTATTATATATATATATATATATATATATGTATATATATATATATATATATATATATATATATATATATATATTTGTACATTCTGCAACACTGTTTTCTTGTATACACTTAACACTTTCACTTATGTACTTAAACAAGAATCTTACTTGGTATTTATGCGAGTACTTTCAAAGACTGGTTAGTGTCTCCAGTATGTCCGAGGATGGAGACACTAACCAGTCTTTGAAAGTACTCGCATAAATACCAAGTAAGATTCTTGTTTAAGTACATAAGTGAAAGTGATATATATATATATATATATATATATATATATATATATATATATATACAATACGTTTTCTTCTTTAACAATTTAAAACAACATAGGTTATTCAAACACAAGAATATTTATTAATTTATATTCAAAGCTTTTCGTTGGTAAACAGTACCAATATCATCAGGAATGCAAATTGCAATATTGTAAGCTGAAATAAAAAATATCACCAAATTATTTAATATACAAATATCAAAATTGCATACAAAACTAATAAAAAAATAATAAACATAATAAATAACAATAGTAAAACAATTAATATGCATGAAAAAGGTGGTGTTTATAAATTAGAATGCGAAAATTGTAATAAAGCTTATATAGGTCAAACCAAGAAAAAATTAAAAGAAAGATATAAAGAATATTTAAATGTCTATATTAATCCAGAAATATATAAATCAAATTTCGCAAATCATTGTATTAATAATAAGCACCAATTTCCAAATATAGAAAATAAGAAACTTATAAAAGAAATTATTAAAGGATTAAGAATGAATATATATGAAGCATTCGAAATATATAAACACAATAATAAAAACAAATTAATAAAAGAACAAATACAAATACATTCTAAATTTGATACTATATTCAATGTTTATAATGTTACAGCAACAAAATAAATTTGGCAATTTGTATATAAATTTAGCAACAATTCTATTTCTAATTTAATGTATGGTTTAGGCCTATAGCTTAAATTATTGTAATTTTCATTCCTGATGATGTTGGTACTGTTTACCAACGAAAAGCTTTGAATATAAATTAATAAATATTCTTGAACTTGAATAACCTATGATGTTTTAATATATATATATATATATATATATATATATATATATATATATATATATATATATATATAATATATATATATAATATATATATATATATATATGTGTGTGTGTGGGTGTGTGTGTTTGTGTGCTTATATATATGGATAACATTCGTTTTTGTTGTTAATAATATACAGTTAAATTAATTATTTCTGAAGCTTTTTAAAACTCCATCTTTAAATATGGACTATTTATGCACTCACATAACTCTGAATAATGGATGCTTCCGTGAACAAGTCCAAAAGGGACTACTAAAAATAATCTAGCAACAAATTAATTCATAAAATGATTGTGTTTCACGTTTTCATAGAGAAGTTTAAATAAACTAGTCTCATTAAATTGTCATAGCGGTCACTTTTATTAAAATGTTTGCTAGAGCGTAAAATATTTTCAATAAGATAGAGAATAACGATTAATAAAAAACCTGAGTTTAGCGAGTCGTGTGACAAGATCAACGCAATGTTACAGCGGAAGCATGCAAAGTCATTTGGAAAGAATTTCTGAAGCTAACGTGCTGCTCGTGCGTAAAGGAATTTTCAGTGATTAAGGAAATATAAAACCCACTGGCCTACTAAACTGTGTACACAAAGTGATAAATCTTTTGGCGCGCTGTTATACCACCAAACAGTTATCTGCGATCAATCATCGAGGAAGGCTTGAATTAACATTTATCCTTTAAGGCAGAAAAAGTCAATTGAATACATTATATTATATTGAGGTTTCCTTCTTATTACACATACACAAAATGTTCCATTGGAAATATTTTGATGTGTATGTAGCTCGTAGAAATATTAACAATACTGCAGTACGTCCCTCCAACTCGCCTAGGGTTTATTTTCGGCGTAGTCATTAAATGATCCATTGACTTTGCTAAAAAGTTGGTAATTCTATTTTAGTGTAATGTGGTGTTACACCGTTGTAGGAAAACTAAACGACAGAGCTATGCCCCAAAATAAAATTTAAAATGTCTCATGCCACAAAGGAAATTGTAAGAAATAGCCTTCCTCGGACCGTACGCACACTTATAACAGAGGTTATATTTATATATATTTAGTACTATTTTATTAACTATTTTTTATTTTATTATTATTTTATACTACTACTACACTAATTATTTAACTTAAACAATAACATTTCATGGTATTATTTAATGTGAAACATGTATATATATATATATATATATATATATATATATATATATATATATATATATATATATATATATATATATATTATTAGAAACAATGTAATATATAAATTGTTACAAAAGTTTGATTCATACTTCTTTCATAAATGTAATGTCGTAAACCTCTCTTCAATACTGGGTCTGCCGATGTGTGCAATACTACATTTTCTAAATTAATCCAAAAACGGACCTTAAATCCTAAATGTGATTTATCTTGGAAACCAAGATTTTTACTAGTTCAATAAAAACTATTTTAATTTAAAATTGCCATTTTAGTTACTAATTTTGTATTTTGCATTGAGTTATATTGTTATAAAGTCATGAAAAAACATACCGAAATGTGCAGAGGCTAATTTTAGATTTATGGCAAGAGTTGTTTCCTTCATAATTTCATAAAATATTGGACCGTGTCTTGCTTATGACATGTTTTAACCTGGAGTAACCCAAATAAATATCTTTGTTTTTTTTGATGATCTTGATTTGTTACTTTCTTTAAAATAAATTATATCCTCGATAAATAAGAGTTTTTGTATACTTTTTACATACTTAAACAATCTTTCCAAGATGCTTGTAACTTTAAAATTTCAAATATTAAAAAATATTATTTCTATAAATAACTTTCATTCCTCTAATCCACTTTTCATCTGATCACTTTATCCAAGATACATACTCTGTCAAATTTTCATAGTGAAAGTTGTCTTTGATCACCAGATTGAGTGATTTTAGAAGCGTCATTTTCTCCGTTTTGTCTACAAATATGCTACTATGTAATTACAAAATATATACATGTTCCTGAGTGATTTGCGACATTAAAATGCTATTATTCATCTGTGGAGGCTATTTTATGGTCTCTAACAGTTCGAACCAATATTTTTAATTACTGTCGTATTGAAATTTTTCAAAGGTTTTTTTTCCAAACGCGAATATTAATCATTTCACTTCTTAGTCGAAAACTTCCAAATGGTTATTTCTCCAATTGGTTCGGAGGATGAGGATATTATTTTTGAGAAATGTTTTTTTACAGAGTACAAGCTTTGTAATAAAATATACAGTACATATATAATTTACGTTTAAGGCTAATTCCGCGTTAATTCCCCGTAACAGGTTAAAACCCTCATCAAATAGGTTCCACCAAAGCGACACCGTGTCACAGTGGTTTTGAGAGGTTTTAGATGATTCAACCAACTCCCTCCTCCAGTTCTTTTGCTGATCAAGAGTTTACATGGTCAAGAAGCCTCATGGTTTTCCAGCGCTTGCGTTGCATCTTGTTTTTATGCCCTCTCGGTTACGAACCAAACCTTGCCATAGCCAGACAAACATTGCCACAAAATCTAAGGTTTTTCCATCAACCATATCGGCAATGCAAACATTGTCCTCCAAATCTATTCAGTAAAAACAATCTTCTTATAGAACTTTAATGATATTGTTAGAAACTTACTAAACTAAGTAAAGTGAAAGTTATTTTGTAAGTATTGGTAAGATACAGCTTGTCGCTCTTATTCAGTCAACGTTACAAATTAGTAACACTTGTTAGTATTGTTAGTTGTTGAAATATAGAATGCTTTCTAAATGGTCACAATTTTTTGCATAGCATAATTGCAACATTTAGCCTTTGATCGCTGTTAATTTTAAAGGCTGAAAAATTAACTTTGCGTTAATGCGGAAATGAAATTAGAAATTTAAATTAGAAATAGCCGAAACTTATCGAGAAAATACCCAGTCAAGATACAAATATTATTTACGTTAATGATATTAATAATATTACCTTTTAATATATATATATATATATATATATATATATATATATATATATATATATAAAGAACATAAGTCCATATACAAATACAAGAATAATAATTGAATTTACAATTCAAAGCTTTTCGCTGACTAACAGTACCAACATCATAAGGAATATTAAACAACAATTGTTGTTTAATATTCCTGATGTTGGTACTGTTGGCCAACGAAGAGCTTTGAATTGTAAATTCAATTATAATTCTTGTATTTGTATATTGACTTATGTTCTTTATTAATACACAAGAATACATATTGCGATATATATATATATATATATATATATATATATATATGTGTGTGTGTGTGTGTGTATTATATAAATAAATAAATATAAAAATATAATATAGTCTTGTTTATGAAATTTATTTCATTTCAATATACATATTCAACAAGGAAAAATATTTCATCTAAGGATTACAATATATATATATATATATATATATATAACTATGTATATAAGAAAATACATATTCTAGTGACTAGATGGAAAATGAAAGAAGATACAAATATAAGAATAATTTATTGAATCATACAATACAAAGCTTTTCGTTGGCAAACAGCACCAACATCATCAGGAATAAACCATGTAATACATACAAATGATATTCAGATCTAACCAACAGTGTTGCCAAATCAATTACAATATTTTCAAGTTTATTAATCTGCGGTCTTGACACTGCATACATTGAATATAGTATCGAATTTGGATTTTATTTATATCAGTTCTTTTATCAATTTCTTAATATAACATATCTATATATTTCTAAAGCTTCATAAATATTTGTTCTTAGGCCTTTGTTAATTTCTTATATAAGTCTCATATTAACTATATTAGGAAATATGTGAATATTATTGATACAATGATTATCAAAATTAGAACCTGAAGGTATGTCATTCTTTGTTATTCCTGATGATGTTGATAGCCTACTGTTTGCCAAAGAAAGTTTTTAATAGTATTATTCAATAAAATAATCTTGTATTTGTATCATCTCTTATTTTATTATATATATAGGCCTATATATATATATATATATATATATATATATATATATATATATATATATATATGCACATGTAATTTACACATTCAGAGAAGGAATGAGATCGGTGGACCACGAGGGTAGTGTATGTCTGGTAAAGCACTGGCTGTGGCTATGAATATTAGAACATGGCCTTTGGGTATAAAGCTGGATCTGGGTTCATGGTAATGGTATTACGTTTTACAAGTTTATTAAAAAGAACGTACAACTTTTGTTTTACCATAAGGGGGACTGGCTAAGAACTTTAAGGTGTTTGCCTTATATTTCCATGTATGGGTGTATGTGACACATTAAGTATGATAGTGTACTCGTATGTAAAAAAAGTTGTCTTATAACTAGATTTAATTTGACATCAAAAATTCAAAATTCAAAGGCCGTAAAAGATACAGTGAAAACGTTTTTAGGGCAGAGATTGAACACTAACAGAAAATGACGTAATACTACTTATAAATAATTTTTTATTAAGATCAGGATCTTATATATAGGAGGCACTTGATGTTAACTTATTGTTAACAATGAAATCTTCAGAATGGGCTTCAGAAGTATTGCAGTAAAAGGATTGTAGAATAACACTAACTAGAAGTGTTTTTTTTATAACGACTATTAAGGGAACCGCTACCTAAAACACAACCACGGGGAGTAAGCGTGTCGGTAGAATGAAGGTGTGCGCTATAGCTAAGAGTTATACTTTATGATTTATTACGCAATAAACAATAATACTACCATCAATCCCAGTAGGGGATATCATAAAATAGTTAGTTGTAAGTAGGACTTGAATTATTCCTGGAAAATAGTTCACAATATCCTTATCTGTCGGGTATGGTCACAGATCCGCAACGGGAATTTGTGTACGAACCACTGGGAAAGACAAACAAGTTCCAAGAACTAATCCATCAACACATAGTTCCCATTATCGTCATTTATCACGTACTCATGGTGACGCAGTATTATTCAGTAAGTGTATTCGAAAGAACATTTATACCCTGGTTTATGAATTAATACAGAACCGAGAGTATGGAATCAGCAAACAAATCATTGATTTCAAACAACTCTGTTAAATCAATTGTAACCCTAATATAAAAGACAATAATTCTCTAAAATGTTTCGGTAAATAAAATCACACAAAACAAATGTTCTAATATGGTAATAAGGGTAGCACCCTTAAAGGTGAGCTTAGACCTAGAAACATCGCATCGACCATTATAAAGATTGTTTAAGACGTTTGAATAAAATATTCCATTTGAATATTTGTTTAAATAAAAGTGCTTTTAATATTCTTAGTTGAAAATTTAGTTGAAAATTGTTTTCCTCAGTACGAACGTGTCTAAAGGGTTACAGCTTGGATTTGTAACAATTATTGACGGCAAATATTTCTACAACGCCGTTTGAACGTTACACTCTCATCACATTGAGACTGGTTGAACAAACTCTGGGTTTATGTTTTGCATACATTGTTCCAGTTCGTACGCCAGATGCGTTTTAATCTACACAAGTTATTGCTTGCACTGTTCTCTACTAAAGGAAGCTCTCTGAATACTGTATTAGAGACGCAGTATTAAATGTAAATGAAAATGCAAAATATATGTCTTCCTTCTTTACTGTAGGTTTATTTTTTTAAATTAATAAATACGTGTTGTAATATTGTTGGTAGGTTTTCCTGAATAATAAGAACAAAATATATTTTAAGGAAAGGATTGATCTTATTCAACGTTTACAAGTATGAGGGAGCGAGATAAAAACCTGACAAATATTTTTTGCGTGCAATGCTGAACATTCGAGTGGTGGAGGGTGTTGGGGACTGTAGCGTTCTAAAGCCTACACAATGCCATTTGAGTAGCAATGGATCAGTGGTCTAGTGAACACCGAGTGATTGTCGTTCAGGCGTATTTCAAAAGGGACGATTCCTGTGTTGTTACGCAACATGAGTTTCATAAATGTTTCAATGTGGGTCGTAGGGCATGTATTAAATCGCCTAACACAATTATGATATATATGAATAGCTTCACAGCTATAGGTTCAACCCTAAAACGGACACCTATAGGTCGTCCAAGGTCAATCAGAACAACAGACAACATTCGGCGAGTGTGACAAGTTGTACTGAATATTGCGTATTTATTTTCTCGAAAATTGTCTCTCGCACTTCAACCCTGTTTTCAGAAGATAATGTTCCGCTCTGAAAACAATTTCGTTTCTACTAGATTGAGGAACTGCTAGCTAAGGCAATGTGCCCATGGGCTCTTTGAGTAGAGAGTTTCGTGGCCACGTCATTTCCAGCAATGACGACCATACTTGATCTGCACACTCGTCTGATCTCACTGCTTACGACTTTTTCATTTAGGGGTTCCTCAAAACATAAATGTACACTAGCTAACACCAGACAATACAATTACTGTATTGGAAGATGACATTAGCCAAGTGATTGCCACCATAACACGTGAAATGTTAGGAACGGTTTTACTAGAAGACTGTATGCCCCGGAACGGACACACATTCACACAATGATGAAGTTTTTAAATCTTAAAATTGTTCATGTACGTTTTTTCCTGAATTTCATTATTTGACATTCATTGTAGCTGGAAAATACTATATATATATATATATATATATATATATATATATATATATATATATATATATATATATATATATATATATATATATATATACAATGGCTGATTATTACCGCAAAAATACTTATTTAAAACCCTGCAGGTATTTTTGCCGCACCCTGTATTTATATCGAATCAATCATAGGAGCAAATGGTTTTCGTACTCGTACCTATATTAGGCTATTCTGACAAATATAGCGAGCTATAGTACTAGAGCTACACACTACCCAAATTTAGTTTTGAAGGTACTGAAAGAACTAGTCTGTGAATCCAGGAAACTAAATATAAACCAATTCACATGAAAGATAAACTTTCCCCTAAATACAAAATACAACTTGTCCACATAATAAAGTGACTGTCACGAAAAGTGTTTTGAAACTTATCACCACTCGAATAATGCGTGGTTTTGTAAATATTTAAAGAACTACAAATTTATAGAACTAAAGTGTAAACATATTCGGTCTCTGATATAATAATATGTATACCTTGTAGCGACCAAAAACGGGACTTCCTGAATATACAAAAGACTCGGCTCCGATAGGCAACGTGTGGTGAAAAATACGCCTGTTTTTATTTGGGTCTTACTTGTGTGAATCCTAGGTCTACTCATCAATAACAATAGAATTGTTAAATCATTTTCTAAGTTGTAGAGTAATTTAATTTTTGGTTATGTCTGAAAATCCTCTAAAGCACTGCAAATTTTTATTGATATATATATATATATATATATATATATATATATATATATATATATAATATTTCATTAAATATTAATTTTCTTTTAATATTCTTTTAATATTATATTAAATATATTTCATAAACAAGATTACTTTTAATGAAAATATTTATTCAAAGCTTTTCGCCGATAAAATAGTACCAGCATCTTCAGGAAAATAATTATCTAATTAAAAAAAAAATTCATATAAAAAGGTTTGAATAAATATATTCATTACAAGTGTTATTGTTTTTGAAATATAATTTATTAACTATATTACAAAAAAACATATCACCATATTTAATATAATATTATATATATATATATATATATATATATATATATATATATATATATATATATATATATATATATATATACATGATTTTATATTTTTTATGTTCCATACATCATACATTTTAAATCCTTAAAAATTAAAATGGTTTAGTATGTTCAAATTTTAACATTAGCACTGACACTAGAAATTCACGACCATGTTTATGATAACTAGCTTAAGTGCTGAAATAAAAACCAAAAAAGATTTATCTCGATCTAGTTTATATTTCTAATTCGTTAGTTGGAAGACTATACATTTATTTTCTAATCAATAGTTTTCAAAATCTAAAAAAAATTCTTATATCACCGGTTCACACATGGCGAAAAAGACAAATGCTGGGGTAAAATGGCTTAATCAAGAGACGGCGATATCTTACGCTGTCTGAGGGCCCATTTGTCTTTAGTGGGGATAAAAATACAACCGTCTATCCCCTTTGTCTTTCTCTTTATCGTGGTTCTTAAACGCGGGTAAAGCCATTCCTACTGAAGTAGTTATTTCCTGTGGTATCTGATGGGGACGCATTTAAATAGACAAAAAGGTATTAACATATGAACTTTTACTTATCGGTTTTTAGCTTCACATTACTGTATGGGAATATTTACCTATCTTTGTATTTACATATTTAATAACAATTCATACCTTAGATATACATTGTTTTTTTTTATTAGGACTTATCTTATGATTATTCTTTTCGCCACTTTGGTGTACTTTTTCTATTACAATGAATATATTGGGAAAACCCCCAATACCAAAAAATTATTCATAAATACTATATAAAAGAAGTTACTTAAGACTGTTACTTGTTTTATTTGTTTTATTAGTTATTTTTTTATTTTCGTGGTGTTGGAATTCTTCTAAATATTTTCATAAAAATATTGTACCACTGTGCTCTTAATATTGTACTTTTTCTAGTTGAAAGTGGTCTCGCCTTATAGCTACAGTACAAACAAACAAACAAAGGTTTATTAACCTTATCACTTTTTCAGAAATCTTCGATATCCATCGTCTGATGGTGTGAGTACAGTCTAGTGACAAAACATGAATGTAATTAAAACTATATATATCCTTTGTACCCCTATGTTTACCTTCGTAATATTTGCCAAATAATTCACCTAATAATAACGAATCACTAATAGATTGATACGTAATCACTTTGGTATTACCATATTATTAAGCAATATAATATTATACACAATATTACAGTACACGTTTTAAAAAGGAAGGTAAAATAATTTTTGAATACCATTTGCTGCAATGAATATTGAAAGAAATAAAACACCAGTTAATGTAGTACAGAGTAATTAAGTTGTAAAATCCCTTTCGCTTATCTACCACTACATAAGATTTGTTTATATACCACATACAACAATAAAAAAAGTTTCTCCAGCAAAGTTTTCGGAAATTAAAGCTCTACTGCCATTTCGGGTAATATATACGCTTCTACTGTGGACAAAGGCTGCAAAAAAAGTTGCGGCAGTAAATTGTAGCTTTTCGTGTGATTTGTTGTACTTTCAGTTCGGTTCTCTACATTATTCACAGTAACCAATAAAGTATATTGATACTATTGCGTTCATAATTAATTATTGTCACTTCATTTAAATAATAGGCCTATTAAAAGAATGGTACAGTTTTATAAAATAAAGTTTATATATTTAGTCAATGTTCCTAAAGGTTCGAGGGCAAAAATAAATAGTTTTTTGTACTTTACATTTCATTATTTATTTTTTAATTCAAATTATTATATTTATTTCAAATGTTTACCCCTTTAGCTAAGCTAATATCTTCAAAATATAGGTCTCAACAAAGATAAGAAGCAAAGGCGATGATAGTAAATGTACGGGAAAAACATACTTGAAATATTATCACAAAAGAATTTATGTAGTATAATTTGATTGATTTGTATTAAAATAGTATACACATAAAATTGTAAATAAATATTTGAGCGAGTCTCTCAGAATGTTATTGCAATAATATAATAAATGGAGATGTAGAAAGAGGTCAAAAGCACGGCTAAATAATGAAATCTAACCTTCCCCCCCCAAATAAAGCATTTGTAGAACTATTAAAGAAACAATATTACTCTCATTTTATAAATAAAGACTAAACTTTAAGTACAAGGTCTTATGGTCAGCTTTTCCGTATCGATTGCTACAATATCTTCATGGCGATATAGCAACCGCTATTGCATACTAACAGCTCACAATACACACATTGAAAAATATTACCATACAAGCTTTCATTAACTGGTACGTTTTACCGCAATGCACGTATTTACATTAGCAGCAGACCTGGTAGCAGTAACCTTTTATCTCAACAGAACAACAGAAAACCAAGTGTTATGTTTTCCACACAATAATTATTATATACTTAGGTAAGGCTTGTTTAGAAAAAATATAAACATGAAGTTTGTCTAGAATGTTACTTGACAGAAGTTGATCGTAAATTTAATAATGTTATCCAAATATTTAGGAGTAAAAATTGTATCCAGTTCAAATGCGAACCAAAACGGAAACGTTTAGTTACGTCGTAGTATACCTTTATACAAAGTGGACATTTTAAAACTCTCTTTTCACTTATCTTTTCGAGGCCGTCTAGCCTACAAATGGTTGAAATTACTCAACGTTATGCGTGGTTTTTACTTTTCCGGCCCTAGTTACCATAATAAGTTAATCAGAAATGGTTTCTGGCTACTTCAGTGAATATTATTCAACACATTTTCTGCAAAACATTTCAAGGTGGAATATTATTTGGGTTCTCAAACATAGGAACACGAAATTTTGTTAGTGTCAGTTTATTTACAATTTTTTGTAAAAAAAGTCCTCTATTACTTCTCTTTGAGAAATATAATTATTTTACCCCCAATTTGGCGAGGGCACCTCCGTCCTTGAATAAGTTTTGATGATGTAAGTTAGGCTTACAGCTCAGTTCTTTTCGGGGGTGGGGGGAAACCTATATCTATTTATTTTCCACCGGCCTTTAAGAGTTGGTGTGGTAACTATTATGGGGAGGAATATGGTTATAAGCATGATAAAACATAACGTGGTGAGAACCCAAAGTTAAACACTGTCCATTGATTGTTATGTGAATCCCACATTGTTTTAGGAAATGTTCTGTTAGAAATATATAGTGAAAACTATAAATATTTAAATTACTAAAGAAGAGGAAATATATAGCTTCCAGTTCTGCTAATTAGGTAAAGATTGAATGTGTACACAATAGAAATGCTAAACTATTTAAAGAGTGTGGATATAATAGAATAAATATTTTATAAAAATAAGACAAATAGAATATGTGGGTATGCAAGGAAAACCTTAGAAAGGGGAAATCAAAGGTAAAATAGACCAGAAAACGTAAGTTGAATATCCGTTATGTTGTTGAGTATGCAATTGGAGAGACGTAATTAAGTGAAAGTTGTGCTATAAAATGCAGAATTTAAATGAAGATTCATTCGAAATATTAGGATAGGATAAGAGTAAAATAGATGCAGAAAATTGGGAAAATTAAAGAAATCTCTTAGGAGCCTTAAGACTGGTAAATACGTTATCGATTCTTCATAGGTTGTAAATGTTTAGAAGAAAATTGTCTTTATTCAAATATTAACGTTTGCAAAATAAATATACTTTTACCGTCAGATAACTCCCTTATAAAACTTATCTGAAATATTTATAATAATAATAAATGATAGTCATTCAAAATAGTAAATACTCTATTTACAATTCTATTATACAAAGTAGAGAAACACAAAATATTCGAAGCAAAAACGGAAAATAATAAAGAACAAGAACCAATAGTTTTCAGAATTATGAAAAGAAGCAAACACATTTTTGAAATTCCAAAGCAAAAACTATGTCGAAATGTTGACTAAATTTTAAAAGAATATATGATAGTTAGACTAGACTAAAACGTCATGATATTGTGTAGTAGAAATAAAAAGGTTCAAGAAGAATATAAGTTTATGGTGACAACACTCAAAGTATTTTGAAAGAGGGAAGAAGAGTCTCGTTATAATAAAAGGAAGGAAGATTATGCCTAAACCAAACAATTATAAAAATTGATCTTATGTACGATGACGATTATAGAAAAACGAATTAAAAGTTTGCTTTTCCTTGGTCTATGTTGTGTGTGTGTGTGTGTGTGTGTGTGTGTGTGTGTGTGTGTGTGTGTTACTGTATGTGTAAGTGTGTGTGTGTGTGTGTACGCGCGCGCGTGTGTGTATATGTGTGTGTTTAAAAAATTGAAGGAACTCATCAAATGCTATCCCTTGGGTCAGAATATTTTATAAAATATCCTTGTAATATTACTTGGCCATAAAAAAAAACAAATAGAGTTAGTCTAAATATAAATTTTTTTAGAAGTATGAAATGACCTATCTTTGGGAACAGCTGTATAGGTTAAGTGAAAGAAACGAGATGTGGTTTTGGCAACAGTACACGAAGATTTTTACGTCGCCAGTTTTTAATTTATTGTAGAAATATTTTTACTCGCCCTCTCCGTATTTACACAAAGAAGGGCCATGCATCAAACTACGGGCGTTATCAACAGGCCCAGATTAAATTTCGCCACGTGTACAAAATAACCACCTCTTTAAGCCGCTTGATACGTTTTTCAAGAAAACACTAAGATAGACATGGTTTTTATAAAGCATTGTTTTTGTAATGACTAATTACTACTTTTAATGGAAATGTTGAAGTAGTACTTTTTTATAATACGGTATACTATTGTGTAATATTGTATTTTTTTCGTAGTACGTGTATTTAGAATTAACGGTAATTAGTGTAATAATAAAGGTTATAATGTGCAGAGTGACCCAGAGCCGATTGATACGTTTGCAATGGGCATAACGTATCTACTGGCACAGATAGTCTAAGTATTAGACTATCTGTGCCAGTAGACATAACCGAATAGCCTCAAGTATGCCATTTTTTCTCACATATAGTAAAGAATATTACAGTGAATATATTACAACATAATCGAAAAGTTTTCAATAATTTATTGATGTTCGTACTTAAGTACTTCACCTTTCTGAGGTTGGGAATGAGCAGATCATGTGAGACTAGCCTCCAAATTATTCTAGTGAGCTACTTTGTTAGTAAAACACCGCTGCACCCCCGTAAAGTGACTAGTGTAGAATTTTTATTTCCAGATTTTAAACGAAAATTCAAACACAATATTCATGTTTAAAAAAAATGTCATATTTTGTAAAATTCGGAGCGCCATGTTACTATGTTGGCAAGCTTTGTTGATCCCCCGTTTGGGATTGGTTCTACGAAGTGGTATATCCTGAGGGATGAAGCCACTGCCCACATTAAACATAAATGTCCAAGTGTATCAAATGTTTCGAACTATCACCGGGAACATTACTTGACCAGTTCAGTTGCCCAGCCTTAGTGGACCAAACCCTTAGTCTGAGGGGTCCTGAGAGACGGCGAGGAAAGAGATGTGAAGAGATTATTCAAGAACTCAAATGAGAAATTATTGAGGAATTTGCGGATATTAATGTGAGCCTTAAAATTGAGCTTGCAACATAAAAATAAACTGCTTGCCAGAATGCATTGAAGCAAATGGAAGGCGTCTTTCTGATTTAATTTCCAAAAAGTATCTTTTTGATTTGAAATAAATAAATAATGTTTTTTTTGTGCTTCCATATATAGGTTATGACTGTTTGAGTTGTGTCAATCGGCTTTGGGGTACCGTGTATAAATGTAAACGGATCAAAGCAGTTTTCTCTATTTAAAAAAAGTCTTATCCTTACAGAATAAAACGTTTAAAGCAAACACATTAAATGAATGCTATTTATTATTTTAAAATAATTATCGAAATATTGAGGATTTGATACAATACAATCTTCAAAATGTCTTGTGTCATAATATGTCTACAATCTTAATGGCGGTTTGGAGGAGTAGTGGAGAAGTCTAGTTTGATAATGCCCCACGGGATTGCCTTTGAACCTCATCTACTAACGCAATAGTTTCGCAAACGTATCATCCTAACCAAAGCTTATAGTTATCAAGCTCTCTATCAAGCTTATAGTTTGTATACTGGCTGTAAAGCCGTGTTCCGGATTAAATTGATAAAAGTGAAATACACTTTATCATAAATGATTTTAAATGAAGTTTGTGCAAGCTTGTGAAATAAGTATGCTATTTAGTTTAATTACTTTAAATTGCATACTGTATTTTGCAACAATTAATTTTTTTTATTATGAGATATTTCTTTGGTTTGAGATTCGTTTTATTTGTTCACCTTGCAACACATTCTCATGACCCGTTTCTTTGCCAGTCTTTATATTGTCTTACCTCCACTAACTCCTTCTTGCTCGTTTCATTTTCAGTTCTCATATCTCAAAACTTTCCTCGTTCGATTTCTATTTATCACTCATTTCTCCGTGAGTTGTCATTTCTCCTTAATTCTATCTCTTCTTTTTAAATTAACTCTCTGTCATTTCTCATTACTCGGTCCTTCTTTTTTGCACTTTCACTTATTGTTTCTTTAGTCTTCACATTTCTCTATCTCTCTTCTTCTCTTATCACTCGTTTCTCCGTTAGCCCTCATATTTTCCTACCTCTGTATCTTTCGTTTTCTAATTCAAATTCGTTTCTTCGTAAGTCTTCAATGTCCCCGTCTTTCTCTCCTTATCTTTCTCATTATCACTCGTTTCTTTCTCACTCTCTTGCCTCCCTAACTCTTTTTCATATCCCTATCATTACAAAATTACACACGATTTAATTAAAGTATTTCTAATATCAAACCGTAAATAGAGGGATCTGATTACTGAGTTATAGCTGTTGAAATTTCAACGACTTTATTCATGCTAAAATAATCCACATGGACAAATATTTGACCACAACACAAGGGTTCATGAGCCACTATTTCTTCAAAGGTGTTCTCATTTTTTGCACTTATCGCCAATACTCTATGAAGTATTCATATGCATGATGTTTTCAAAGTCCGATTGTCTGCCTAACATCCATCTACCCGTTCTACCTACCTTGCTGTTACTTACAAGACCAGTCTAAATTTTGTTGGTCATTAAAAATAAAAGGCTATCACACTAAATGGTTCAGTTTTAAATAAATTGTCTGATTTACATGGAGTATAATCATTACATGGGAACATATATATATATATGGGAATGTATTATTCTCTGAAAATTTGTATTGGTTTCTGTCTTGTCAATGTCAAAAAGTTAACTATAAATGTCTAAATATGCGTCGGAAATATTTAAAAATTTTAAAAACACTAATGTGCTATTCATTAGTCATGAGTATTTAAAACGCATTTTTACTGAAATCCAAAGCGCAGTGGTAATATTTAGGTTTTTCTAACTGCTTCACGAATACTTGAATTAGATCCTATCACTTTATGTTTATTGGAATCCCCCCACACGTCATCGACGTAGTGGACTTTTGAAGTTACACACTTACTTTGATATTCCATTTACTACCTTATCTTTTCGGCAATCATCGATTGAGTGTGTATGTATAATAAAATTGGGAAAAAACAAAAACTAGCAAAACGTTAGGCTTTGCTACGTGTGATGAAGCTGAAATTCTGACAGTTCCTAAAATAAAAATAATATTATTATTGAACCTATACGGGTTTGCTGTGAGTAATGAAATTGCATTTCCTTATTCTAATATTCACATTCACTCTACAGTTCAACTCAGAGTGAAACTGAATTCATAAACACAAACCTTTACGTATAGAGTTGTGTAAATTGCATTCCTTGGATATACGAGGAATGGTCAAAGTGAGGCCGCTCTACCACGTCGTCTCTCATAAATTTAAAAAAAAAAAACAAATAAGTCATCTAATAAATATAATTATTCTATAAGTGTCTCTGGAAATAGTAATAATTATAATGGTTATTAATATAAATATTATTCAGATAATCATAAAGATGAACAATTACAATGAAGAGCCATATTGGTATGAAGACATAACCTATAAAGTGTATGATATTCCTATTTCAATGCAAGATTTAAGAGATGTTTGACGTCCAAATCAAGATGGTAACTATTCAGTTGCAATTTAAAGTCTCTTATGTTTTATTCGATTGAAGAATTTTATGGTATTAGGTATATCCAAGAGTATATAATTACATGGAATTAAACTCATTACTGTATCAAACAAGTTTACTTTTTGCAGACCTTTTGAATTAAGTAAATTTCTAAAATACTGACCGAGATAAAAAAATATATGTTGTATTAACATTTGTCTAATACAACGCTAAACTAGAAAAATATCATATATAATAAAATATACAAGCAAAAGCAATTAATAGACATTTATTTGATCATTAAATGAAACTTTTTTAAAAATATTCATTGGTGAACAATAACTGATTACTGGCTAAAAACGAAATATCTTTCTCTGATTTTATGTTTCGATTTAACGAGATAATAGAATTATTCACTTTAAATTTATTTAAAGCTCACGAATTTAATTAGCTTTAAATACTGTTTAATTCACAATCATTTAGCTTTAAAATTACCCAATTAGTTTTAAATGCTGTATAATTTACAATTAATTGACTTTTAAAATACCCAGAAAGCTTTAAATGCTGTATATATAACAATTATTTAGCTTTAAAATTACGAAATTAGTTTTAAATGCTGTATAATTAACAATTGTTTAGCTTTAAAATTACGAAATTAGTTTTAAATGCTGTATAATTTACAATTATTTGACTTTTAAAATACCCAGAAAACTTTAAAAGCTGTATAATTTACAATTTTTTAGCTTTAAAATGACCAAATTAGTTTTAAATGCTGTAAAATTTAAAATTTTGTGACTTGTAAAATACCCTGAAAATATTAAATGCTGTATAATTTACAATTGTTTAGCTATAAAAACGTAATTAGTTTTATATGCTGTATAATTTACCATTATTTGACTTTTAAAATACCCAGGAAGCTTTAAATACTGTATAATTTACAATTATTTAGCTCTACAATTACCAAATTTGTTTTAAATGAT
>JBAIZL010000005.1:256583322-256628322 GCA_036971475.1 Prosapia bicincta
TACATATCTAATCCATACTCTAGGAAAATACGGGAAAATACATTAGATTTAATTCATAGTTAAATAGTAATGTTGTATAAAATTATGACCAAAAGTTAAATATTTAGATTTTAAGTTCAGTATTAAAATAAATTTACTTAGGCCTAGTGCAGTGCGCGCTATACATGCTAATAAAGACTAACAATAAAAATGTGCAAAAAATATACTTTTCTTATTTTCCCCGAAAAAGGGTAATATTCGTGTTGTACACATTAAAATGAGTAATTAAAATTAATTACATATAAATAAGACTCGTTTACGCTATACATGCCATTACATACTAACATTTAAAATGTGAAAAAAGTAACTTTCCGTATTTTCCGAGAAAAAAAGATGATATTCATTTTCTACAAATTAAAACAAGTTATTTAAAAAACGAAAAATAATTAAAAAACCAACCTAATTAAGTCTGTATTTTGATCAATGTTTCTAACGGTAATAAGTTACCTGTAATAACAAGATTACAGTTTTTGTTTACTGAACATACCAAAATGGCCTACCATAAGTCGTTATTAGATGCATCCCCCCCCCGAAAGTAAAATTACTAAGGCTGCAAATATAAGCATTATAATTTTTACTTAAAGTATGTTTACACGATCTAGCATTTACTAAAAACCAAATTAACTCAATTTAGAAACCAAAATGAATTATGTAATAGCGATATACTAATTGTAATCGAAAAACTAAAAGAAAGAGGGTTCAAGAGTATACTAAGTTTCAAGGAAACTTATGACTATGCATTGACTCAGTGTAACTCAGCTAACTTATTTAACAATAAAGCTTCATCTATATAAAATATTAGTAGTGAAAATACTATATATATATTTATCAGTTATCAGTAGCGGTATGCTGAAGTTTTGAGTCGTCAGAAACATTTGTCCGCTTTTAGAAATAGTATGAATTACTATTTACTTATATTTTAGCAATAGTCCTGAGGATATACATTACCTATTTCTATTCTACTGGTAAGGTCAGTTGTCCGCGGTCAGTAAATTAGGTTTTTTAGTAAATAATTGATGTTCTTTAATTAATATAGCTTTATTCTTTTTAAAATAACTACTATAGTTATAGTGTAAATGAATTGTTCATGTTGTTATTGTTAATTATTTTGTTGATGATAATGCTGTAAATGTTGTGTAACAACTGGTTAATCTAACAACTCACTTTTGACTTGGGCTTGGGGAGTAACATAAGAAGAAATTGTGCAAAATAATTTAACACAAATTTATTATTTCAAATATTTAGTTCTATTTTAATTCAAAATATGTATATATTTTTTTAAAGACTTCAATTCTAAACATGTTTCGACCGTCAAGCTCTCCTCATTAGTGAAGGGCCGAGACTCGGTATCCGCGCCCATAACTGATAAAAGCTAGGCGGCCAAATCATGTTCCACATTAAAGTCAGTTATTTAAAATATCTTGTAGTAGCTGATTTGTTTAACAGGGTTTGCTACTTGTTAAATCGTAATCTACAGAATATTATTTCCTTTACCTGAGACGTTTGGCGCGTTACTTCAGCTTACTGTTATTGTTGAGAATACTCTTTGCTCTAGGTGTAAAAAAAAATTAAATATCAGAAAATACGGGAAACTATTACATATGTTGTAGCCAAAGCCTGTCCTTACTGTATGAGAGTATATTGACCTTGAAATGCGTACATCTTCTTTTTCTTAACGCAAAACAGTAGTTCGCGGACAACTCCAAAGACGCGTTTTAAAACTCGCGAATTTCACGAAATTGTCGAAATTTGATTGTACCAAATTCCGAATTACATAAAGTTAGTATATTATATGTAAAATAATCATATGAAAGGCGAAATGTAGAATGAGCAAAATTGAAAGACCTATCTATGTAAAACAACAGTTTATAGACACCATTTCTTTGGTTTACGTTTAACAAAGACTATAAATAAAATAAAGGCTAAAAAGTTCATAATTGATTATCTTTATTCAGAGTAAAGGATGATATCTTTTGCAAGGGTATTCAAACTGAAGACCTCATCCTATATCTGTTAAACATTATTCCTAACTAGTTCTCAACTACGTACAAAGTAACCAATATAAGTGGAAAGTAGAAATTTGTAGGATTTTCCCAATATATAATGCCTAAGTCAGTACTAACTGTGAAACATTTTAGTTTTCCATAATGCGAATGAGAAAAAGATTTCGAAAACGCTAACTACTCCTGAAAAACTATACTTAGCCTAGACACACAGTTTCCTTAAAAAGACCAAAGTATAATAGAAAACGCACTGTAATTTGGTGTGATATAATTTTTTCATTTAATTATTTATAAAAATAAATAGTATTCACGAATCGTGAAATGACCTCTTATACTTTTATTAAACAATAATAAAAACAACTTGTATTTTATTATATTTTGTCGAGGTCTATTAAGGAAATATTTTGGAAATTCTTATTTCCTGCGTTGTGTTTAGTTTTCAAGTATGTAGTTAAATAAAGGCTTGTACTACAAAATTCAATTTATAAAGGGCAATAAAAAGTAAACCTTTGTAAACATTTTGGTCTTAAACAAACTCTATTACTATTGTCCGTCATTGTTCATCACTGGGAATATCATTATTGATGCACTTAATGATGTTATTTAAGGTGAAAGTTTCTAAGAGGAAATATTAGTTAACAAGAAATGGCCAGAGAGAGAGAGAGAGAGGGGGGGGAGAAGGTAGAGAGAGAAAGAAAGAATATGAAAGGGAGTCAGATATTGTATCACTTGACAAATAGTGCCCCCTCCCCGTGTATAATGGCTCATGTATTAAAATATAGGAAGCCAGTTATGAAGGTAGTATCAGTTAATAAGTAAATGTCTTGAACTGTACACGATTGAATAATTACTTTGAAAATCAACTAACACACATGTTTCAAAAACCACCCCTTACGAGTACAAAACTGATTGTATCTACATTGATTAACACAATCAAAAATGATCAAACAAACTTGGAAATACGAAATATTTAATAAAACCAAAAACAAGAGCCCGTTCAGAGGGAAAAGATAGTAGGAGTGGTTCAACAATATTCTGTATTTAATTTTATAGTACAATACTAGACTATACTATAGTCGGTTCGATGATAGATTATTTGCATTAAAATGAATTCTTTTCGTGTTTGTTGGAAATGTAGGCCTACTTCTTGAATAACCGTCGTGCCGAGTAAGCCTAAGGAGCTGGAAAAACAACAACTCTCATGCTAATGTAATTCTCCCCTTTTTATACGGCTAGTCTTACCTTCCATTTATGGGGTTAAGTACTTTACATTTTCATCTCGAGTAAAATGAATTAGGTACTCTAGTTTTCCGGTTTTGTTATTTGAGCTCAACTTTAATGGTTTCCTAAGCGTACTTTAGCATTTGAAACTGCTTGAGCGTAAAATATCTTTTACACTCGGATTTCAACCACTTTTAATATATTTATTCAGTGTCTAAGAATTGAGGGTATGATTATGTAGTTGTACACTGATGATGATGATGATGATGATGAAAGTAACATAAGTGACTGAATCATGTAGAATTATTTATCAATAAGTTGCAGTTGTAATTGTGTAGTAGTCTCGCTACGATGATGATGCCAAAGTCATTCAAACACAAATTAGAATAATTAGATTATAATGGAGAATTTTATTAGAAATATTTATCACCCTCTTAACCTACAAGCTAGCTCAAATAATCAAATAGTTAGATTATGATGGAGAATTTTATTAGAAATATTAATCACCCTCTTAACCTACAAGCTAGGTCAAATAATCAAATAGTTAGATTATAATGGAGAATTTTATTAGAAATATTAATCACCCTCTTAACCTACAAGCTAGCTCAAATAATCAAATAGTTAGATTATGATGGAGAATTTTATTAGAAATATTAATCACCCTCTTAACCTACAAGTTAGCTCAAATAATCAAATAGTTAGATTATAATGGAGAATTTTATTAGAAATATTTATCACCCTCTTAACCTACAAGCTAGCTCAAATAATCAAATAGATTATAATGGAGAATTTTATTAGAAATATTTATCACCCTCTTAACCTACAAGCTAGCTCAAATAATCAAATAGTTAGATTATAATGGAGAATTTTATTAGAAATATTTATAACCCTCTTAACCTACAAGCTAGCTCAAATAATCAAATAGTTAGATTATAATGGGGAATTTTATTAGAAATATTTATAACCCTCTTAACCTACAAGCTAGCTCAAATAATCAAATAGTTAGATTATAATGGGGAATTTTATTAGAAATATTTATCACCCTCTTAACCTACAAGCTAGCTCAAATAATCAAATAGTTATATTATAATGGGGAATTTTATTAGAAATATTTATCACCCTCTTAACCTACAAGCTAGCTCAAATAATCAAATAGTTAGATTATAATGGAGAATTTTATTAGAAATATTTATAACCCTCTTAACCTACAAGCTAGCTCAAATAATCAAATAGTTAGATTATAATGGGGAATTTTATTAGAAATATTTATCACCCTCTTAACCTACAAGCTAGCTCAAATAATCAAATAGTTAGATTATAATGGGGAATTTTATTAGAAATATTTATCACCCTCTTAACATACAAGCTAGCTCAAATAATCAAATAGTTATATTATAATGGGGAATTTTATTAGAAATATTTATCACCCTCTTAACCTACAAGCTAGCTCAAATAATCAAATAGTTAGATTATAATGGGGAATTTTATTCGAAATATTTATAACCCTCTTAACCTACAAGCTAGCTCAAATAATCAAATAGTTAGATTATAATGGGGAATTTTATTAGAAATATTTATAACCCTCTTAACCTACAAGCTAGCTCAAATAATCAAATAGTTAGATTATAATGGGGAATTTTATTAGAAATATTTATAACCCTCTTAACCTACAAGCTAGCTCAAATAATCAAATAGTTAGATTATAATGGGGAATTTTATTAGAAATATTTATAACCCTCTTAACCTACAAGCTAGCTCAAATAATCAAATAGTTAGATTATAATGGGGAATTTTATTAGAAATATTTATCACCCTCTTAACCTACAAGCTAGCTCAAATAATCAAATAGTTAGATTATAATGGGGAATTTTATTAGAAATATTTATAACCCTCTTAACCTACAAGCTAGCTCAAATAATCAAATAGTTAGATTATAATGGGGAATTTTATTAGAAATATTTATAACCCTCTTAACCTACAAGCTAGCTCAAATAATCAAATAGTTAGATTATAATGGGGAATTTTATTAGAAATATTTATAACCCTCTTAACCTACAAGCTAGCTCAAATAATCAAATAGTTAGATTATAATGGGGAATTTTATTAGAAATATTTATAACCCTCTTAACCTACAAGCTAGCTCAAATAATCAAATAGTTAGATTATAATGGGGAATTTTATTAGAAATATTTATCACCCTCTTAACCTACAAGCTAGCTCAAATAATCAAATAGTTAGATTATAATGGGGAATTTTATTAGAAATATTTATCACCCTCTTAACCTACAAGCTAGCTCAAATAATCAAATAGTTAGATTATAATGGGGAATTTTATTAGAAATATTTATAACCCTCTTAACCTACAAGCTAGCTCAAATAATCAAATAGTTAGATTATAATGGGGAATTTTATTAGAAATATTTATAACCCTCTTAACCTACAAGCTAGCTCAAATAATCAAATAGTTAGATTATAATGGGGAATTTTATTAGAAATATTTATAACCCTCTTAACCTACAAGCTAGCTCAAATAATCAAATAGTTAGATTATAATGGGGAATTTTATTAGAAATATTTATCACCCTCTTAACCTACAAGCTAGCTCAAATAATCAAATAGTTAGATTATAATGGGGAATTTTATTAGAAATATTTATAACCCTCTTAACCTACAAGCTAGCTCAAATAATCAAATAGTTAGATTATAATGGGGAATTTTATTAGAAATATTTATAACCCTCTTAACCTACAAGCTAGCTCAAATAATCAAATAGTTAGATTATAATGGGGAATTTTATTAGAAATATTTATAACCCTCTTAACCTACAAGCTAGCTCAAATAATCAAATAGTTAGATTATAATGGGGAATTTTATTAGAAATATTTATCACCCTCTTAACCTACAAGCTAGCTCAAATAATCAAATAGTTATATTATAATGGGGAATTTTATTAGAAATATTTATAACCCTCTTAACCTACAAGCTAGCTCAAATAATCAAATAGTTAGATTATGATAGAGAATTTTATTAGAAATATTAATCATCCTCTTAACCTACAAGCTAGCTCAAGTAATCATATATCTAATGAAATAAGTCAAGATGTTTGTAAGGTTTCATCAATAATTTAATTAATTAGTTCTACAATTACTAGACTACTTATTCTCCTTATTTCCATTTTTTACTGCTTTTTCTAAATCGTGTATTTATATTTTCGGCTGAATTTGTCGCTGAATTTCTCTTTTGCTGACGAGGAAATAGACACACACACACACACTTATATATATATATATATTGGTTTCAATTTGACATTTTAAAAGACTAATTTGTTATTTAACCTATATGATCCTACCAGTCGCCAAATTGCACGCAGTTACAATGCCTCAATGTTGACGTTAGGTTCTCTTTTCTCATAGTTATCCATTATCTCTTATCTATTCTTGAGTATTTATAATCTATAATGATTTTCCATAAAAATTATCACTTGTGACGGAGTTGTCTCTCTATTTTTAAAAATTGATGTTTGATTGTTAACTTTTTTTTATTAGTGTGTTCGAAATGTTTTGAAGATAAATTAAAGATTAGCAGCTCTCAGCATTCTTATATCATTAGAGCTTTAGTTTTAGATTTCGTAATGTATAACTTTTTATTTTACACTTTCTAAAGGTGAAAGTAACCCACTTCCTTTATCAATAAATTAAAATGAGTTTTCCTTAATCATTAGAGTTTAGGAACGGTTTTCTGTATAGAGGAGTTATTCTATAAAATCGTTCTACAAATTCATCTCTATTTCACTGTTTTGTGTGATGTGAATAAAGTTTGACGACAGATGTTTCATTTTCATTACTTTTACAAAATAGTTACTCAAATTTACAAATTTTAGAGTGCATATAAGCACCTTAGAATAGCTTTCAGTAGGTGTAAAATTATATTCTTTCTTGACAAGTTACAATTTTTGCATTTTAGATGACATGGCTAAATCTGAGTTTTTAAATATTACATCATCTTTCTGGTGAATCTCTGACTCTTTCAACTCTACTATCTCTCTTTCTCCCTCTCTCTATCTTTCCCTTCTATCTATCTAACCACCTTCATATCTATATTTCTATCTCTTTGTTTCTCACTGTAATAAACTGTAAAAGTGTTCAACCATACATAACTGTACAGTAAAGGTTACTGATTTCTTATTTCAGTAAACATGTTTTCGAACATAATATTCGAATAAAATACAATTGACTTGTTTTTATTCCACAAATTCCAGGAATGTTTTGAGTTGTCTTAAAAGGAGAAAATGATGTATGACATAATAAGTGAATGTGCATGATAAAAAAAGGCCTATATTGACAGTTCTGACTGTCATTAAAAATATCGCAATAATAATAAAACCGTCGTAATACGTCACGAAGAAACTATGTTGTTTGAAACGACATTGAGTTATTAATTATACTTCTATGCGTACAGTCTTTTTTATTTTCATCAATGAAACGTTTATTTCGATGGAAAACCTGTATCGTTGCCACGCTTTCTAATATATTACTTTTCTTATTTACTTCCTTAAACTAAGTTGCTTGTACATATTTGTTAAAACGTTGTCTATATAAGAACCCCTTATATCGGAACATTCTCATTTATTTGGGACAAATATTTTATTTTATAAAAAAGTGAGTACCTTGTCTTCAATAACGCACACCACTTAATAGCGAGGCCTACATGCTATATATACCAACAAATGTTTTTCAAGATAATCGATTTTAGATTTTCAGAAAGGAATATTAGAATGGAAACTTAATGAAAATGTGAAAATAATAATTATGTTTTTTCTCTGCAAAGCTAATAAAGACGCAACGCAATTATTATTACAATGCGGAATCAACGTCAAGCTGTAAGTTCTGCATGGGTGGCTGTTGGCCGTCATCAGAACCCCGTCCCGTCCCCGTCACTATTCGATTTGATTTGTCAATCGTTATGTCTTACTATTTTCTATCAACCCGTTGTTTTGTTTGTGATAAGACTAGTTCCATTATCTTTAGCAGATAAACTAATTATTGATCAATCCAACAAAGGAGTTACGGGTGAACAGTTGGCGGACGGTGTTTGTTAAACAACGATTTCACAGATTTAAAAAAATTAACCTATACAGTACTTTTAAATTGCTTGTCAGTGCTTGAAAATGTAGAATTAGGTTTTTCAAGAAAACCAACGAAAGCAGCAAAAACAAACAACTATAAAATGCCATTTAAAAGAGGTTTTTCAACAACGTTCTACCTCTTGGTAGCAACAACGTTGGAAACCCAATTTCTGATGCAATTCAATTGGTAAAAGCTACGAAATAGGCTCGGAAACCTAGAATAAACTATAAAACTATTAATAACATAAGATTATTATTCACATTATAGCACCCATACAGTAATTAATTGATTTTGAACCATTTTCGAAAAAATACAAGCTTCCGAATTTTCCTCTATCAGAATATCTCAGGATTGAATAGATTTCGATATATTTAGTTTGACTGTAATTTCTACCAAGTACCACACAGTTCTGCTATTTGGAATAGACCTATGCAAAATGAGTGTTCATTAAATCATTTACTCCTTTCTCGATGTTTTGTTCTATAGTTTTCATATCATCCTTTTCTTTTACAAGGAAAAAAATCATCAAATTCGTAACGACAAGTATTCAGTGATTCCATATACTTATTTATAAGTAGCTCTATTTATTTTTATAATCAGAATTGTAACGTCACAAAATTACTCTAAAATATCAGTTAAAAAGATCGAGATGGTTTGATGTGCAAAGTAGTTAATAATACGATTTTAAGTTTTCAATTAAACGAGAAGCAATTTAAGCAAAAGCCTTTGTCGAGTTTCTGATGAAGCTGAGATTAGTATATGCACGCCTACACTGCGAGAAGCCTACATAGTGAAATTAGTTTGCCAGGCCTTTGTATGCTCTGCATAACAATAACACGGCAATATACTTGGAAAAGTGCTAATCAAAGACACAACGGTTATGTAAAGATTGAATTAAAAGTTACTAGGTTTATTTTGACATTATTCTGCAAAGAGACGCCTATAATATTATTGCGTAATATTGTGGGTATAAATGTGGATTAATTAAACTTTGATCAATTACCGAATGTAAAACTTACCCAATTTTAAAACCTATATAATATAGGCCTACAATACATACCTATTTGTATAGAGAAAGTTTTAAACTCAATCAAAGTCCATTTTAACTAGAATATATGTTACCAGTAACTAGGTAGTTACTATAACATATGTAACCGGTTCCTGAGATTTTGATATTTAGTTGAAAAAATATGAAACCTTATCTGTTGCTAGGCTAAATGTATGACTACAATTACAGGTCTGAAATGGAACAGTGAGATTTGGAAATTATTTTTGTATGTAAAATAGAATAATTTAGGAATACTTATATTCCTCTAAATCTTCTCAAATATATCGATATTCACTGAGTATCATGATTTTGATCGTCACCTACAGCTGGAAATTGTTTCTTATATTTATTCACTTTCAATTACATATGTCACATATAAATCTTTATATTTTTATAAATTCATAATACGCCTTAGGACTATACTTTGAATATTTTAGAAATCATTCGTAAAGTTGATTAATCATAACATTTGAAAGTTGTTTATGACTATAAATCAAAAGTTGTGATTCCTTCTTATTTTGCCTGGTTTTCTAATTAAAGGCTAAATTGTTAACATAATTACCTGGAAACAAAATATATGTTTTGTAAGTTCTTTTATAGTTTTATGGTTTGAGGAAATAAACACACGATTTAAAGTTTTCTATAAATTTATAAATTAATTTTTTTTATTGTTCCAAAACTGTTTTATCTTTATGAAAATTAGAAAATTATCCACCTCAAATAAATCTATATTCTCTTACAAAATTTACTAATGAATTTTTATTAGCATACTTTTAAAACGTCAATCTTTTAAATTTCACGATTTCTGTTATACTAATACATTTTAATATATTTGGACAAATATATTTAAATAAATTATGCCATGGTATTCTATAATTTTTTTATAAAGCAGAATATACCTACATATGCATACTAACATACTTATTCAATATGTTATCACGCATTTAAACCACTACTACAAGAACTAAACAAACTATTGTCTCTAGATCTCTGCCAGATACAAATAAGTTAGGTTATATGTAATTGGCAGGATCTGGCAGAACTAAAATTATAATGAACCCTGATTTGAATGTCTAAATGAAACAGTTACAGAGAATCATGACAAACAGTACTTGAACTGTCACGGCGATTGCATTCATGTAAGAAATAGACACAATAGAGTTTCGATACCGAAGTAATGGTTTTTTTTACTCCATCGCTTTTACACCTAATTCAGTTATTTCAACTTTATTTTTTAAATACTGTGACCTCATATCGAAATGGTGTAAATATTATACAATTAATAACCAGACTTTATCTTATTTTTGTTATTATCCCAAACTGCAAATGAACTTGAGAAATAATTCCCCACAGGAAACACTTTAATAAATAAATTCTTACAATGTGTTTATCATGTTAAATGAAATACATGTTTCAATAGCGGTGCAATGATCATCTTCAGGCCCAAATCAACAGTGATCCTAAGAATATAATACATTAGGTTATGAATGATGAGGTTTATTTATTAACTTGTTATTTTAGGGTGACGACTTGCCGTCCAGTATGATGACCCGATTCTAAAACATGTATTACATTTATTATGTAAAAGCCTTTTTGATATATGAGTTTTTTCTGCATGCTGTAGCTAGCTATAATATTTTTTAGAATTATTGAACTTCAACAATTTAAAAAATATTTCAATCTGTAACTTTTACTACTAACTACTAGGTTTTAATTAATACAAGCTAATTTATAACTGCTTTTCGTAATAACCATACTATTTTTATAGTACTATATAACCATCACTATTTTATAAAGGTAAATTCACAGTTCAGGAGCATTAAAATTTTCTTAACTGAATGTATTACTGCTAATGCAAAAAACAGAAAGTAAGAAAATATTTTTTTAACCTAAGAGTAAAAAAAAACGTTATTATATGAAAACATTCTTTGTAAGATATTTTATAAAATATACAATGTTTCTGTGCATCACTTACCATAGTAAGTGACATCACTATACGTCATATCTCTACAGTTCTTATGACCGTCGACCGTCGGAAAACGTCTTTAGCGGGACAAAGAATTTCATACTTCGACATTTTAAAATTTATATCCCAGTTCACTTTTATGCTAAGTTCTTCTGTGAACTAGACAAGGAGTTTTAAAATGAAACTGACATTTAGGTGACAAATCGAGAAGTAATGAATAATAAGTACAGGAAAGATGATGCGAATTTCTTAGTAAATTATTTAAAATTGAAAGGAAAATTGTCCTCAAATTTGTGGAAAGAATTCCATTAATCTAGCCATGATATATCGTGTCATGAGTTTCAATACACCTTTTAGACCTTGTGTACACAAGGAATTATGATAATATTATTTTCCAAAACGTGGACGAGGACTTAGATTTTCTTCATCATTTATACTTCATGAATATACCATTTAACAAATACTTTATCATTTACCAATTTTAAAAATATTTTGTTGAATTTAAAAACAGATAGTGAAAACAAAAACAGAAATAAGTTTATATTTAAGTACTGGTTAGGAATAATTACAAATATTTTCGGTTAGATGAATTTTAGTTTATTTACAAAAAAGAAAAACAGAACAAAAATATTAATTTGCACTATTATAAGGACAAATGAATCTACCCTCTATGTTTTCTTTAAGGGTATTTGGGTAATTGGAGTGGTATCGCTAATTAACCAAGTTAAGAGCAGCTTCAGTTCAGGTAAATCTCTGTATCCTCCTTCTTAATTCTATCTAATCCTTCCTTAGCTCTTTACATTGCTTCCCACAAGGAGATACACCCTGCGTTATGGCCATGAAAGAGAGTAAGACAACTAAAAGTATGTGGCCCATGATAACTTTTATACAGTTTACCGAGGTTCCTTCTCCACACTCTAGTTCTACATATGTCCTCAATCCTTTCCTACCTTTGTACACGAAATAATCAAACTAATAAATCGCCCGAATCTACAAAACAAATATTATTTCGAACGACCGTAACGAAAGCAAACTCTTGAACTTTTCTACAAAACCAGTCAGTACAAAATGATCAGTACGAAAATAAATTTGTGTACATTTAAGTTAGGGCTTGGCCAAATCCGAGTACCAACTGTAACCTATTTAAGTACGGGTCTACAGCTCCATTCCAGTTAATGATGTAGTATTATGGAAAACACATGTTTTCAATTCGCTTACTAATAGCGACTATTATTGTTTAGCTTAACCCGAATCAGGAATATGGTGCAGAACGAGGAAAAATGTAATTGTGATGGAACTAAAATATCTAAAATACCGATCCATAAATAGTTACAAAATGCTTTAATATAATATATACAATGAAATATAAAACATATTTTCATTCATGGAAAACATACAGAATTTGATATTTGATAGGTTTCAAAACTAAAATAACTTGAAACATAAAAATATATATTTTAAACCTACTTGGTAGCAAGTTAATTTGCAACTAATTTTCATTGCAAAATTTTTAGTATCTTACCCAAAAAATCATTTTGATGAGGATATATATTAAATTCAGCACCAACTGTTTTCGCCAAGAGTTTTAGAACTATTGCTTACATACCGACTCTGTGTTTGAGAAACATTAAATTAGTTTTATATTAAAACTCTTATCACTGAATAAGAAAAACATTTTCTATAATAATGTTTTACAGTCGATTGAGGCAATGAAATAATATTTTTCCTTGTGATTATTAGTTTTTAATTTTTATAATTCAAGTTTGACCTTTAATTTGAAAAGAAAATATTTTTACAAAAGAATGACAGATAGCTATATTTTACATTTATTGCAGTTAAATGGAAGAGTTTTACTCATGATATGAAGAAGCTTGTATTTTATACGTGTAATTTAAATAATCTTAGGTATTTAAAATCTATAAACATTGTATGAGTGAAACACTATGGATATAATCTTATATGGCAGCTAATATAGGATTATGAATCTAGACAAACCAACTGTTAGAATTTTTAACGGTATAATAATGATTTGCAAAATGCATGGTCGTGTACTGGAATCGGGCTCATAAAGGAGTGTCTCCCTCTGGTAAGAAAAACCCTAAATAAAAGAAGATGGAATTATGTAGACTAAGGAAATGACGTAATGCCACCGTAATAAATAGAATATGGAAAATTATGATATGGACAAGATATATTACATAAAATATATATGCTATCTATTAGTACCATAAAGAAATCACTATTAGCTACATCCTGTTATAAGAAAAAGAGAAATACAGGGGTTAGTGGAATTAGGTGGGACCAAGTGAGGTCCTAATGACCCTCTGACGGTGGGAATTGGATATCATTAAGGCCACACATGCCTGGTTATAACATACCATTAGACAGCTTGCGTACCTGAGTTAGTGTAAAATTAGGACAACACATGCGAAGCTATAGCATAAAATTACATAGCCAGCGTACCTGAGTTAGAGGAACATTAAGGCAATACGTGCGTAGTTATAGCATAATACTAGACAGCTTGCGTACTTAAGTTAGAGTAAAATACAGGCAACACGTGCGTATTTATAGCATAAAATTAGACAACTTGCGTACCTGAGGTTGAGTATCATTAAAGCTACAATTGCTTAGGTATAGCATTACATTACACAGCCTGCGTACCTGAGGTTGAGTAACATTAAAGCTACAAGTGCTTAGTTATAGCATTACATTACACAGCTTACCTACCTAAGTTAGAGTACCATCAAGGCAACACGTTCGTAGTTATAGCATAACTTTAGACAACCTGCGTACCTGAGTTAGAGTAACATCAAGGCAACAGGTGCTTAGTTATAGCATTACATTACACAACTTGCGTACCTGAGGTTGAGTAACATTAAAGCTACAAGTGCTTAGTTATAGCATTACATTACACAGCTTGCGTACCAAAGTTAGAGTAACATAAAAGCAACACGTTCGTAGTTATAGCATTACATTAGACATCCTGCGTACCTGAGTTAGTGTAACATCAAGGCAACAGGTGCTTAGTTATAGCATTACGTTACACAGCTTGCGTACCTAAGTTAGAGTAACATCAAAGCAACACGTACGTAGTTATATCATAACATTAGACAACCTGCGTACCTGAGTTAGAGTAACATCAAGGCAACAGGTGCTTAGTTATACCACTACATTACACAACTTGGGTACCTACGTTAGAGTAACATCAAGGCAACACGTTCGTAGTTATAGCATTACATTAGACAACCTGCGTACCTGAGGTTGAGTAACATTAAAGCTACAAGTGCTTAGCTATAGCATTACATTACACAGCTTGGGTACCTAAGTTAGAGTAACATCAAGGCAACACGTTCGTAGTTATACCATTACATTAGACAACCTGCGTACCTGAGGTTGAGTAACATTAAAGCTACAAGTGCTTAGCTATAGCATTACATTACACAGCTTGCGTACCTGAGGTTGAGTAACATTAACGCTACAAGTGCTTTGTTATAGCATTACATTACACAGCTTGCGTACATAAGTTAGAGTAACATAAAAGCAACACGTTCGTAGTTATAGCATTACCTTAGACAGCCTGCGTACCTGAGGTTGAGTAACATTAAAGCTACAAGTGCTTAGCTATAGCATTACATTACACAGCTTGCGTACCTGAGGTTGAGTAACATTAAAGCTACAAGTGCTTAGTTATAGCATTACATTACACAGCTTGCGTACCTAAGTTAGAGTAACATCAAAGCAACACGTTCGTAGTTATAGCATTACATTAGACAGCCTGCGTACCTGAGGTTGAGTAGCATTAAAGCTACAAGTGCTTAGCTATAGCATTACATTACACAGCTTGCGTACCTGAGGTTGAGTAACATTAAAGCTACAAGTGCTTAGTTATAGCATTACATTACACAGCTTGCGTACCTAAGTTAGAGTAACATCAAGGCAACACGTTCGTAGTTATAGCATAACATTAGACAACCTGCGTACCTAAGTTAGAGTAACATCAAGGCAACACGTATGTAGTTACAGCATTACATTAGATAGCTTGCATACCTGAGTTAGAGTAACATCAAGGCAACACGTGCGTAGTTATTGCATAACATTAGAAAACTTGTGTATCTGAGTTAGAGTAACATCAAGGCAACAAGTGCGTAGTTATAGCATAACATTAGGCAGCCTGCGTAAATGAGTTAGTTTAACATCAAGGCAACAAGTTCGTAGGTATAGCATAACATTAGACAACCTGCGTACCTGAGTAAGAGTAACATCAAGGCAACAGGTGCGTAGTTATAGCATTACAGTAGACAGCTTGCATATCTGAGTTAGAGTAACATCAAGGCAACACTTGCGTAGTTATAGCATTACATTAGACAGCCTGCGTACCTGAGGTTGAGTAGCATTAAAGCTACAAGTGCTTAGCTATAGCATTACATTACACAGCTTCCGTACCTGAGGTTGAGTAACATTAAAGCTACAAGTGCTTAGTTATAGCATTACATTACACAGCTTGCGTACCTAAGTTTAAGTAACATCAAGGCAACACGTGCGTAGTTATAGCATTACATTAGACAGCTTGCTTACCTGAGTTAGAGTAACATCAAGGCAACACGTTCGTAGTTATAGCGTAACAATAAATAGCTTGCGTGCCTGAGTCGACTTACTCATTATTGGGCCTAAATATTGTGATTTTGTTTCACCCGTTCGTTAGAAGACTATAAGGAAATGAAGATGAAATTCGACAGTCCAATGGAAGATGATAATGACCTCCTGGTGGTGGGTATTAGCTTAATATTACGTCATCGATTACGCTTAGGTTTTTACGGAGAAGATAGAATCCCCAGACACTCACACGCATGCACGTAGGCACACTTACGCATGCACATACATGCACACACACATATCTTCATGTTGACTTTATATTTTTTCAGAATATATTCAGTCAGCTAACAAATTCTTTCCTTGTAAATTTAATGATTTTATTTTTTCTAATGCCAGGAAGATGGTTCAATATGACATTATATAACGGTGACAAATGTAAAAGACGATGATCAAGGGAACGCAATTTGCAATCAAGTTCGGAGCGCAATCATACAGTCAGGCTTCATCTAATTTCCTTCTCTCCACGACTTACACGTCAAAAGAAACCTAATCTAATCTTTAATCTAATCTAAAACTTTAGCGATGTTTATTTACCGAATCCTTGTTACACGTGACTCGTTTTAAAGAGATTCATCAATTTATTTGTATATTTTCTGAACAGAGAAATATCTTCAGTTTCATTGCGTGGTGTAAACTCATATACTGTACACAATAGATTCGTGATTTTAATCTTGATGTCGGAAATATAACCGTATATAATTAGCAAGAATTGTTAAAGTACCAAATAAGAAAAAAGTAACTCTAATCCTCTGTCTATGGTTAAATTCTAGTGTTGTATTCAGTGGCTAAGTTCCTTCTTGTTGTATATTAGGTGACAATATTATATTAGAGTTATACAATATTAGTAATATTATACTAGGGTTATATATTAGTGGAACAAATAAACTTATATGCCCTGGAAGTTATTGCTGATAAAACAGAATATTCTTTGAAAAATATGTTTCTAAGTTTGTAGAAAACAAATTTATTTTAAAATAATATGATCACGAATACCAAAAAATACAAAAAACTCCGAAGACATTAAAAATGACATATGAGACGGACAAAATACGTTTGAAGGGATGCCCATAATTTTTGACAATATCGTGAACCTTTTATAAACTAATTTGAGACATTGTTATCAGTGGGGAAAATGTAATAAGCAAGTTTGTAGACAAAAAAAATAAGATACCATTCTTATACATTTGCATTTAATAATTATAAATTTCGTCCTGAGGAATTACCCAGATAGTAAGGACATTTTAAACACTTGTACGCCGTTAACATTTGCATTTAGTCATTACAAATATCTTCATGAAGAATTAAACAAATTGTGAACATGTTTTAAACATCTACATCCTATCTAAACTTTGTATTCATTCATTATAAATGGCGCCCTATGAATTAATTGAATATTGAACATGTTTTAAACACCTACATCCTCTCTAAACATCTGTAATTATTCATTATAAATGACGTTCTGAGGAATTATGCAAATAGTGAAAGAGTCTTAAACACTTAAATCCCCGTAAACATTTACATTTATTTATTATAAATGTTGCCTAAAGGTTTGGGCAGTTGTGAACTTGTTTTTAACGTTTACACCACGCTAATCGTTTCCAATTAAACATTATAAACTGAGGAATTAACCAAAGAGCGAACAGGTTTTTAACGTTAAAGCCTTTGCTATATATTGGCAATTATGCATTATAATTACGGCCTCCAAAATTAACCAAATAGTGAACATGTTTTTAACGTTTACATTCCGCTAATCATTTCCCATTAAACATTATAAACTGAGGAATTAACCAAAGAGTGGAAAGGTTTTTAACGTTAAAGCCTTTGCTATATATTGGCAATTATGCATTATAATTACGGCCTTTAAAATTAACCGAATAGTGAACATGTTTTTAACGTTTACATTCCGCTAATCATTTCCCATTAAACATTATAAACTGAGGAATTAACCAAAGAGTGGAAAGGTTTTTAACGTTAAAGCCTTTGCTATATATTTGTATGTAATTATGCATTATAATAGCATTCTGCAAAATTAACCAAATATTTAACATGTTTTTAACGTTTACATTCCGCTAATCGTTTCCAATTAAACAATATAAACTGTGGAATTAACCAAATAATGAACATGTTTTTACGTTTACATCCCGCTAATCGTTTCCAATTAAACATTATAAACTGAGGAATTAACCAAATAGTGAACATGTTTTTAACATTTAAGCCTACACTATATATTTGCATTTATGCAAATGACGTCCTGCAAAATTAAGCAAATAGTGAACATGTTTTTTACTTTTACACCCCGCTAATCGTTTCCAATTAAACGTTATAAACTGAGGAATTAACCAAAGGTGAACAGGTTTTTAACGTTTGGACCCCGCTAAACATTTCCAAATAACCATTATAAATATCTTCCTGAGGAATTAACCAAATAGTGAACAGTTTTTAACGTTCAAGCATTCGCTATGTATTTGCAATTATGCATTATAATGTTGTCCTGCAAAAATTTACCAAAATAGTGGGCAGGATTTAAAGACTTGAAAGGACGGCAAATAATAAAGGTTTAGGTAGTAACTGGAAATAAGGGTGACAAAGTGTTCATATATTGTTCATCTTCACCGGGTTTATTAAATGCATTATTCAACAATCTGTAGCTGAATTTAGAGTACCCTTAATGAGTCGGTTCATCGATGAAGTCACTTCCTGCTTCAGAAATTGCCTTATAAAATGCTAACGATTGTTATCTTAGTTTGGGAAAAATATATGGTTTTTAAGATATAATAGCATAAAACTATGAGATGGATCTGATCTAAATAAACTGGTTCCTTACGTGCCTATCTCTACGTTTATATATAGCTGTAGAAAAAAGAATCATATACAGAGAGTTCAAAATCAAAAGCAAATTATACGTTGGATTACAGTTTTCTGCAATTCCTAACGATTTAATGTATTCTCTCCTGTTTATGAGTTTCGGATTAACTCCATTTTCAAAACTAGGTTACTCCGAAACGTGTCAACAGAGGAGAATATTAAATCGTTATGAATGGCCGAAAACTGCACTCATACATAGATAAATATTCCTGATCTAAATGAGTATATTAACAATTTTAAATGGTAAATATTTTTCTCATACAATTTATAATAACATCACTACAAAACTAAACATCACTCATTTATGTAGTATATTATTATGTTATTCCCTACCTAATAAAAATTTTAATTTTATTCGGGCTTCTAATCTAGTACCAAAAAAATACTGATTTCTTAAGAAAGTAATAACAAACAATACTTATTGCTCATTAATTACCCATAAATAGGATAATACAATACTTCTTATCCGGATTTACTTTTATTCATTACACACACACACTGCAACGAACCGCCCCTAACGGCGTCGGTAACATGTACTCCCGCGCGTATAACTCATAACCACCTGCCTACTATCTAATATACACATAAACGCATGAAATGACACGCCGACCTCACTCCTCTACTGTTGATTAATAGTGTGAGGGCTATATATCAGCTGAAAAGATACTTATTAGCATTAACAATAATCACACAGACATTATATCTTACCATGTGTATTGTTAACAGACTATCCAGGTTGGCCCGTGCAAAAATGGTCCTGCTTAATTTCACATTTTTATAGGGTCCTGTGTAACACTTAGGCAGCATCTGCCAGTGGTACATGCTCTTGGACTTTGATTTAAAAACCAGCTATCTTTTGATATAGATCAAATATTTAAAATAATTTACTTTCAGGAGTAACTCTCCTGTTGTATCATTAGGCTTTATTTAATTTAATTTACTGTATTATGAATTTAACCACAATTGATATTTACCCTTGCAACATTTAATTTATTAGTTGGGAAAAACCTTAGTTTTTTTATTTATTTATTAACACAGGATATTTTTTAATAAATTACGTAGAATTTATACATTAATTTTAATGATACAAGAAAATAACAAAATTAAACATACATTTTCAATTATTTATTTCTTCTGCTCTTATAAAAATAAAAACAGTACATAGCCCTAAATAATTATTTAAATAAAAGTTTTTTACATATATTTAATTTATATGGTTAATTTCATTCTTATTTATTGAAACATAAATTAAGATTTTATTTTGATTTTCACAACATATAACTCATTTGGATTCTTTCCATAAATTTGGAATCTAGAATTAATTTAACTCAAGTGTTATGATAACATTATGTGACATTAATCATTAGTTAAATATTTCAAAATCATTTACAACTTATTACTTCATATTATTTATAAGATTTAATATTCTAAAACTATTGAAACTCTTTTGCTAAATAGTTTCTCTTTCGATGTTATTGAAAATGACCAAGCTTGTAGTCGAAACCACTCTAACAATTTACTTAATTATTCTTTCAATGGTTACTTTCTGATTAAGTTGGCCTAGAGGCTTTAAAATGGACTTTGAATAATTTATATGTGAATTTTTTTCCTTTGGAAAACTGGCTTGATTCCACAGCTTTCACTACTTTACAGAATTCACAAATGACATATTAGGTATTACAAAAATGTATTAATTTTTAAAATATTATTTAACAAGTTTATTAAGAGTGAAGTAATTGATTATTTGATAAAAATTTAACTTAGTCATTTCTGAAAAATTGATTAAAATTTAACCTATAAATTTGACATTAAATAAAATGACTTGCCCAAGTCGTCACTTCCCGTCAACCCTAGTTCCTGGTCCTTGGATCTTGTTAAGGCAGATTCTTCTTTTTTCTCCCTGGGTCCTTTCGAGTTCTAGGTTTGCGACACCTTGGAAAGTTGTAGCGATTGAGTTACATTTTATGTGAAATAGAAGTACCGATTGCCGAATCCCGCATTAAAACTGGCGTTATAAGAATTACGATAGAAATGTTACTGTAGCCGCCATCTGGTATGATGACTGTTTTGCCTAAATGCAAACTGGCATAGTCTCCTCCCGCACTTCTTAAAAATTATTTTTTTCGGATTCCCACTACGCCGTGCGTTACCGTTTATATTCTTTCTCTTAACTTCTTCCTCCAGCCGCTGGGTCAAATGCTTTTATTTGGCCTGTCTTCCTGCGTCATTTAATTTGCCTGAAGGACCTTTATCATTCTTTCAATTTCTAAATGTCCCTTTTATTAAATTTCGCTCTCACGTTTGTCCTAATAAAGTTGTTTGGTTTATTATTGAAATATTTAGTTTGTTTTTACCCTTTGCTCGTTATCTAGAAATGTCAATGGTGATTGTAGGTGGTCTGGTTCACAAGTTAGTATTTTTCATTTATTTTATTTCACTTAATTGTCGGCACTGCACTCCTGGTTGGTCAAATTTATTAGTTAGTTACAATTTTCATTACTGACAATAAAATTTTGGCTTTTCACTCTGTAATTATATGCTTTGCTTTGCTAAATTTTAATATAAAAGTATTAACTTTTTTATGTATAATTTTCTTTGTGAATTCAAATCAATACAAAATATTCGTTTCTGTAGATTGCACGGGCAATCTGTCCGTTGCAACACACACACACACACACACACACACACACACACACACACACACACATATATATATATATATATATATATATATATATATATATATATATGTACTTAAACAATAATATTACTTTGTATTTATGCGAGTAACTTCCAAAGATTGATAGTATCTTCATTGTGGAGCATCAACTGATCGGTGTGTTGTATTATATTGCCGGGTGTGAGTAATTTTCGTTATAACTTGGTGTAACGATATTGTTCTATTTTCAGAATTACTGTACTGTGGGAGGCTTTTAAATTTGTTTTGTGGTTAGTTTTGTCTATTAGGTTGGACAATTGATCGTTTCTTATTTTATTTGTATTTGTTTGTTTTTGATATTTTTTTTAATGTTTATAAATTTGTAGTTGTTCCCAGATAGCCATTTAGAGGCCTTTTTGTATATTTTTTTATTATGTGTATGTTTTCTACTGTGGAGAATGTACTTAATACTCGACGATGAAGATACTACTAATCTTTGAAAATTAACTCGCATAAATACAATGTAAGATTCTTATTTAAGTACATATAGTGAACGTGATAAGTAAATACAAGAAATCTAAGTGTTGCAAAGTTAAATATATATATATTTATTGATTTGTTGACTTAACGTATTTAAAATATGTTTTACTTTAAGGTTATATAAATTACGTTACATTGCTATTGTCACACCCTCAGGTTTCTAAATAATTAACAATCATATAAATATCACATCACCTAAATGTATTCCTCTGACATTCAATTGTTACAAATTATACCAAATAACATTATTACGATGCAGAGACAAGGATTCATAGCTTAAATAATATTACAATTACTAAAAGGGTGGACTCTTGAGGTTTTAGGTGAGTCTTATAATTACAGTGTTATTTACTCTTTCGCTCAAGTCTTTCTTACGGGATCTTCTATAAATTAGAAAGTGGTGAATAAACTAGATTCATCTATATAAATACAACGAAATTTAATTTGTTGCGATTTTACTAATTTATAAAGATCTGTTGGAAAATTCTAATGTAAGAAAGGACGTACTCGTGTATTGTTTGTTGAGTTCTTCGAATCCTGACCGTTGCGTAAACTGCACTTTTACACATAAATAACTTACTTACCTAATTTATTTACTATCTGCCTAGTTTATTCACGTCGCATTTTTAAATTTTACACAAAAAAACGAGTTAAGTTCTAACTAATCCCTTAACTCTTTTAAACAAATTTACCACGTTTTAAACATTCTTTACAACTTTTTCCTTCCCTAATACGTCTGCTTTCTTCTGAACTTCATCCAAGATTTCCTTTTTTGACCGATGATTTTTAGTTTTTAAAAACCCGCCATTATCTCCCATATTTCAGTTAAATCTATGATTCGTACACAGAATTTATACATAGGCTTCCTAATGGTACAGTGTTATTTCCCAGGTTATATTGGTCATTTGATATTCTTTTTTCTCACAACACAGGTTTATGACTACCCCCGAAATAGAACAATGGTAAAGCCCTTTTTTGTTGGTACTTTAGTAAACTATTCTCGTCGCTGGTTTCTTAATATTTTTACTGATTATTATTTTAAATACTAAATAAATATATTCTATAGGCCTCATACATATATGTTATATATATATATATATATATATATATATATATATATATATATATAAATATATATATATATATAAATATATATATACATATATATATATATATATATATATATATATATATATATATATATATATATATATATATATATATATAGAGTCAGAAATTAATAAATCAAATTTTGCTAGTCAATGTGTTAGATATAATAACATATTTCCTAATATAGATAATATAATGCTTGTAAAAGAAATTAACAAAGGCCTGAGAATGAATATTTATGAGGCTTTAGAAATACATAAATATAATACTAATAATAAGTTAATAAATGTACAAATACAAGTAAAGTGTAAATTTGATACTATATTCAATGTTTGTAATGTTGGGGCAGGAATGTAATAGTTTTACAACATTGTAATAAATTTAGCAACGCCAAATCCTCTAGTAATCCTGAGGATGTTGGTACTGTTTGCCAACGAAGAGCTTTGAATTGTAGAGTCAATAAACTATTCTTTTATTTCTTTATTAATACACAAGAATACATAATAAAATATATATATATATATATATATATATATATATAAATATATATAAATATATATATATAGAATATAATATATAAATATATATATATATATATATATATACATATATATATATATATATATATATATATATATATATATATATATATATATATATGCATCATTATTTTAAAAAATCCAAGTACTACAATAGACAAAATTTCTCATATTAATAAACGTTAAAGAGTGTAGACGAGAAAAAGATAAAAATGCCAATAAAGAAAAAACTTCGTGTAAATAATTTCCTATTTATACACAGATAATATTAAATACGAGACAACTAAAGTATAAACGGTTATAATAATATTCCATTAGAATTGTAATACACAATATCAAGAGCACAGTGGTACAATATATTACTATAAAAATATTGAAAAGAACCCCAATACCACAAAAATAATCAAAAATAACAAATAAGACAAGTTACTTAAGATTAAACCCTTATGTACATTTCGATGACCATGTCATCATCATCAGAGGGTCTTGTTACAAAACACAATCTAGCACACAAGAAGTTACAAACTAGAATGATACCAATCGTTCTCCGCGGTCGCTATATATAGGCGTGAGGTAAGCTCCGCCCCCTCTCCGCCCTCGACCGACAAATAACGATCGGCCATCAGGAACCAAATAGGTTATGTCAAAAATTACATTATAATAATACATATGTAATAAAAACTACAGCAATAACAATTAATAAACTAAAAGTAATTACATTAAAACATCGTAATTTGAAGAAAGCTATTTAAGTAAAGTATATAATGGTGAGTAAGGAATAGGTCCTTTATCTGCATTCATTAATTTACAATTTGATTTGACTATAAAAACACTTTCATAACTATTAAGTAACTTTTTTGAGTTTATACATTTAGCTAAAATAACATTTTTATCTAAATCATGCTGATTACTAAGGACATGTTCTGCTACACTTGATTTTTCAGGTCTTTCATATTTAATATGGGCAAGATGTTCTTTAAATCTGGTTACAATTTTTCTTTTAGTTTGACCTATATACATCTCGTTACAAGTACTACAAATTATCTTATAAATACCTGATTTTTCCAACATTGGAATTTTATCTTTCGGGTTACACAATAAATGCTTGAGTTTATTTTGAGTTTTATAGGCTATCTTAACATTTACCTTTTTAAAAATAGAGTCTAACCCTTTTGTTAAAATATTATCGAAAGGTAAACTAATAAAAGTACATTTTCTAACTTCTTTTTGAAGAGTGGTATTTGTGTTCAAAACATATTTTAATCTTTGTTTTCTAACAATATTATCTATAATTTTGGTATCAAAATCGTTATATCTAGCCACTCCTTTGATATAATTAATTTCCTTATAAAAACGTCTAGGACTAAGTGGTACATTGATAGCTCTGTTAACCAAACGGTTATATGCTGCTATTTTATGTGTATAACAATGGTTGGAACTATTTAAAATATATCTGTTATTGTTAGTAGGTTTCCTGTAAATATCAAATTCAATTTTTTCATGATTTTTAATACACAGAATATCTAAAAATGGTAAACGATTATTAGTTTCTAATTCATAAGTAAACTTAATGGAACTATGTATACCATTAATTTGGTTTACAAAAACATCTACATTACATTTACTGCTATCAAAGATCGCAAAAAAATCGTCAACATATCTTAACCAAATCCTAGGAAAATAAGTAATACTATTCTTTATGTTTTCTTCAAATCTGCTCATAAAAAGCTCAGCAATGAAAGGAGACAAACTGTTACCCATAGCAGTTCCATCACATTGTTTATAAAATTCATTATTAAATTTAAAGAAAGACGACTTTCTTTACTTTAATAGAGAAGAAATTAATTTATTAAGTAAAGGGTTAAATTTTGCACATTGTAATTACACTAACAAAACTGTAGTTGATATAGTAGCTAATATAGAAAGTAGTATTTCTAATTTAAAAGAGTCAGATAAAAATTACATAAGAAACGCCTGTAAAATTAAAATGGAAAATAATATTCGTATGGCCAATAAACCGACTAAGGCTAAAAATAATTATGAGTTAGTTAAAGGTCTTTGTAACAAAGATTGTTATTATTTAAAAGCTGATAAGGGTAATACAATTGTAGTTTTAGATAAGAACGATTATGTCAATAGAGTAACTAAAATGTTAGAAGAAGGCCCTTATCAGAAAATTGTTAAAAACCCACTAAATAAGTTTGTTCAAGTTACAAACGATACTATTAAGAATTGTAGTTTAGTCATTCCTAAGAAAGATATTTATAAATTTAAAATTTCTAATCCTGTTATACCTAGGTTATATTGCCTTCCAAAAATCCACAAGGAAGGGAAAGCAATGAGACCTATAGTTTCTGGGATTGATTCCCCAACCTACTTTTTATCAAAATGGTTAGCCTATATCTTTAAAAGAAAAACGTGGTATGTTTCCTATTAAAAATAACATAGAATTTGTCAACAAGGTTAAGAATATAAAACTTAGTAGTACTGATATTATGGTATCTTTTGATGTAAGTTCGTTGTTTCCTAGCATTCCTGTTAAAGAAACTATATTGTTTGTTGAAGATTTTTTAAAAGAAAACAACATCGAACCTATTAAAATAAACGAATATGTCAAATTAACTGAAATATGTATGTACCAAAATTTCTTTAAATTTAATAATGAATTTTATAAACAATGTGATGGAACTGCTATGGGTAACAGTTTGTCTCCTTTCATTGCTGAGCTTTTTATGAGCAGATTTGAAGAAAACTTAAAGAATAGTATTACTTATTTTCCTAGGATTTGGTTAAGATATGTTGAAGATGTTTTTGCGATCTTTGATAGCAGTAAATGTAATGTTGATGTTTTTGTAAACCAACTTAATGGTATACATAGTTCCATTAAGTTTACTTATGAATTAGAAACTAATAATCGTTTACCATTTTTAGATATTCTGTGTATTAAAAATCATGAAAAAATTGAATTTGATATTTACAGGAAACCTACTAACAATAACAGATATATTTTAAATAGTTCCAACCATTGTTATACACATAAAATAGCAGCATTTAACCGTTTGGTTAACAGAGCTATCAATGTACCACTTAGTCCTAGACGTTTTTATAAGGAAATTAATTATATCAAAGGAGTGGCTAGATATAACGTTTTTGATACCAAAATTATAGATAATATTGTTAGAAAACAAAGATTAAAATATGTTTTGAACACAAATACCACTCTTCAAAAAGAAGTTAGAAAATGTACTTTTATTAGTTTACCTTTCGATAATATTTTAACAAAAGGGTTAGACCATATTTTTAAAAAGGTAAATGTTAAGATAGCCTATAAAACTCAAAACAAACTCAAGCATTTATTGTGTAACCCGAAAGATAAAATTCCAATGTTGGAAAAATCAGGTATTTATAAGATAATTTGTAGTACTTGTAACGAGATGTATATAGGTCAAACTAAAAGAAAAATTGTAACCAGATTTAAAGAACATCTTGCCCATATTAAATATGAAAGACCTGAAAAATCAAGTGTAGCAGAACATGTCCTTAGTAATCAGCATGATTTAGATAAAAATGTTATTTTAGCTAAATGTATATACTCAAAAAAGTTACTTAATAGTTATGAAAGTGTTTTTATAGTCAAATCAAATTGTAAATTAATGAATGCAGATAAAGGACCTATTCCTTACTCACCATTATATACTTTACTTAAATAGCTTTCTTCAAATTACGATGTTTTAATGTAATTACTTTTAGTTTATTAATTGTTATTGCTGTAGTTTTTATTACATATGTATTATTATAATGTAATTTTTGACATAACCTATTTGGTTCCTGATGGCCGATCGTTATTTGTCGGTCGAGGGCGGAGAGGGGGCGGAGCTTACCTCACGCCTATATATAGCGACCGCGGAGAACGATTGGTATCATTCTAGTTTGTAACTTCTTGTGTGCTAGATTGTGTTTTGTAACAAGACCCTCTGATGATGATGACATGGTCATCGAAATGTACATAAGGGTTTAATCTTAAGTAACTTGTCTTATTTGTTATTTTTGATTATTTTTGTGGTATTGGGGTTCTTTTCAATATTTTTATAGTAATAGAATTGTAATGTACAAAATAAGCGTTAAATTATAATGGAAAATATAACTGAAAAATATGTCGTGAAACACGCCGTCGTGTTCAAGTATTAATTTTCACTCCATTCTACTTGAACTACATTTAGTTTCTTCTTCCTCTGAAAAGTAACTAAACGGTCATTGAACTAGATTCGACCGCCCGGCACTTTGCGTAATTCAGTGTTATCGATGACTGCAGTGTTCGTGATGAACCCAATCAGGACAGTTGTACAGGATGCAACGCAATCACGTCATGAAAAACCTGCAGTAATATACTTCAATAGTGTTTCTGCTTATAGTTAGTATCAACGAGAAACGGACACGACATCTGACTTTACCTTCAATTTCGTTGAATTCTTTAATTTAGATTTAAACTGTAATTTCTAACAATGAGATTTGTATCTATTTGAAGGTGGTAACACTTTATTCCCGAGTAGCCTAGATGAAATGAAAAACAACGTTTCGTTAGTGATAGCTCACAGAAACTAAAAGAGATGAAGATATTTAAATTATTTGAAGAAATTTTATACTCTAGACAATATACACATAGGAAACTCACCTCTGGCTTTTGCTTAGGTGATTGTTACTGGGGGCGGGGCTTATGTAAACCTCAATACACAACCGACCATACTCAGCCGTAGGGTAAAAGAGTAGTCTTTCATTTTATATTACATTTTGAAGGCTATTTTATTTGAAATGTCTCCTAAACGGGTGTTTAATGTAATTTTCTTCCTCTACATCCTTTGTTATCGACTAAAAACCTTGTGTAGCCCGAACGCCTGATTTCTCACAACGTTCTCAAGACACACAAACACATACACACACACACACACACACACACACACACACACACACACACACACACACAGATAGATGTAACCGGCGACGGCACACAAGAAGAGCCCGGTTTTCAGTTCTGCGCATGCGATCTCGACGTATTCCTGAACTGCAAACATAAGCTTGGCGTACTGTAATTATTTAGTAGTAATACTTTGGGAAGTAATATAAATATTTACAGATAGGTAAAGTTACTAATTTTATAAGAAAGGGTACACACAAAAGTTATGTATGATCCCGTTCTGCCTTGTAATTTTCTGTAATTATGACGTTTTGTACTAGAAATGTTTTTAGGAATGACATATTCGTTTTGACCTGCCATGAGCCAGGGCTCTTCTCGTGTGCCGGTGAGTAGATAGCTGAATAGATCAATAGAAAGATAGATAGATAAATAGATCGATAGACAGATAGATAGATAGGAATAGAGTGAGAGAGAGATATCAATGTAAACGTGTCTTCTCACAATATTATTATTTTTAAAAAACTTCCTGCAGGAATAGTTTTAGAAAATCCCCGTAAGGTTTTCTCTTATTTCATGTTGTACTGGTATTTTAATATACATTGTAATATGATTTTAAGTTATGCTGTTCTAAACTGTTTTGTAATTCTCTTTCAGGAATCCCGATGCTGTAACACTAATGTGGTGTTGAGTTCTTTGTTTATTTATTACTTTAAATTACACTAGCGTGGTTTCACACCAGTAGAATAAATCAAACAAAATCTTCATTTAGTCACTTTATAACAAACGTAATGAGGTGGGCCACTGATGTTTTTTATCCTTCGCTGTCAGATAAACTATGTTGGCCATCCGTTCCGCTGTCGCCGGCACATACTCATTTTGTAAGGTGTTGTGGAGCTGTTCCCTAGATTATTTGAGGGGCATTCATATGCCCCGCTTTATATAATGTTGTTATTCTGCCCCCTAGTTTATGAGGGGACGCCATTATGTCCGACTACCTAAGGTGTTATCCTCCTGCCCCCAAGTATATTCCGTGTGTGCTATAATGCATGTCCTGCATTGTAAAGTGTGGTACTGCTTTCTCCAAGTTTGTTTGGGCGACGCCATTTTTTTTTTTTTTTTTTTTTTGAGAAATGTTATACCATATATAAAATAATTATTTATCAACTGCCTGGGCATAAAGGTCATGTTTTTGTTCAAATAAACTATTTTTTTCATAGACAACAATAAATTTTAAATATAAATGTCAATATTTGTGTTATGTATGGATAAACGATAGAGTCATTTTGGTCTTAAAGAACTAAATGCCTTTGTCATTAAGGGTTTGTTTACTCTTTGCGGTAGATTAACCTTCAACTCAAAGGCAAAAAAAATTAATATCTAGCCACTAAACCTGTTTATTTCTCCTACCAGGAATGCATATAAATTGAAATTGTTTAGTATTATCATTTAATTACAATTGATATTCATTCAGTGTATGAAGGGAAAAACAACCTAATTGCACTAACGTAACCTACACTTGAGTTCAATACGTCTAATAGACGTACACAAATAAAATATGCCTCAACCCAATAGTATTGCAGGTCATCATTTGAACGTATACATTTATTCATTTACCAATTACCAATATATATATATATATATATATATATATATATATATATATATATATATATAGAGAGAGAGAGAGAGAGAGAGAGAGAGAGAGAGTGAGATGCTGATACTTATTCCTTCACAGATGTAAAAATATGAATAATATTTGTTATCTGGAGTACATCCATTCATTATGTAGTGCATAAAATCGCAGTTCCGACGTTTCGCTAGAATATCATCTAGCATTGACGAGGTGAACCCAACAACAGTTGTACAGCGAGTGAAGAGCGCAGATAACTCTGCTCCTATTAATAGAGGAATGAAGCCAGGCTTATTGACGTCAATCCACACACAACTGAGCCAAACAATTACTTCCATTCCTTTCCTTTTGTTCACCTCTCCGCCAATACAATCTATCGACGACACATTTCCAAACTGTGGGCTAATTCTTAATAACAAATTCTGTGGAATTAAGCAAGGGAGACTCAAGAAACGAGATGATACTTTGATTTAAGCTTGGTGTTAGGCGATGACAGTTTTAAAGGCAGATTTTCGATAGTATCGAAGAGTAGGTCTGATTTGTATTGGGTTTGTTCGTTTAATATGTTTGTATATTGTGTTTTTGTGTTTGTAAATTTCATATTGTTCTAGTGTGTTGAGATGTGGTCCTTTGTTGTTGATGTGTATGAATTCTAGGTTATGGTAAATGGTCTGTGTATTTGTGTCCTGTTCCTTTCAGGAGTTTGAAGAATGTCGAGTACGGAAAGTCATAAACCAATATAAAAGTGGCTAATTAAGTCTTACCGAACGTAATAGAATACAAAATTGGAGATTTACGCTAAATATTCTTAAAACTATGGCCAAAATATTATTGTAAATAAACATTAAATTTAAATTAAAAAATGGCATTTAAGGGAATAGAGTCTGTTACATTGAATTTTTCAGAAATATTCAAGAATTTTATAATTACATGGAATATACGAAAAAGCACAGGAACGATTATAATTTGACTGAAAACGCCTAGTTATGAGGGAAAATATTGAGCTTATCATGCTTTAATAAATACCTCTCGAAAAATGCAAACAGTATTTTCACAGCTTAATTTAAACTGTTTCCGGAAAATGTAGTTTTATTTAGCTCACTCTAGGATACATTCTTGTAGTGAAACTTATTACGCTATCACTCAGTCTAGCTATGTTTCATTAGAGCTCAGTTCTTAATCGTTTAATAGCTAAGTGCTAGAAGTGTTAGTACAAGTTCAGAAAGTGCCACTTATTTATTACCTTCTTTTAAAAATGCATCAATTTACTCTCACTAGCTTTTGTTTCTCTTATATTTTAATTTAATTCTAATATGGAACAATTTTTTTAAAATAACTTTCGATAGATGTTTTTTCTAATTTTTTCATGTAATCACATAACAGTTTCTACGATTTTCTAATGTATATTACACAGCACTAAGTGATTAATCAAAGTTTAGACACTGCATAGATTGTCCTGGTTAGAAATAACAATTTAATCTAAACAGGCCTTCCTAATACAGTAGGGGACTGTAAACCTACTGTAAAATTAGCTTTAGAAGAATAGAGGATGCATTGTAATATCCTTAATACATCTTACTTAGATATATTACATACAATACTCTAGTACTCATTTATTTGTCACAAATCACTTGTACTGAGCATTTATTCTTTTATAATACCACAAACAGATATTTCCAAATTTGTTGTAAAGGCAAGATCAATTTTCTATTAAAATTGCTATTTTCATGTATATTTTAATTTTAAAGGATCATTCAAAATTCCCTACCACAATGAATGTAGGGTAGTTAAAGTCCGTGTATTACGATTATTTGAATGTCACGTATTTGGTTATTTGACAGCTGCGTATGTTGGTTAGATGAACTTTGGTCATTTGAAGTAGCCCCGAAGTTGTATTATATACTGATACGTAATCCTTCACGGATGGAAAAATATGATGAATAGTTAGTATTCGGAGTACTTCCGTTCATTTTGTAGTGCGAAACATTGCAGTTCCGACGTTTCGCTAGAATCTCATCTAGCATTGACAAGGTGAACCCAACAACAGTTGATAAGCTAGACAACTGTTAGATTCACCTCGTCAATACTAGATGAGATGCCTGCAGAATGAACGGAAGTACTCCAAATAATAATAATTCATCATATATATATATATATATATATATATATATATAAATATTAAAACAACATAGGTTATTCAAATACAAGAATATTTATTAATCTATGTTGTTTTAAATTATTAAACAAGAAAACGTATTTTATATATATATATATATATATATATATATATATATATATATATATATATATACATCCCTTCCTTCTTTTCCTGGGATAATGTAATGTAAGTTATATTGTGATGAACTGTAGATCATTTATAAAATAAGCTGTCAAGGTATATTTTAATAACCGTTATTTTAATAACCGCACACTCGAAACACATCGGTTACAGACAGTTTCGAACTTTTAGATTTGCAGTATACAACTCTACTCAAAAACATTTTTTACAATTTGTGCAGTAACTTTATTGCAAAGATGGTTTAAGTCTGTGCGTTTAAGTTACACAAAATAATCACTTTATTTTTGCTTTGTTTTTAATGTATTAGGATATTTTTAAATCTAATTTAATATTTAATAAAGTTTAGAAAAACTGTATATATATATATATATATATATATATATATATATATATATATATATATATTTATGTGGTGTAATGTTGATGGAGATAAACATACTTAAAGTATATACTTGCTGAAAGCATACATATTTCTGTAACATTATATACTTGGGTGGGTTACACTCTAGTCGGTAAAAGTACAGTGTCGTATACCTCAAGTTTGTTCTGAAATCGTACAACTACAAAGAACATAAATAAACAAAAGTTGTAATCAAAGGACTTTTGAAGAACCATGATCAATTCACTACTCTGCTCACAGAATCAATATTACTCTTGTATCAGAGTTGTGTAGCAAAGATTAGTGCCATCTGGGATTTAAGTCATGAAATCGATATTTATTTTTAAGATAAAAAATGCATAATATGTTAAATAGTACTGTTTGTGTTTCTGGAGTTGTAGACAACTCGTACAAAACACAAATATATATATGAGTATTATTATAGTGGATACGACAAGAGTAGGAAGTACTCATGAACCTATATATTATATATTAATGTGGTTATACAAATATTACCTCCTTGACGAATACTGTCTTTAAACGTTCAATTTATTCATAAAATTGTATAAAAATAAAATTAGAAAATATTTCTTATTACATCGTAGAAATGTCTTATTAGCAATACACATCAAGCGGGAACAATTATCCTATTTCAAATAATTTTGAAACATTATTTTTAGTTTCCCTAAAGGAAATCAAGGTAGTGTAAAAATTAATAGTCTAAATGTAAGTCATAGATAATTAAATTAAAATAAATATTATAACAGGCGTCAAAACCAATAAACGTTATACATTTAAGAAACCTATTTCAACAGTTACAATTATAAAAAATGACGAGATATTAAACACTTTGCTGTTGTAATTTAACGGATTTTTCCCCTTAGATATTGATTCTTTCTTGTATTTAAAGTAGCGCTATTTTACTAAAATAACAGATTTTACTGCATGCAATAAGTAAAGGCGTTATTAGTTGGTTAGTTAAACTAATAATAATAAAATGAAACACTTCCTCTACGTAAAACATTTCACACTAGCTGTGTGTTGGATTTTAATTTAGTTTTGTAAAGATGGTAGTTTTGTGAAACGTGTTTGTTTTTAAGGTACAAATCTGTAGGCGGCAAATGATAGATGATCCCTCGAGGCATATCAAAGCAAGACCTTTTTAAAACTACTTCTTTAAGGAATTGAAAACTTTCCTTTGGCAACACTGTTAACGGTAATTATAAGATACTGTATCGCATTTTGCAAACTAAACTACTTTTGGAGAAAAGTTCTAAATAACAATTTCTTTATGTGAAGACTTCATAAACAAGATTATTAAATTCTGAGCCTCCGTTAAAATTAATGAGTAAACCTTTTCAAGAACCTCTCCAGTCAGTTAAATCAGTTAAAAGTCTGTTTCATTTGTTGTTATAGCAACTGACTTTCAGTTTAACTGTTGACTGATGAAGAGGCTCTTGATATTGCTAAAATATTCAATTGAGCAAAATTATAAGATATTATTATTATAAATATTCATGTTTAAACAGTGTTTAATAATATTATATTTAATAATATATAATAGTTTTATTACCTATGTAGCATACAAATTATTAGTATTGTCAGAGGAGGTCGTAGAGAAACGGGGGTGGGGGGGGTTAGGTATATAAAAAGTGTAAACCTAAAACATACAGATATTTCATTATTTTATTATTACTTCATTGGTACGTAAAAAAAGCTTATACATTTTGTGCCTAGAATTCTACATTTGTGAATGGTTAACTCTCTCTGTACAAAACGAAAACAATTGTATAGTAAACGGCGAGCCTTTTTAGCCATTTATTAGTTATACTTCCAGCCCTGGTAGGTCATTGTGAATAAAGAGCAAGGCTAGGTAATTAAGTATCTCTGCATGCATAGCATTTCAATAATAGTAGAAAGGTATGTCCGTAGAAGCTGTGCTTACTGGAGGTACAAAGCTTATTTTTAATATGCTGTGTGTACATGGGAAAAAAAACGTCATATGCCTTAAGAGCAGAAGTAAAATCCTCTGCCATTGGTTCTGCCTTCTCAATAAAGTTTCTTCCCCATATTTTCAGCACATCAAATTATACACTGGGTTTTGTATCATAACTTATTTCTTAGGTTTGATAATTGTGTTTTAATATTCCGCAGGGGTTATATACCTCCTATTCACTCTCCTTGGATCATCAATGTCTATTGGGGAAAACGATTCCACAAAACGCTGTCTCCGGTTTTATTGGGTACTGAACTTAATTAAATATTTTGACATTATTGAGAGTTTCCTTTGCAGACAATAGTATAAACATGATTGTTTTAATTGTTTTCGTAAAAGCAGTACACTTTTGTCCTGACTAGCAAAGAGTATATAGAATATGTGTACTCCAAACCCAATCCTTCGATCGTTCCCTTCCTGGTTTTAAACTGAGACTTTTACCGCAGCTACCATGGTTTAGAGGTGTTCTTTAATAACCCTCGGATAATAGGCAAGTTTATCGTGATTATGTGCTTCGGCTTAGTGTATTTCATAACTTAACTAGCTTTAATTTTTAAGCAGTTAAGCAGTAAATAATTATTTGTCAATTTATTGCTTAATACAATTTTTAAACACTTACTATCTCTAGTACAACACGCTAATCTACGAACACAGGGGTTCGTCGCGGTAGTAAACTATAGACTAACAGTTGAGCAGTGTCGCACATTTTACATACGCCACATAAACACGCTATATTCAGGCATAAACTGGGATATTCGGTGAAAACGTGCGACCCACTTTAATCCATCTTCTATGAACGGTTGTTTCGATAATATGGGAAACATGATTTGCATTGAAAATACGGTTGCAGTTGATATTTATAGTAATGGTTTTGTTTTCTTCGCTTTAAAATTGTCGTCTCATCTTTGCTCAAATCGTACCATTTGCTAAGTACGTTGTTTACAACATATTGCTTAATCAGGATGTCTAAGAAACATCGCGTCGTATCTGTGGTTCTATTCACATCACTTTGCTTTATTTGGGACACGTTAAGGTTCAATGAAACCTGGGCAACAATTGTTCTTCTACATTAACATTAAGCTCTCCTTGTAGTTGAATAATAAATATCAAATAGTTATTTATATTCCCGTAAGGTTGTGATGGTAACATTAGAGGCCTACGTAGTATTTAGTTATTACATTCAAACGTAAATATTAGGAACTGCCTACGATTTTACTTGCTTTTTGATAAGCGTTAAGCAAGTTAAGTAATTTAAGGTTCAGGAACCCCCGAGCGTTCTCTTTGAAAAAAGTCAGTTTTCACGATTTTCTTGAATCAAAAATAAAATTACTAAGTAACATATAACCTAAGACTTTTTGATAAATATAAAACAACACTTATATATATCTATTAGAATTAAGAAAAATCAAAAGGAAGTAGAAGTTAAAGGGTTGAGGAAAAATCTTGTGTCTAACGAAATATTTATAAACTTTATTGTAGAACTGAAGATAAACACCAACTACTGCTGAACTATTGTTAGAGGTTTATGAGTAGTTTTTCAGTACCTAATCTACTATTATTATAACGATTTATTAAATGTTTAGAGCGCATTATCCGGTATTCTTTGATTAGTTTTGTAAGGTGTTGATGAACTATTATTACACAACTTGTAACTAACATTACAAGTTATGGTTGGAATACTTTATCAGGTACTGACTGACATATTTCTGGTATTGGTGGACTAACATATAAGATATAAGTCTACGTTATCCATTATGGGCTCAACCTTACCTGGTATTAGAAGGAACCTTACCCGATGTATGGGATAACTTACTCCATTACGGATGAACTATTTTATCCGGTACTGGCGCACTACTGCATCAGTATTGGAAAGTATACTTTATCGCGTTTAGTGAGTACGTAATAAAGCATGACTATATTATTTTTCCGGTGTTGGAGGATAACGTTTTATTGGTGGACGATTTGAGTTGGTTACTTTAATCATTGTATATTAAAGCTTTTTCCGATATAGGTTGAGAACCGTTAATGAAGAACTACTTTATACGATATTCGTGGACTACCTAACAATTATGGATTAAATACTTCATCTGTTATTAGTAGGCGATTTTAACCGACATATTTGATAACTTAATCAAGTATTGAACTATTTTATCTGGTATTGGTTCACTATTATACACGTATTGGAGAGTGCACTTTATCGAATTTGGTGACTACGTAATACAGTATCACTATATTATTTTTCTGTTATTAGTGGATTACTTTAGACAATTTTAGTAGACAACTTTAATCATTGTAGGTTTAAGCTTTATCTTATATTGATTGTGTACCGTTATTGGTGATCTACTTTTGCGATATTTGTGGACTACCTAGCAATTATGGAATTATTGCTTTATCTGGTATTATTAGGCAACATTAACAGATGTTTGGGATAAATAAATCCAGTATTAAACTTATTTATCTGGTATTGGTGCACTAATGTATCAGTATCATAGCATGTATCTTATCAAATTTGGTTACTACGTAATACAGTAATATTATATTATTTTCACTGTATTAGTGGATTAATTTAGACGATTTTAGTGGACAAATTTAATCATTGTAGGTTAAAGTTTTATCTGATATTGATTGAGTACCAGAATTTAACCAAAATTTTACATTTAATTTAAAATTAAAATTAATACTTTCTTTGTTAATATTTAAAACTCAAGCTTTATTATTTATTGATTTCTTCAATTTAAAACTTTTCATTTATTTGGAAAAAATTCGACTTTACTTTTCTCTACAAGATTTTATTTTGTTTTTTTAAGACTTCATTACAATTTAACTTATTTTCACAACCCTTTCATTGTCTCATGAAATCTCTTGATATATGACTTTAGTATCTTAATTCGCATGTAACAAACAATAGACATTTAAAAACGCAAATTCCTTCTAACAAACATCTTGAAATATGTATATTTTCATTTAAATTCGACCACATTTAATATTAAACACACGTGAGAACAATTTAAATTTCTCACAGTCTTTATCTATAACGTAGCCATTTCTATTACTTGAAATTTATTTAAACTTTTTATGACTTGAATTTACTTTATAGGATGCACATATTCTTTTTCCAAAATTTTACTTTCTTATTTTAACTTTCAAAACTTTATTTCCAAACATTTTGATTTGTGCTTTTTCAATCTACAAAGGAAGGGTTCGCCATTTTAGTCTGAGGTAATTGCCACAACCTAACACTATCCCCTCCACTTCCTTTCTGAAACGAAGCCACTCTCTTTAAAAGCATTTTCAACTTTTGCAAAATTTTGCAACTTTTATTTCAATTTAAACTTTAAAATTTCAAAACATCCCCAAAAATTCGAAATAAATGTTTTCATTTATTTGAGAGAGAGAAAAGCTAAAATCCGACCTTTCCTGCGTCACTTCCTCCCTGGTCGTTTTTGTGAGGTCATCTCTCTTTTTTTGTGGCTGGCCATCTTGGATGTAGGACTCGCCCAAAACTCACGTCACCTGCTCTTTACAGTTCCCAAGTTTGTGTGTTATACGAAACAAACAATACTCTTTTCTTTTGCGCCAAATTATACATTTTATTTTATATATATAATTTAAAGTCCTGGATTTAGTCTTTTATTACGTCTTTAACACTGTCTTTTTAAATTTCGAACATAATTTTACTCCCAGTCTCCATTTACTTGTTTTTGTTCATTTCATTGTTCAAATTTAATTTTATAGGTTAAATTGGTTACTTTTTACCCTAAATTGTTTAACCACTTTATTTTAGGCACAGTGCATTTTTTTATATTAACACTGTTTAAAACGTTTACTCGACCTAAATTTCCTGGAGGACGCTACGACATTGCTAACTAACGATGCAAACAACTTTCAGAGAGTATCCTCCCCAAAATGGGCTTAAAACACGGCACTACATTGCAGCGGTCTATATCGCTCTTAGCCCTGCATTTTTACCATTAACTTATCGGTTGAAACAAATCGGAGCGCACTCGCACACGACCGTTCCCCTCCTGGTCTGCAGATACACTCTAAATTTTGACGTTTTCAGGCTTTGCCAACCCCTCCCGGCTGCTTTAGACAAATAACAAGTTTCTCATTGCTTGTGTGACCGGATGCTTTGTCTCGTTTACTTACTCCTTGATCTGCTCACGATCTGTCAGTCAGTTGTCGAAATTTTCACTAATTTTTAATTTTACTAAAGTCCTTCTGGAGGCTTTGTATCTCGTTTTTTGTTTCTTTGCTTTGTACTTCTTTCCTCATTTTGCGTCCCCTCGAATATCCCCTTTTCCCCCTTTCAAATCTGAAAAAATCCCCTTATCCCTAAAATGACTTTATTTCTATCACTTAAACACGGTAAATTAGACTTACATTATGCCTAAGGTAATCTTGTTTTATTTTGGCTTCGCTATGTTGACTACAAATCCTCTTAAAATACATGGAATTTACAATTGCACTTGCAAAAGTAAAATTTGACATTTTTAACCCGTTGCAGTATCTGTATCTCGTTAGAAGTAATTTCTATTGCTTTCAAAGTGAACTTAAATGAATGATTTTAGTAAACAATACCAAAGAATCAGTCATATAGGAAACAATAAAAAGTTAAATAAAATAATATAAAATTCTGAATTATATACACAGGTTTGACTAATTTAAAGCCATTACTTACATGTATAATAGTTTACGTTACTACTACAATATTTACGATTATTTACATAAACACTATTAACTAGCTAATTATTAGTACCGTAGGTAATGAGGAAAGGTAATTGTTTTCTCTAAGATTTTGGTGTTTATAACAAGATTAGCATTAATATATTGTCATTTATTTTTCAATATGCAACTTCTAAATTGTAGTTGTAACTGTTAATTAGCATATAAATAGTGTATTTCTGCCCTCAACTGAGTATACATAAAATTTAATGTTTATTGCATGTTTTTTGGGAATAAATAAACATAGTTCATATCCCCCATTTGTTTATGTTTGTTTTATTTAGCTCAAGTTACTTTCAGCTCCTCACACAATTGCCTAGTTATTTAAAAAAAAAACATATTCTTAAAATAATTAATAATTGACTTTAATAATTTTTGTTGACTATAAACACTATTTTCAATAGCAAAAATGAAATAGCATAATTTTTTTTATTAACCTTCTCTTTTAATTTGTGCACCTACATGTGAGAAAAGAATGATTATAAATGCTATTTTATTTCAGTTCTAAATATCAGTTATCTCTAAAGCGTGACCTTATACCATATTCAGATTTGTTGTTGTTGTTTTATTTAGTTTCATACATTCACCATTTTTTCAGCAATATAAATACGCAATATATATATGTGTGTGTGTGTGTATATGTATATATATATATATAAGTCCTGATTTAGTTGTAGAACATTACTGTGGTTTGAGTATATTAATACTAATAACTAGTGAAAAGCTTCAAAGTAATAAAAATGTGTTAAATAAAATAAAATGCAATTTTCTTTATGAGAGTGTTTATTTAATCTTATATATATATATATATATATATATATAACATAGTATGTATTCTTGTTTAAAAATGAAAAAAAACGAAAGAAATACAAATACAAGAAGAATAAAAGTTATTGTTTATAGAATTCAAAGCTTTTCGTATGCACTTAGTTCACCAACGAAATGCTTTGAATTGTATAATTCAATAAATTATCCTTGAATTTGTATTTCTCTTGTTTTTTTCATATACATACATATATTTGTTTTAATTGATATATATATATATATATATATATATATATATATATATATATATATACACATAATATAATAATAATAATACCTTCTAAATTATTTTTATGGCCTATATAAGTGTGACATTATAAAATATGATTTATTGATATTGTAACAGTTGAGCCTTTTTCCTGGGGTAAGTATTTATCTTGGGACTTTATTAAAAATGTGTGTTAATTACTAATTAACAAATTAATTAACATACTTACCAGGGGCTCCTAGTTTTCCGTTTTCAGCCAGGCATAATAATGTCTTTCTGTAAACGATCTTCTGATATCTTCGGAAGATAGAACTAGGTTACTTGAAATGAAAATTGAAAGTTTGTAACGTTCTAGTTTACTTGTGAAATAAGAATTTCAATTTTTAAAATTCAAAGTCATACAATTTATTAATCAGTGACAAATTACAAAAGAACAAAAGACAGCAATGTGTGGAATAATTTACCTTTAATTACTGCTAGTTATTCCATACATTTTAATTACTTATTAACCTTTAACATTTATATATATATATATATATATATATATATATATATATATATATATATATATCGAGAAGACAGTAACTTAAGACTTCCAATTAAATTTTGAGAAATGAATATTCAAGGACAATATCTACCGTTCATGTGTTAACCGTTTATCAATTAAAAAATTCTTCAACTTAGTTAACATTAAAATACATTTTCTTTATTATCATCTAAAACGTACCTGATTGTGCACATCACTTATAAAACACTTTAAAACATATTAAACATTGCCCATGACTTTTGGAATCACTAAACACTTTACCCATCGCTCTTGCAAATCAGCGCACTTAAACAAAAATGATATTAACTTTTACTCATTTGAAATACATAAATAATCGCTTCTGACTTCTTCTTTAGCTGAGTTAAATAAATTTGGTACCGGCCTTGACATCTTAAAATTTGGAATACTGGAAGCTTATAAATTTCTAGTTTACGTCCGAAAATGCCATTACGTCTGTTCTGTTCAAGAACCTCTGGGCAAGTGGGGTCGTTGCAAGAACGCGCTAACTGAATTTTCCCAACCTTACTTATCATTTTGAATATTCTGATTGGTCCGTCAGATCAGGCGATATCAGACCATGCTTACGTCACATCGGGTGATGTCAGTTAATTACCCTGTGTTACTACCTCGTACGATATTTTACATTTTTACCCGCTAGGGGTGCTACTATCTATGCTAGCTTCACAAAGTGCACCAAGAAAACAAAAATTTTCTTTTATATTGGGACGATATAATTATTAACTAAAATCAAATATATAAATGAATTTATATGTAACACCTTATTTTTAAGAGTGTTACAATATATATCTATATCCTTTATTTTAATTTTATAGTTATGTTTCATTCAATTTAGTAATATTATCCTACTATTTTTAATATTTGCTTACTAGATTTAATAACACTAATTTTCAACAGTAGACATTAGAATCCGGTTAAACCCCGACGATTGTCACGCCAGTTTAAACTGTTTAACCTTTAGTGAATAAGGTATGAAGTTTGCCAATTGTCTTTGGGATTAATCCAAAACACTTTGGCACTAGACCAAGTGCAATAGATTGAATTCATTCAATTTATTCCTAGGGGATGTTTTAAAACTAAATAAACACTTATTTATTGATCATATGTTTCTGTTTGAAACCTTAATGTAAGTGGAGGAGTTTTCCATAGTTGTAAATCCACTTAATACTAGAAGGAATTGATTTGTTACCAGTTGATTTTCTTTTCCTTACGGCACCCTACTTTAATTTCACCCTTATACGTCTCTAACGCGCACCGCGTTTGCAGTGTACTTTGCAGTCACACATACGTCAATATTCGTGTAATTTAATGTAGCAGCGTAGGACGTAAGGCCCAAATATTTTGGTAATATGCATTTTAACGAACTCTAACAATTATCAACAGATAAATGTCACTTAACGTCTATACAGATCTATAGAACCGTTATTAAACTGACTTGAGACGCCATCAATTATTGTTTACTTGCAGATTATAATTTAACGCAGATGATACCTTGGGCAATACTGCTTCTAATTCTTGTGTGTATGCTGACTATGGCTAAGTCACAGAGGTATTTAATTTTACATAACGAATTTCACGATTTGAAATAAAAATATTCTAAATCTTCGAGACTAGTTACCAGAGACAGATGGCAACACACAAACTTGCTGCCAAAGAGTAGCCACTATGTTAGGAAAGCAAATTCGCAATTTAATTCTCTTACACCAGCGTATAATAATTTTATGGAAACCAATCTGGCTGAGTGATGTAGTATATATTAGATTTAATATAACCTTATACAATATATAATATATATATATATATATATATATATATATATATATATATTAATAAATTTAAAATATTTCAAAAACAAGAATACTTTTAATCAATATATTTATTCAAAGCTTTTCGCCGATAAAATGGTACCAGCATCTTCAGGAAAATAATTATCTAATAAAATATTTTTACTAGATATTAGATAATAGATGTAAAAATATTTTATTAGATAAATATTTTCCAGAAGATGCTTGTACTATTTTATCGGCGAAAAGCTTTGAATAAATATATACATTAAAAGTATTCTTGCTTTTGAAATATTTTAAATTTATTAACTATATTACAAGAAAACATATCACCATATTTAATATATATATATATATATATATATATATATATATATATATATATATATATAAACTTAGGTAGTAACTCTTTACTAACATGTGATACTTCCAATAGTGATATATAGTATAATAAATGTAAAATTCACTATATTTGAAAGTTAAAAGAAATGTCATTCTAAAAACATACAGTAATTAGCTCATTACAATTTTTTCCCAAATATTTTATGCTAAATATCTCAGACTGATAATGTTTAGAACCTTAACATTAAGTTATGGTTCTTTTCAAGACTTTAGCTATGTATAAATTGCCAGATATTCAAGGGTTCAGGCCTATTATTTAGAAAAGAAGTAAATACAAAATTTAATCTCGGAAAAAGTCTTGTGTTTAAACATACAGTTTATCGAATTTAGATAATAAATACGTCTCTTAGAGTCTCATCAGTCTTTATTTCGGATGGACAAGATAATACTGTAATAATATCAAATTTAGTTTAAAAATAATAGGCATATTTTCCAAAACAAAAAATTGAAGATTTGTTTTCTAGAAGATTCCTTTTTAAACACATGATGATGCCATATGTTCAACAAGAGCCTTGTCGTCCAAGCAGTGATTCAAATAACTGCAGTGTTACCACGTAAGGGTATGAAAAATTGAAATAAGTCTTTTTCTATTAACCTATTTCAGCTGAGTGAGGCATTATATTCAACATTACAATCCAAAATACAAGATAACACATATAACATAAAGTTAACATAAAAAATACATACAAACCCTACTTATAATTATCTTGAGTTAGGACTGTAAGAAAGTAAAGACTATATTGATCAACTAGAACAATTACCAAAAAGATGTAAAAAGGTTTAATTGTCTTTTGATAAGAACAAAATGTCTTCTATCCTAATCACATAGTATAATCAAAAGACACATCCATGCTCTACAAAATGTAACTACAAAATATTCGACAGAAAGACCCCTTTATAAGATAATGTAGTATTACGAAATAAATATTTGTGTTAGACTTTGATGTAAATAAGCATAGTAAATAAACAGATGTAATAGAAATCACATTCGCCGATCATAACATTAAAAATCTACAAATTGAGCTTACTTTATGATCTTATCTACATATCCTGGTTATTTAACTAGGGTTTGTATTAGAGCCTTTTTGACGGTAAATGTATTACAAAATAAAAAAAAACATACTATTGAAAATATCATATACAGAAGAAAGTTTTGGTTATAAAAGGATTTATCAATGTTAGGCATGAGATTTAACATTTTCGATTTAAAAACGTAAAATTATAATTGTTTGTAAAATATATTATATAGAATTTCTTCAAAAAAATTTTACAATTTTTATAAAATATTTTAAGTTTTAGGTCTTAAGAATTGAGGTTGAAATTAAGTATCACCGTGAAGATATAAAAGGCTGGAAGGAGGGTAAGTCAAACCTTTATTCCCTGGTGCAGGACGTACTAAGTTATTATATAAAAACGTATTTCAGGAGAATTTACGATATTATACGTGCAATAACTTGCTTTACTAGGTCACCCACGTGTAAGAATTCAATTTGCATATAGTAATAA
>JBAIZL010000005.1:256630822-256673322 GCA_036971475.1 Prosapia bicincta
AATGATATTATGCAATGTATTATTGCTGTCTTGTTTACATTTAAATAATTATCGTTTTAAAATGGTTGTAATACCATTATTAGTTGATTCTAGATTTACTTGTAATGTTGCTTCATAATTATGGACGTGCGTTTAGAGCCTATTGAACTTTTAAAAAATGACTGTTGCTAGACCGTCACATTTATTAGTGTCTTTGAAAATACTTGCTTATATAAAAGGTTATGTAAAATTGGTATTTATTAGTATGGGTGTAGAATTATTTCTTTTGGAAACATTGGCAAAATTTCATAAAGTGTAGAAAGACACTGACTTTCCTATAATGTAACCGAGTGGTAAAAGATTTCCATGTTGGGGAGAAATGTTATTGATATATTTTGTTGGCATATATTTTTTAATTACATTATTACCCTTTCAGATTGTTATACTACTAAAGTAAATAAATGAAAATTTTGTTTAAAACTAATGGGTACCTTAGTATGTTATTAATATGGACCTTCAGATTGCATGTTCAGGGAAAAATGTTTAGGGAAAATAAAATAATATAGGAGGTAGAACAATTCCCTGCAGGATGAAATTCCATTCGTGTTTACGATAATTGTGTCATAAACACCGTACTTGTGGAAGCTAAGGGCTGTGTAGATCTTGAAGGGAGGAGGGTAAGGGTTGCTTTTTGTGGGAACAAGCTTGTTAAGGAATTAGTAGTATACATATTCGGCCTATACAAGTTTAGACTTGAAGTTGTATAAATACCGAAATGTAACAAGTGTATATTTAAAATAATAATTTCACTATACAAATTAAAACGGTAATATTATGAAATATAATTTAAAGAATATAAATCTAGTTTAATCTTAATAAAATATAGATATTATACCTATCGTATTAAAGCACTTGAAACATTTATGGAAACGCGTTTCGGAGGTAATGTGTCATTTTAAACTCTTGTAGTCAATCCTTAAAATTATACGATTTATAAAATAATAACAAAGGAGTTATTTTCGGCGGAAAACCTAAATGGGGCCTATAACTAAATTTAAACAAATTATTCTAATATAATATGCTTCTCAAATTTATTTACAGTTTTTAATTGTCCACGAGTCTATGACGTTGAAAACCTTGAAAGTAATAAAGTGTTCGGATAAGAAATATGTTAGAATTCCTTGAAATTAAAACTGGGTGACCATTGTTAATAGACAAAACTGAAAACATCACATTATGTCATTTTTAATTTTATTTCCGCAATCCAATGAAGATTGGAAAGTTATTGTCCTGAAACACCTTTTATTTCAATTTAGTTAATATTTTGAATTATGTACTTCCAACGAAATTTTTTTGTAATTTCCTTAAGAAACTACACGGTTGCATAAACACAGTCTAAATTTAAATACAAATAAATAGAAGTAAACTACATACAATTTATTTTAATTTAAACAATGTCTGTTTATTGCATAGATATATTAATAAATTTATAAATATGAATATTAAAATATCAAAAGTAGTGTAAAGCCGTATGTAAGCCAACGTTACTTTAGGAGTAAACGTATTACTGGTAAGACCGATGAAATAAAGAAGTGTATTTGTTAATCAATGCTTTAACGCTTCAGATATTGAGACTAAGACATAATACGTATGTGTTTAAACGGACCAGCTAGTCAGAGGTGTTTAAAAAGATTATGATTCTTCCATAGACTAAACTTCCGTTTGCACTGGTATATACCATGGCTATAGTCAGCCATAGAGCAGGCGTTCCTTGATATTCATAAACCCATTATATGAGATAACGTAGCAGAAGATTTAGCGATGTATTATGGGGTTAAGAACTTTGTTTAAGGTTTACCCGTGATAAGGGATTAATAATGCTTTATAATTGGAAAAAAATAAAAAGTTTTTTTAGGTAGGAAACGTATAGCATATAATATATAAATACCTGGTAATAGTTCAGGACAAAAACAGTAAGGATTATTATTACTTGCATATTTATTATAACATGTTTTTTTTTAAACGTGCTAAGATATTGTTCCCCGTAAGGTTGCTACACATACACACACTACGACGGCCCAACCAACCTCCACAATGATAAAAATTTTGAATAAGCGTCACCAAAAGTCAATCCTGTGCTAACGCTTGCCAAAATCTGCCAGAGAACCAGTCACTGGACTTTATTTTAATAAAAAAACCTAACTCGCGGGGATGTAACCCTTTGGGTACTGTTTTTCGGGGAATTCATTCTTTTTACTCATCGCAGATTAATTACGTGGTTGTCAGAGTATATGAGAAAATTGTGTAATAAATAAATTCAAATTCAATTTGCAAGTTAGTAAAAAACACTGTTTTTTTATATTTTTATATCAATGTTCGCTTTAGTAAGGTTTATCAATTATATAAAATCTAAACTTGTTACATAACTTCTTCATACGTTTTACAGAATTTCTAAAGCACAATAAAACTTTTATAGATAACCATAGTATCTATTTCTTAATGAATTTACTCTGAATTAGTTATTTGAATATCATAATGTCTTTTACCCCTTTGAAACTTTTAAACCTTTTAATTTAAAATGTCACCCTTTGAAAAAAGAACTTAATTTTAGCATACATTTGTATCCTGAAAACTTACGATTTACAGTTAAATTTTAATTAGATAAAATACACAAAATATCCCTAAAAGGAAAAACATATTACCACCTATAATTTCATAAGAAATTACAGCTATGCAAATCAATCACATTTTACTAGAATGTTTCACTTATTCAAAATAAAACATTTTCATCCCCTACTTTCACACACTATTATTTCTCATTTATTCAGAATGGGTGCATATTTATTACCTGTCCTTCAAATCAAACCCACATATTTAGGAAACAGTTAATTAAATCATTACTGCCAGATATAGCAATAAACATTTCCAACATTTCCCCGTTATTTATAAAAAAGTATATGAAAGTAAAAGCCCAAATATTAACATATAACATTTTATAAATCCGATTTAAAAATTAAACATTTAAAATCAATAATTTAACCTCATCCATTTTGATCAACAAAGCGTATTGAAAACGTGACAAAAATTGACAACTAACGTCATCAGAAACATTTACCAATTTTAAACATGATATTTAAATCCTAGACCAGAATTTAATTATATATATATATTGAAGCAAGCCTTCAATTGTTTAATGTGGTATTCTATATTAACCTAGATTATTATGGAATAATACACTAAACTACTCACAAATATTATTTCCAAGTATTTTCAAGAGATTTTGATACGTTGACAGAAAATACAATACCCAACTAAGAAATGAAAAAAAGCAGAATAACTGTTATAAAAAAATGTAATAATAGCTAATGTGAAATAAAATATGTAACTTCATTTAAATATTGCTTTTAGCTATTTAAATAAACCTCTGTTTATTCCATGTCTTACATTATATTGGTTAATACAAACACGCATACTCAGCTACCAATTTCTTAGTTTGGTTGTGTCTCCTCGCGTAGTTTCAGTAATATCTGTTGCCCTTGTGAGTCCATTTCTGCAAAGTGTTTATAATTTATGCATTTCGGTTTATTTTGTCTAGTGTGATTTATGAATGTTCAAATGAATTCAGGATTCAACATTTGTAACAAAGAAGACGATCTTTGAATGAATTAAAAACATATATATATTAACTGAGTTTACTGTTTAAGTATTTCAAATGCACAGATTATATTGTCAACAGATTAAGTATCTGTAGATATAAAATTATCATTTTTAGTTTTCTTTGTAGAACAAAGTATTTATTGTTAATATTGTTAACATTTTGTAGACGCACCAGCACTTTCACATGACGGTTAAGGTTTTTCAATCTTTGTGTACGCGCGCGCGCTCGCGTGTGTGTGTGTGTGTGTGTGAGAGAGAGAGAGAGTGTGTGTGTGAGAGAGTGTGTGTGTGTATATGTGGGTTTGTGTCTGTCTGTGTGAGTGTGTGTGTGTGTGTGTCTGTGAGTGTTTATACAAACTAGAGTGTTCCTATATTTCGAATACACCAATAAAAATTACATTAACGGTAAATGATTGAAGAATGGAATATTGTGCTTAACTCTCACATGATTGTGATTTTATATTAATTTGGTGTTAATCTTTGGACGTTAGATATGGAGTGATATACTTTACATAAATGGCAGTTGCTAATATGGCAACACTGTAGTACCCGTAGTTTGTTGTATGATCGAATTTCAGTAAGTGTTGCTTAATTGTTTAGCGAGTGTAGTGGCTCTGGTAATTTTATTGAAGATAAATTACTGAAACGTTCGAGCATCTTTATGTTTATACATAGGCTATATGTATATATATATATATATATATATATATATATATATATATATATATATATATATATATATATATAACATCTTGTTCAATATGACTGCACGTTTAAATATAACAAATTGTAGCGCTGAAAGATAATTTTCGCTTTACAGAGTACACATCCTAAATACAAAACTGATTAGGACCAAAACTGTATAAAGGAATATTTCTATTTACTGTGACATCGACTTGTATCTACAGCAAGTTATTGATATGTTTATGGCTTCAAATTACTTTGCCAAATAATTTATTTGTACTTTAGTATATATAACCTCTTTTTGCTAATAAATATAATGTTATATTTGTATTTTCAACCTAAAAATATATTTGTAAATAATGCGAAATATTTTGTTCAATCGGATTTAATTTTTCTTCCATTAATATTATAAGGCGATTTAATACGTGAAACGATCATGTAAAATGTCTGATTCAGAAACCATAGGGATGCTTTCATTTAAATGTTATGGCCAGATTTATTATTTCAAATAACGTCAATATATGCACTTAACGCTTTGTATAATGCTAAAGTATTTAAATTTGCATTTTTAGGATACTTTGTAGCAAGTAATTATCTGTTCTTACACAAGCTCCACAAGATTCCAGACGTGTACTTTTGTTCTGAAATATTAAAGAAGTTTAGTAACCTGTCTAGTGCAGAGGTTGTATCGGTTCCCAAAGCAGGAAATTAACTGGAATGAAAGTCCACTAGGAGGCCTTTGTCTTCTTTAGCCAGATTCAATTTTAACTTTAATTTACCCTTTATACGTGAAACCTTTATTTTTCCCTTCATTTTCTCTTTGTGTTCTAGATCCGCTTGATCATGAGTTGAAAGGCGATGACAGATTCAAAGTAACTTCATATTTAAGCCTCTTTGTTATCTGAACAAAAATATTTCCTACTTTCAATGTGAATTGAAGTATAAACCTAGGTATTGTACAATATGAACATTGCAAATATCTTTTGCAAACCATTAATATTACACGAGATCCACCTATTACAAGTTTTATAAAATGAAATAAAGCTACTTTGTGCATAGAAAATACGGGCTATAGAAGATTAAAATAATCATTACATAAGTGAAAAAAATTAATATTCAGATTGCTGTAGATTAAATGGCGTGCTCGAGAACAGCTGGTGCAACTAATTTTGCTTTGTCCTACTAAGTGGTTGCCGTTAGCTATCACCAATATATCGAATGTAAAACTTTCAATCCATATCATAAACGTCAAATAGTATTTTCAAAAACAATTAGAGAGTATAGAGTACCCATGGGATGTATCTCGATTACGGAATTAGCTTTTAGGGTCTGTTTCAGGCTGTAATTACGAAAAATACAAGTTAAAAAGTAGACTTTTTATTTGCTTTCCTTGTTTTTAGTTAAAAATTTATTTTGTAGCTGACATATTTTGGCAAGGTAAACAGTCCCTCATTTCACGCTTGAGTGATTTGAGAGCGGAAAGAATTAATAAAAAATGTTTTAAACCTCTCCTGAATTTATATTATAATTGTTTCTATAATATGATCTCAAAGTGAATAGAACACAAACTAATGTTAGTTTATAATTTCCGATTATAACGATTTATTGACAATTTTTATGAAACCATTATATCCCTTCCCAATAAAAGGAAAGAACAAAGTGTAAAATTAATTGTAATTATTTCAATGAAACACATTCACAAATCTCGTTTTTATAGATAATTTGATATTGTCAATTTACGTTTAAATAAATGCATTTGTTGGTATGTATTGATATTAATGTTAAGAAAGCATTTTTAATCAATTATTATAAAGGTTTATCATGGTATTGAAATATTAATATTATACAACAGCAAGTAAAAAAATTAGATAAAAAAAATTAAAAATACATTAAATTTTGTAACACTAAAATATGTTTTATATTAAAAGTAAACATTAACGTTAACTGCATGCACACCCATATTCATCAAACTTTAAATAATACTTATAGGATATGACCGATGGAAGTGACTACACAATATGAAAAATCGGTAATGTGCAGAGGGTACGTGATACAATTTAAGATATTACGCTGTCGAGAATGTAGGTCGCACTGTGGAATGGATTTGGTATTTTGTTTACTCCTGCATTTCCTAGACTATACTGCACGCCCGGCGTTATATCCGTGTTCTTGCCCTTATGTACTTCAACGTGATAAGCAAAATTTACATATTACATAAGTTTCTTCAAGCACTGACTGAAGATTAGCTTGGAGTAGTTTTATAAACATGATTATATTGTTGTAAGATTGTATTCATTTATCTTATCAATCGTCGTAAATGTTTATGTAGTAAGAAGTACCAATTTTATTGTTCGCCTATTATCGATTATTGTAAAACCTAACACCAAAAATCTTAAGACCATAATATTAAAACCTAACTTATTACATCAACCATTACTTCTCATGCATAATTTTAACTAGAACACAATTAAAGTTTGTCCATTGGCACTCTAGTTTCTCTCTTCACTAATCGTGACACCACATTAGACCAGCTAGAATGATTAGTTCTATTTAATCTCACCATCTGCTGATTATTTGGTTGTTGGAGAATATGTGTTCCAAAGGAGGTGAAGACTGTCTTAATGGCGATCTAATAACATTTTGGAATATTTTATTATTATAAATTTTACAGCTGTTAACAATTTGAAAAGAAACAGTGTTATAAGAACTGAAACAAACAACTCGTGAATAAATTAAGAAAGCTTTTTGGTTAAAGATTTGTATTTAAATAAAATCAATTAAAGTTATTTTTTTATGTTTGTAACTATTGTTTAAATCAAATAGTTTTTATACAAAGAGCAGTTATTTTTAAATGAATAAAAATTCACCTTTTCTGTACTATTATATATATATATATATATATATATATATATATATATATATAATAAAGATGAAGATATAATATATTTTTTTCCTGAAGATGCTGGTACTATTTTATCGGCGGAAAGCTTTGAATAAATATATTCATTAAAAGTATTCTTGTTTTTGGAATTTAATATTATTATTTAATATTTTTAATTAATTAATATATTGAAATATATATATATATATATATATATATATTTATGAAGTTAATTATTACTATGTAAGTAATTTTATCCACCATTAAGTGCAATAATTTTACCTTGAGTGATGAGGCACCTTTCGGTCAATTGACCATTGTCGAATCACTGATGTTTTTCTGTTGTGGATGTTCGGTCTGTGAAGTTGGTGTTTGTTGACGTAACGCGCACTTTTTCTTGATCTGTGTGTATGATATTTCTATATAGTATGTCTTCTGTATATGTTGTTTGTAGATTCATTAAGTTGTTGTGTATGTTTTTATAAATGTGGTATTTTTCTAGTGAGTTTAGTTCTATTGGGTTGTTTTTTATTTCCAGTATGGTTAGGTTATTTTCGTAATTTGTTATTTCGTGTTTATGGGATATTAGGTGTGCTGCAACATTTGATACTTTAGAATTTTTGTTTTTGAATGCTCTATAATGTTCTTCAAATCTTATTTTAAATGTTCTGGTTGTTTTTCTTATGTAAAAAGCGTTACAGTTGTTGCATGTGATTTTGTAAATTCCTGATAGGTTATGTTTTTCTGAATTTGTTATGTGGTTTGTGTTATTAAGATATTTTATTATTTTGTTGTTTGGTTTGTAAGTTGGAGTGTAGTATTCTTTTTTGTATATATTTGTTATTTTTTCTATTTTGTTATTGGTGTATTTATATTTTAGGTAGATTTTTTTATTTTCATTATTTTCGTGTTCCGGTTGTAGTGTTGTGTTGAGGTTAGGTTTTTTTGTGAATTTATTGTATATATTTTTTATAATGTGTTTGTTGTATCCATTTTCTATTGCTATTTTTGTAATGTTATCTAATTCTTCATTTAATTTTTGTTTGTTATCCTGTGTGTATTTTATTGCTTTATTTATCATGTTACTGTAAGTGTTAATTTTGTGTGTCCAGGGGTGGTTAGATTTGTAGTGTATTGTTGTGTTGTTGGAAGTAGGTTTCCTGTATACTGTAGTTTCTATTTTATTATCATTTATATTTAAAGTAATGTCGAGAAAGTTGATTGTTCTATTTGTTTCTGTTTCAACGGTGAATTGTATGTTTTCGTTGTATGTATTTAGTTTGTTTAATATTATGACGTGTTCGTTGTGAATGGTAGGTTGGTATATTACAAGTATATCGTCTACATATCTTGTCCATAGTGAGATATTGTGTGTGTTAATTATAGGTTTAATTATTATTTGTTCAAAGTGTTGTAAATATATTTCTGACATGGCAGATGATATATATAACGTGAAGTACTTACTTATGACACTAGTGCTTCTTTATTAGTAAATTCAAGTTCTTTAATTTCTTTTAACATTATTAGTTCCATTTGCAACTTTGATCTCCTCCTTGTTAACTACTATAAATGTATTTTCTTAATATACAACGTGAAGCACTTACTTATGAAACTAGTGTTTCTTTATTAGTAAATTCAAATTCTTTAATTTCTTTTAACATCATTAGTTCCATTTGCAACTTTGATCTCCTCCTTGTTAACTACTATAAATGTATTTTCTTAATATACAACGTGAAGTACTTACTTATGACAGTAGTGTTTCTTTATTAGTAAATTCAAATTCTTTAATTTCTTTTAACATTATTAGTTCCATTTGCAACTTTGATCTCCTCCTTGTTAACTACTATAAATGTATTTTCTTAATATATAATGTGAAGTACTTACTTTTGACACTAGTGTTTCTTTATTAGTAAATTCAAATTCTTTAATTTCTTTTAACATTATTAGTTCCATTTGCAACTTTGATCTCCTCCTTGTTAACTACTATAAATGTATTTTCTTAATATACAACGTGAAGTACTTACTTATGACAGTAGTGTTTCTTTATTAGTAAATTCAAATTCTTTAATTTCTTTTAACATTATTAGTTCCATTTGCAACTTTGATCTCCTCCTTGTTAACTACTATAAACGTATTTTCTTAATATATAACGTGAAGTACTTACTTATGACACTAGTGCTTCTTTATTAGTAAATTCAAGTTCTTTAATTTCTTTTAACATTATTAGTTCCATTTGCAACTTTGGTCTCCTCCTTGTTAACTACCATAAATGTATTTTCTTAATATACAACGTGAAGTACTTACTTATGACAGTAGTGTTTCTTTATTAGTAAATTCAAATTCTTTAATTTCTTTTAACATTATTACTTCCATTTGCAACTTTGATCTCCTCCTTGTTAGCTACTATAAATGTATTTTCTTAATATACAACGTGAAGCTCTTACTTATGAAACTAGTGTTTCTTTATTAGTAAATTCAAATTCTTTAATTTCTCTTATCATCATTAGTTCCATTTGCAACTTTGATCTCCTCCTTGTTAGCTACTATAAATGTATTTTCTTAATATACAACGTGAAGTACTTACTTATGACAGTAGTGTTTCTTTATTAGTAAATTCAAATTCTTTAATTTCTTTTAACATCATTAGTTCCATTTGCAACTTTGATCTCCTCCTTGTTAACTACTATAAATGTATTTTCTTAATATACAACGTGAAGCACTTACTTATGAAACTAGTGTTTCTTTATTAGTAAATTCAAGTTCTTTAATATCTTTTAACATTATTAGTTCCATTTGCAACTTTGATCTCCTCCTTGTTAACTACTATAAATGTATTTATTTAATATACAACGTGAAGCACTTACTTATGACACTAGTGTTTCTTTATTAGTAAATTCAAATTCTTTAATTTCTTTTAACATTATTAGTTCCAGTTGCAACTTTGATCTCCTCCTTGTTAACTACTATAAATGTATTTTCTTAATATACAACGTGAAGTACTTACTTATGACACTAGTGTTTCTTTATTAGTAAATTCAAATTCTTTAATTTCTTTTAACATTATTAGCTCCATTTGCAACATTGATCTCCTCTGAAAACAATAACGAAAGCTGGCTATAATTAGCTGAGTATTGTTTTTGTTTTCTCATGCCAGATCGTAAGCCCCAACAAGGCAAATGTGTTTGGAGAAAATTCCAGAGAGCTAGTTGTTTAAATATTGTTTCACGAGTGGCTACTAGGAGCACTTAGAAAAGTTTCCAAGTTTCTCGGGATTTCATCTTCCGGGGCCTTGGTGTTTTCAGAAGCTTCCCACTTAGACTGCGGTCCATCCTAGCATAGTAACAACAACGTCTTTCAACTTTGATTTTAGGAAATATTTTGCTCGATCAGTTTAAATTCACTTTTCATCTCTATTGATTATTTTTTTGACATTCTGCAAAATGTCAGTGACCGTGTATAAACAGCTTATCGTGGTTGAACTCCAATCCACATTTCCCCATTCCTTCTCTCAGCCTTTCATTTTATAAATTATATCTTCTTTGTTCTTCTCTAAAATTTTCTTATTATCTGAAAATAGGAGGCTAAAGATAGTTTTCTACTTATATTGCCTTTAAATCGAAATTTTTCATCAATTTACTTATTGAAAGAAACATTTTCAGATTGAAAGAATTATTTACAGAAATAAAATTTAGCCCTTCTTGATATTTTCTTACAACTTTTAGAAATTAATTTAGTTGGCCACTATTACTTTAATATATTATTCAATTCCTTCTAATAACTCATACTCTTTTTCTATATATCTTGTACACATTTTTAATCGTTAATAATATATTTTTTATTCATCTAATCGACTTCAAATACATATATTTAATCTGTAGGGTATGAAAATTGATGCCAATACAGTTGGATATGAACTGAATGTCTGCAGGTTTGAAAAGAAATCCTGCAGTTTGGCACTGAACAAACTTTCCATAAGTAAATATGTATTACTTAAAAATGTATATGATATTATAAAAGAAAGGTTCTATATAAATAAAGAAGCATTACAATAGATGGATATAATGAGAAATTATCCATCCGATTCATAAAATAAAAACGAGAAAACGAAATCAAATAAATAGTATCAAACGAAAATAATAGTCCAATACCATATACTGTATAGACAGGAAAATGGAAAATTTCAAGGATATTTGGCTTCTATATTGCCACTTAATATTGTGATTCTCATACATGTGGACCCCATGTATACACATTTATATTAGTATTAAATATAAAATAAAAAGTATCTTAAATGAAAATTTACTTTCATGATGATGTCGAATTTATTTTGTTAACCTCAATAGGAAAGAGTTTAATTTTTTTTTATTGCTTGTATATTGGTAGGCCTCATATGAATAATAGGTAAACTAAAACTGTTTACAATCTTTAGCTTGTAAAGGTTTTCATTATATTGAACGAATGACCATTTTTAAGCTCTTTAATACAAAACTTAAACTATAACACAATTTACAACATAATATCATTGAAATGGTTAAACTAAACGAAATAAAAACTAAGTGATGGGAGAAAAGTAAGTGCGAGATGTAATCACGTGAATCCAACGTGACATCGCATCCAAAATGAGAACACGTAAGGCACTTTAATTTTATTGCGTATGGAATTATTGGTAACGTGGAATACATATAACGAAGTACTGATATCAATAAGTGAAATATGTAGGCCTATAAATAGTGTAAATTGTGAATCTAAAAAATATTTTATAAAAATAAACATCTCACGACGATGAATGCACTGACTCTAAAAGTAAAAAAACGTATGTTAATAGTCAATCACAATACTTTTATACTGAAATATAACTTTTAGTGTATACTTAATAATATTTTTTCTCTTTTTAAAATAAAAAAAAATATTTTATTTTTGTTAAGTTGCTTGGTTGTGTTTATCAAAAATTATTTTTTTGACAAACCCAAACGATTATTTTATAGGTTCTGAAAAAAACTTTTTATAATTTACTAATATTATTTGTTTGCTAAAACAAAGGTTTAAAAAAATACACAGTTTTAATTTCAGGAGGAAAAATACCTGCCGCTTTTTTAATACAACGTTGTTATTCGTGTAAAGTGGCAATCAATAGCGCAGTACTGCGTCCATTGCACTTGGTCCTGCGCCAAAGTGTTTGGATTGAGCCCAAAGATAAATGGCACGCCTTCTGATCGGATGTTTCTTCCGGTTAGCAGATTATGGCTAACCTAAGGAATGACGAAATAAATTTTCCTATGAAAGGCTGATTATAAAATACAGTTCTTAACATATTGTAAATATTACTATCATTTGCTTAACATTTGAATAAATAAAACTTTTTGCCCCATTTTGCTTTTAGACACAATCTTCAATGTTTATTAGAAATATATTTACAACGATTCATTGATTTCATTTTAATTTGTATTCAAAGACTCACATATTGAGAATAACGTTTGTTTTCAGTTTACGTTCTTATAAAAATGATTTCTGTCAAATAAACTATAAAACATAACTCTTAATCACTAATGGCAAATGAATAGAATAAAGTTATGGAAGCATAGGTATAAAATAAAATTGCGAAGTTATCACGTTAAAGTATCGTTTAACTAATTTAAAATTTTTAATAAATAATTTGACCACATTTTACCGGAGTAAAAGAGTAAAACGTTAAATTTAATAGTTTAATATAGGCCTAAAACAATCATCGTCATAGGGCTAAGCAAAAAATACCTATTTTGTAAGGTAAAAATTACTTGAAATATTTTTATTATTCTCTGTAGTTATCCTTTTTTTTATTTTCTAACGCGATTAGTTTTAATTCAATGTGGTATTAAATCTAATAATATACAAAATTAACTCTGTAACTTTTTTTTGTAGGCTTGAAGCAAAACAAAGATTTTTCCGAAGGTGGGTCGAAACGTTACTTTCTCTTAATTCCATAACATCGGTAGCTGCAATGTGTTGGTATTAGTGTTCGGGTTGGGCAGTATATGCCACAATGCCTCCTATTCCAAAAAGTATTTTTTGAATGAAAATAGTAAAACCAATAATATATTTAATAGGTATGGAGAATACCAGAATGCGTAGAGCTTTCTTTCTACAAGCTACCATTAACTAGAGTACATCTTGAACCTTTTTAAAGCTCTCTAAACACCCATCCTTGGAGTTGTGTCATCAGCTGGTTCTAAGCCCTAGTCATCGCAATGGTTACCCCATTAGCAGCTAGGTATATATAGGTACTGCAACAAAACCTGTATACCGCGAAAAGGTGACACATGGATAAGCCCTCGATCTTCTGATGGTTCATTAGACACCTTCGTTAGTAAAATCGGCATGTATCTCTATCGGTACAAAGTTGTTGACACCTCAGACAGGACGGTATAAATACATTTATTCATGCGTTTGGACCTCCATTTATGGACAACCTCCATTCGCACGGTTGGATATCTCCTTTCATTAAGACCCACACTGCGTAGACTAAGCCTCGTCTTCAGGTCAGTTCCAGCTAACAATCACCTACGTGGATCCCCAAGCGATACTAGAGAGGGTCCCCAAACAAAGTATACCAAAGTCGTTTGTAACTGAATGAAATTGGTAAAAACAAGGGTTGTGATGTAACCTTTAAAACTAAATTTTAAATATCAACCTTTACAAAAAGAGGATTATGGAGATAGGAGAAAACAAAAAGTGATCAAAAGTTAACCTAGTCTACGATACAAAAATATATGACAATCCTGAAGATAAAACTATTTATATGTATTATATATATATATATATATATATATATATATATATATATATATATGTCTGTGTGTGTGTGTGTGTGTGTGTGTGGGTGTGTGTGTGTGTGTGTGTGTGTTTGTGTGTGTGTGTGAGTGTGTGTGTGTGTGTGCGATGAAGTATGTATGTAAAACAAACACACACAAACACACACATCTGTTAAAGTTTTATATACATGGCCATATTTCTACTAATATATAAAAATCTAATGGTGGATGTGTGGATTTATGTGTGTGTGTGTGTGTGTGTGTGTGTGTGTGTGTGTGTGTGTGTTACTCAATCACGTAAAAACTACTTTACCCATCGAGCAGATAATTTACATAGACTTTTGAAGAGTGTCTGGTTAACACATATGTTTATTTGTATTTTGAAATTCCATCAGGGCACCGCCCACTGGCCCTGTAAATCCACACAATACTCCATTTTCTATACGCCATTCAGTAAATTAAATTCAACAAAAATAAAACACAAATTAAATCTATACAAATATTTGTCAACCCCGTACAAAGGACTGGTACTCTGCTAGTCGTTAATAAAAGTGTTTGAAGTGATGTTACTGGTGTAACAGTACTTTAGCACAACTGTTATAACTGAATTTTATGGCTAAACAAATTTTCACTCAGAAGCTTGTGGGCTATAATTAAAAATAAATCATAGTCCCTTATATTCAGGCACAAGTAAGGTCAAGGTACCAATTATTCACTACATCATAAAAACTCTTAAAAACTCAATTAATTTTGATAAAATAATATATTTATTTTGTCATGAAAACAATGTCTCGCATGTCTCTAATTCAAAATTAAAAATGCATTTAAAAAAATCTAATTTTTAAAATAATTTTACTCATGTTTATTTATAGATACGAAAACGGTGACTTATGGCGTATGATTAGGTCTTCGTAATCATACGCCTAAAATTATTAATCATAAGATCGAAAGTGTTTAATTTTTAATAAAAATACACATAGAATTTTGATTATGTTGTTTAATTATCCTCTACACGTGGGTGACCCAATAAAAATTCATAACCGTTAAAAGCCAATAATGGCATTAAGGTTTATGGCCTTTTACTGTTTTCATCTCTTCTTTTGCCAATAAAATATCACGCTGGTAATAACAGCACGCACGATTTGCAAATGAATAATTACTTAGAACAATATACCGATATATGTTTGAACCAACAGGTTACAGGAGGAAAATATTAGTGATTAAAATACTACCTGTAAACCATATATATATATATATATATATATATATATATATTGAGAGAAAGAGAGAGAGGGAGAGAGACAGAACGTGAGATCGATTAAAAAACGTGACTAAGTGATATTAGGTGTTAAATGATATTTGTTTATATGTATATATAAACGAATGTTTGTATGAGCCTTAGGCGGTACTCAACCACCGATCGCCATGCAACTTTAGAAATGATTCGATCGACACACATACACAAACACACACACACACACAAATATATATATATATATATATATATATATATATATATATATATATATATATATATATATATATAACCACTGAACTAGGTATATGATATTTGGAGGAACTATTCAACATATACCCTGGATCATTCCTACTAGCTTTGGCCTAGATCCATCTACAGGGTTTAAAGGAGGTTTAGGATAGTTCAAAAACCAATGTATGTGAGAAAGTATGTATGCAGCTAATGGACGCCTAAACCCCAGCACAAACGTTAATGAAAACTGGAGAGTTTATATCACATATTAGCAGAATGGATCGCATTAGTTTTGTACAGGTTCATTCACAGTTCCTCGCCTCAGAGGCTAGGGATGGATCATTGTACAGCCTTCCATAAGTCTAATATCAAATTGTGTATCCATGCATATATATACATATATATATTAAAACAACACAGGTTATTCAAATACAAGAATATTTATTATTTTATATCCTAAGATTTTCGTTGGCAAACAGTACCAACATCCAGGAACATTTTCATTCCTGATGATGTTGGTACTGTTTGCCAATGAAAAGCTTTGGATATAAAATATTCTTGTATTTGAATAACCTGTGTTGTTTTAAATTATTAAACAAGAAAACGTATTATATATATATATATATATATATATATATATATATATATATATATATATATATATATATATATGTGTGTGTGTGTGTGTGTGTGTGTGTGTGTGTGTGGGTGGGTGTTCATATTAATGAATGTATGTGTGTATGTATGTATAGCCTTATGATTTACTAAACCACAAATCCGTTACTAAACCAATAAACCATGAAATTTTAGAATAAATGTTGAGACCGACCCTGAACACATTTTTTGCGTAGAAAAACTCAGGGGCTTAGCCAAGGGGCACAGAGGCACGTTATCCCCCCCCCCCAAAAATTAATGCAAAACAATATTAACCTAAAAAACGGGACTATCTTTATCTTCTTCTACGTATACTGTATATATATATATATATATATATATATATATATATATATATATATATATTTATTTATACGTATGTAGATAATATAGAATATATATGTGTGTATGTATTTATGGGCCTTATGAGTTACTAAACCACAAATCAGTTACTAAATCACTAAACCAAGAAATTTTGGAAAAACGTTGAGAACAATCCTGGACAGATTTCTGGCATAGAAATTCTCAGGGGCGTAGCCAGGGGGCAGAGGGCCACGCTATCCCCCCAAACAAATTAATTTCAGAAGATCAATATTAACCTATAAAACGGAGCTATTTTTATCTTCTTCCATACATATATATATGTATGTATATTATATACACACATTTTTGTATGTATGTATGAGACCTATGCGATAACGCCATGAAACTTAAGGAAATTGTTGTGTACATTCCCGGAATGTTTTTGGTATAGCAAATCTCAAGGACCTAGCCAGGGGGCAACAAGAGTAGGTGACCCACCCCTAAACCAATTAAGTTGAGGAGAAACATAATAACCTCTAAAATGGAACAATGATTTAGCAAAACCATATAACAACTTTTTTCTACATGTGTTTTGTAAGTACCTAAGTAGCATAAAATATGATATATTTTATCTTATCCTTTGACATTTCATTTAATTCATTCAAACTTTGTGTTTCCAAGCAACACTCAACAAATTAAAATTATTTTTTAATTAATTTTGAAAACCCGTGCTTCCTACATTAACAGCTGTATTTGGCTTCCTCAGGCGTTGGAAAACCTTCTGATTTATTTGCGTACGTACCAGAGAGAAAATCCAATAAATATTTTATATCCGAATGCAGTTCAATTAATAACTTTCAATCTAGAACTTTTATTGAAACACTTTTCTCGATCGACTGCTATAAGTTCAGCTATTATTAGGTTCTTAAAAGACTAAATTAAGTTCAGCTAATGCTAACACGCTATTCATTTACTTTTATTGGATACGAATTTCGCCGGACCAGCTATATATATAAAGCTAAGGATAATCACACACAAGAATCATTAATTAATATTTAATATTCAAACCTTTTCGATAAAAAAATCCAACATAATCAGTAATGAATAGTGTAATAATACAAATTATAGGCCTACAGCATAGATATTAGACGGTAAGATATCGATGTTGGAAAATTCAAAACAACGTCGTCTTTTTTATATTGTTGGCGTAACGTTACAGACATTGAATATATTATCGGTTATTTATATTTATTTATTAATAAATGGTAGGAACAAGGCTTTAACTTTGTCATTTAGGTTACAACTTTAGCTATGCTATTACATTTTATTACATTTACAATTTATAAAACAATCTCTAGATTCAACGTTCGTATATATTCTGATTATTATACAATCTATTATTCAACTCCTGTAAAATAAATTTTGAATGTGTTTGTACATGAAAAAATGCAGGACATGACTTTTCACTGCGGGGAAAACGTGTTTCCGTTATGCCTGCTTTGTCGGTCCTTCATCTGAGCAAACATTCAACGTATGTGAAGTCGGGCTATTTACTTACCAAGTGCCACGAGCAGGCTTTGAATTTATTTAGCACAAATCTCTTTATACTTCTTTTGGACAAATTTTTATTAAAAACTATATGACTCCCAGCATGACCTTTTTTTAACGCGATGACATTTATTTTTATTTCCGACAGTTTCGGATCTAAGAGTCTGGAATTATTCCAAGTTCCATATTTCCTGGGAAAGCTTAAGTCTTGCGTTTGGACAAATATGTACTATTTTACCTTTTTACACAAACAAATTTGGAAAACCTACTCTCCACCTAACCTGGCCTACCCTAAATGTCCAATATCTGGAGAGTATGGGTACATCTCATAATTATTTGAAGGAGATGAAAATATCTATACACTTATAATACTGTCGTTAAGTTTAGTCACTTAATTTTTCGAAAGTTAAAGTTTTCAATTTTTGAGAATGATTTTCTCAATGTTATCGATAACGATTACGAATTTCTATGAAGCAGCCGCTTAATTTTGTGTAAACAATTTCGAGGTCGAGGCTAATATCTTGAAAGTACTTTCTAAAGGCAGTTGTCATCCAACAAACATAACTCAAACTGTTTATAGTATTTCATTTTGGACCACTGAATGGGTATGTATGTTACCTTTGGTATCTTCATCCTTAGTGAATTTCTGATCTCTCAATGTAGCCTCTCCGTATCATTAAACTACCGTTTTCAGTAGAATAAACCTAGTTTTTCTTGAGCGATACCCGTCTAACGGTTTCTATTCAGTAAAGTACGAGTACCAGGTACAAACCTCTTTTATTAATCGCTATAGATAGAAGAAGGTCAACTTCAATGGTTTATTGTTATACACGAAATTACAATTGTAATACTTTTAAATAATATTAATAAAAAGTTACCCATTGTTATTTTACTATTTATTATTTTTGCCTTATTTATTGTAAAGTAAGTAAATTTGTTTTCATATATGTAGGCGTACTTTATTTATCATTTTATAGCCGTTGAAGAGTTTTATTCAAAAGTTTTTTTGTCTCTTTTTATAACTGTAATGCATTATTTTATCTATTCTATCTTATAAATAATCGGTTTATACATGTCTCACTCGAGATTTGACGATGTAACTCCTAAACATATAAATATATTTAGTAAACAAATTAGTTTATTTGACAGTAAAAACAATAAGAACTATATTCTGTCATAAAACAGGCCAAGAGATTGGTTTGGTGGGTAGAGCGTATGATTGAAACAGCTCCTTCTTATAAATTATAGAATATTATTTAGAGGTTTTAATATTGAGCCAATCCTAAGGGCCCACCTATTGAACGATTTTCAAAATATAAATATTCAAATAACTTTAAAACCTCTTATATACGTTTGAAAGTTAAAATTCAATATTTGGTACTTAAAATATAATTAACCACTTGGTTTATTAATATTTATCAACTCTAAAATTCACAGTGATATTGAGGCAAGTTGATATATTTTTTATAAATTATCATCTTGGTTTGTTATTATAAAAACATATTAAAACTAGTTTCTTACACAATAAATAAAGAAGAATTTATAATATTAGAAAGTCACTACTAATTACCACTGTCGACCTCCACTACTCAATATTCTCCACTACTCCCTTTTTGTCTTCCTTCATTTTCTATCCCTCAAATTCAACCACCTACTTCACTCTTCCCCCATTTCCACTCACGTTCTCTACAACATCTTCCTCGTCCTCATCCATTCTGTCCTTGTCTTCCCTCTATTTCTTTCTTCCGCCCTCTTCATCAAATTTCTCAATACCCTTAATTTATTACAGGATCACTGTTATATCGATTATGGGCTTTACAAAACATATTATTGAACAGATTTGCCTTCTGATAACCCCAGGATTATCAATAAAATTCCAAATTACAATTTCAACAGCTATTTATGTTCGTGTGCAATCAATGTTTTAATTTTTTTCTCATATCCTCAACATTATTCCAACATTAACCAAGTTGATTATACTTTTATTTCTTAGTCACAACCTTGTTTGAAATTATACCTTCCATAGGACCTCATATAAATATTAGACTGCTGGAAAGAAAGGTACCAATTTGAAGTCAATTAAGGTGTGAGTGCGTGTGTGTTTATATATATATATATATATATATATATATATATATATATATATATGTGTGTGTGTGTGTGTGTGTGTGTGTGTATGTGTGTGTGTGTGTGTGTGTGTGTGTGTTAGTGTGTGTGTGTGCGTGCGCCCGCGTGTGTGTGTTTTTGTGTGATTGTGTGTACGTGAAGATACATTTATTTATAAACTTCGATATTTATATGTATACAAAGATATTTCTATGCTTCAGAAATATCACAAAAGAATAAAATTGGTTTTTTAACAATATTTTCCTGAATTTGTAAGTCTTACATGATGTAGCATTATGCAAATTTTATTTTTTTAAAATTTTTGACTTTAAACACTTAACGAAACGAGTACATACAACTAAACCTCGTATGTAATTGTTAAGTGAAAATGTATGAACTATTTTTATAATACTTTTAATGAAACAAAAAAAGCTTCTTTTGTGATGTAGCTATTTAATACTATAGTAATGTTTATTACAATTTTTTAATATGAATTTGGTTTTGTAGAACGCTTCAAACAATTGCAGTAAATACAGCCATTTGTCTTTCAGAGAAACAAATGTGTTCTTAAATTTCAGTCCGTAAAAGGACACGTCACGACTGACTAATGGTTGCTTAGTGCCCTAGTTACGTCACTGTTTTAGCACAGAAGTAATAACTTTCAAACATTCCTATGTAAAACTTGTATGAGTACAAGAGAAGGACAAATATATGAGTTACAGAGAGCGGAAAGAAAGGAAAGAGTGGAAGACTCGAATGATACACAATTGCGAGTGTGTGTGTGTGTTGAGACGGCCAAAAACCGTCTCCAAATATACAGATTTTACAAAGCAAATCAAAATCTGTAAATCTATATAAAATAAAGATTTTAAAACGCAATAGTGGAAGTGAACATAGCAGGCCAATCCTATTCGCCATCAGAATGGGTAAACAAAGCCGGTCCTCAGCTCTGGTTTTGGCTAACAAATCAAAAAGAGTGGGGACCCCGTTTTATGAGAAAACAGGAGGGGTGATTCAGCTCTAGAGGAAGAAGATCGTTTCCTTCTGGAAATCCAGAACCATGGACTGCAAGATGCCATTCCGAGGCTAAGCCTTAATCCATAGCCCAAGATGGAAGTGGAGATGGTCAGCTCTTCAACCACCACGATTCGAATATAAATTTTTTAAATGTAAATAAACAGTATTAAAGAAGGCCTTAAAATCGTTCAGTTTTGTCCGCTATACCATTCTAGACTCTAGCGAACCAATCTTGGGAGACGAGGAGCGAGATCCAGTGAAGATTTTTGGGCAAATCAAAATTTTAATAACAAAATAACTATTTATTAACTTAAATACAAATTTCAAAATTATAAATACAGTCGGGTGGGATCATATTTTGACCGCGGGTGAACTGTCAAGTTTCGGCTCTACACCACCCATCATCAGTAAGTCTATGTATAGGGTAAAACATACACGGCTGAGGGTGTCGTAAAAGGGTCTGGACGCGAGATTAGCCCAAGAAGAACGTTTTGATCGCGGCAAAATTGGCAGCCTTGACAGGATGCGATTTAGAACAGTAAAACAAATCGCACCCTTTTTAAAAATAAAATATAAAGACAAATAAATAAATAAATACAATTTTGTTATATGGAATCTAAGAAAATTAAATGAAGAAATTTATTTAAATAAAATCCAGAAAATCAAGGAAGTTATACAAGTTTGAAGAAAAGTAAATAATAATCATAAACCAATAAAATAATATAATAAATAATATCCTCAAAAAGGCAGACGAAAGATATCGAATCTGATCATCTGGGCTAAATTGTAAAAAGTAGGAAAAGAAAAAGAGATAACAAAATTAGTTAAAGTTGATTAATTAAAAGGAAAAAATATGTAAGTATAACTATGTCGAAACCAGAAATAGACAAATTATTATCCTTCTTCAAAGCTGAGAAAGAAAAAAACAGGAGAAAGAGGCGGAGAATGCTACTAGAGAAAAAAGAGAAGAAGAAAGATAACAAGAGAAGAAGAAAGGAGGAGACAAGAAAAACAAGAAAGGGAAAAAGAATTAGAAAAATAAGAAAGATTCATGGAAAAAGAATTAGAAGAGGAAAGTAGCGGAAAGGAAAAACAAGAGAGAGAGATAGACATTGCAGCTAGGGAAAAAAGGCAAGAAGAAAAAAAGATGAATGGAAAAGAATTAGATAATACAGTAAGGGAGGAGGAGAGAGAAAACGAAAAAGAGGAAAGAAGAAAAGACTTAGAAGAAAAACTGTAAGAGAGGCCAAAATTATTACATGCATTCCAGTTAGAAGTCGAAATGTGTAAGAATGAAACGAAGTTAAAAACAAATGAACTAGAAAGCACGTTAGGCGAATTTGAAATTGAAGTAGAAAATGAAGATAAAAACATAAATGAGCGAGTGGTAGTGATAGATCAAAACGTTGAAGCAGTGCAACAAAAATGAAAAGAGTAAAGGAAAGATTAGGAAGGGTAGACGAAAAAGGAACTGTAACACAAATTTTTATGCCCAGAGTTCTCAACCATTTTAATGAGGCATCCTACAGAAAAATAGAATTTTGTTGAAACGAAAAGAAGGACCCCATGAATTTTCTTAATAAGATAGAAGGACTCTTTGGGGAAATCGATAGTACTATGGGTGAGGCGACCAATATAAAATTCGTCGAGATATATTTAAAGGGCCCAGAGGATGCATGGGGGAAGGCGATACAAATGGGGACAGAAACTTATGACCAATTTAGGGAGGAATTGGTCAAGCATTTTTGGAGCTTCCACCAACAGGAACGGGTTAGGCGGAAGATCAATCAGGGTCGATACTATCGTAGTGGCCCATTTAGCATGGCAGAGTACTTTGTCATAATGAAAAACAGCGCAAAAAATTTAAATCCGGTTATAACTGAACAACACCTGATTTTCATGATTATGAGGCATTTCGGAAGTAATGTGCAATTAGCAAGCGTAGGAAACCCCACTAACAATATTAAAAAGTGCCATTACTTTCCTACAACAGATAGATAACGTTTCAGAAAGTGAGAGGAAAGAAAACGGAAATGGGAACCACAAGACCACCAGGGGTCCACAAAAGGAGGTCACGTCCAACTAGAAACCTAACTCTAACAAGGGATCATATGATGACACCAAAGAAAAGACCAAATCCAAGTATCCGTAAAACAAAGATTCTTCCTCATCCATTCCGAGACCTAGTGACCAACATAAAACAAAATAGGAAGTAGGATCTCTGGTCGGCGTGATAAGAATAGGTTGCCCAGGATAGGGATCCAGCATAATCGGATGTGCCGGTTAACCACCATGACAAAGAGATAAGCCTCAGTGGACTGTCCATGAATCTCAGGGACGAACTATTAGAGGAGGAGGGAGAGCCAATGCAATCTAATAGGGAGATAGATCAGTGTCCGGCTATTCAATGTTACATAAACGGACAAGATATTACAGCAGAGATTGACACAGGGGCCGAAATGTCAGTGATTCAGACCAAAAAATATTTAGCCTTAAAACAATTAGGAAATGAGTTCTACGAGCTTCCAGTGGCTAATGTTGGTCTGGTCACGGCGTTAGGATCTGGGTTAAAAAGATCAAAATACAGACAATGCTACCGGTAACATTGAATGGTGGGCCCATGGACCTATTATTTCTAATAGTAGACAACCTAAGGGTCGACCTCCTACTCGGAATAAACGCTTTGAAAAAATTAAAATCCCGTAACAACCTGAAACGGTCGTTCATCATCTACGAAATAAATGGGCAATTACTACACCAGGACTTTATTAACCGGCTGCCTTAAGAACAGTAAAGCCTACAAAAGAAAAGGAAGAAGCACTAAGAGACATTGACATCAGTGTACCATCAAAAACAAGTGAGATAGAAGCATACGGTGACCCAATTAAAACTAGCAAAATAACACCTGTAAAGCTAATCGAGGAGGGGTTAAGTCGAGGTAGTGAGGAGGGGCTACGTCCAACGTCTTGTGAAGACGAAAGAGCTATACAAGGCAGTACTTTTAAAGAGCCGATAAAAAGGTTCAAAAATGTAATCTTAATACAAATAAATAAAAAAATTCAAGAAAATTTAGAAAAATTAAAGTATGAAAAAGCAAAGGGAAGAAACTAATAAGAGTCACCAGGGAGCATGAAGCATACGGTGACACAATTAAAACTAGCAAAATAACACTTGTAAAGCTAAACGAGTGGCCAAGTCGATGTAGCGAGGAGGGGCTACGTCCAACGTCTTGTGAAAACGAAATAGCTTCACAAGGCAATACTTTTAAAGAGCCCGAAGTTCGAATGTACAATAAAAAAAAGTAGGAGATGAAAACGAGAGGAATTTAAAATACAAAAATATAAAGGAAAAAACCAAAAATAAAATAAATATTGAGTATAATACAATAACTAAAAATAATCCCCTGTCCGTGGGGCATGGCCCAGTCAAAAACGAGGAACATGGGATAGAGAAAGTTATTTGTAGAAAACCAACAGGTCCAGAGCTAGAAGAAGTTAAAATAAATGAAAATTCTAATGAAATGGAAAGAGTTTGGGAAATTTGAAAAAACGATAGCGACCTAATAGAGACGGAACAAGACGGTAAAAGTGAAGTATTATTGAAGCCAAAACAAATTGAAATAAATAATAAAAGAGAAACCAGTGAAGAAAGAAAGGGTAGAAAATGAGGGAGAACGAGGAAAAATAAATCCATTTTTCAAAAATGGCTATAAGCCGAAACAAACCAGGGCAAAACCCCAAAACAAAAATATAAATAATCCTAAAAGCAAAGGTTTTTCCGAAATAAACAACTTCACGCAACCTGACGTTAAAAAATCTTTTAAAATCACCAAATCTGTTAAATTTATAAACCCTAATACGAAAACAAAAATACAAAGAGTAATAGAAGAAAAAATACCAGAGTTGATAAAAAATAGGACAATTATAAGCGAAAAAAGGTATGCACAATGGAGGAAATTGAAACACCGTAAAAAACGAAAAATTAAGTAAAGGCGTGACAAATAACCAATGGCTAAATTAAGTAGTGTTGAAATAAAAAATAACAAAAATGATCAATCCATATTGAACAATATGCAGGAACAAAAGTTGCAAAATTTCTAATGAAGGAAAGGCATTTACGATGTTAGAGAGATTGTAAAATTTGTCTAATAAACATGTTACATTAAATACATTTACTTTGTCTATAACAAGGTAAATTAAGAGCAGGGGTTAGTTTGTATCAATTAACTAATTTTACAAAAGGTTTTAAGAATAAAAAACCTTATTATTGAAAAATAAAAAGATTAAATTGTAGGAGCAGAAAGTTCTAAATTCTTTTTACTTAGCAAGGTAACAACACACAGGTAGTTTCATCAGTTCAAACCAGAAAACCTACGTTCAAGAATAAAATCATGTTTGTTTGTAATCTGCGTTGAGTATTATTGAAGAAATAGAATAACAAACAAATTTGCAGACAGATAAGCAAAATACACATTCAGCGACCAACATGTTCAGTTTATTGAGAATTTTAAATAAATCGGTTCAAGGTAAGGTATTTCAAATCTAATATGGCTAGAATGGTAACTCGGAACTTTAATGACTAAATAAACAATAAAAGTAAATAGAACTCATGGATGCAAGAAAGTTAGTGAATTGGATGCATGGGAAACTTTGTATATTAATAGGAATAAAAATAATATTGTAAACAACGAGTCAGGCCCTATTCCAAATTCTATATTATTGTAATTAGCATAACAAAAGGGGGAAAAAATAATAATAAAATTTATTCTAACTTTTAGGTTAAATATTTTGACATAATAATAATGTGTAATATTAATTATCTATTTTGTTTATATGTAATTATGTTGTATGTTACAAAGTTTATTGTAATTATTGAGTTAGGTACAAAATTTCTATTTGTTGTATCATGTTTAAAGTAGGGATAGTAACTCTTGTTTTGACAAGTGGGCGTGGCAACGCCTACTTTATAAATACGGAAGTGTAACCTTACTTTCAACCTAGTTGTAGGTTAGAGTTTGTAGTAGTATCATTCACTGATGATGATGACTTGGTCATTGAAACGCGTATGAGTAAATAAATGAATAATTTGTGACTTTTGTGTATGTTTTTATTTGTTTTTAACATAGCCTCACAAGCTAAGCTCAAAGAATATTTGTTTACTGGTAGTTATGTTTTACCGTTGACTTTGTTCAAGAAATAGCCAAAATGCCGCTACTTTCAGCACGTGTACGACCTAGTTATACAAAGCGACACATTACGTACAGTAAATTCAGCAAGTGTGTTTGTATAACAACTTGTTTTTCTGTTTCGCTGAACAGAGGTTTTTATTACACCCAGGCTTACTTCAGTGAAAAGCTCATTACTACAATGTAATCTTTTTCAATTCGTCTAAAATTTGTTTCTTTGAATATCTGTTGTCTTATTTTACTCCCTCCAGTATTTAACTATATTTTTAAAAAAATATTCAAACACATACAAATACATTTCAAATATGTCCTTATTTCGTGTGATGGAAGTTCCAATCTGTATATATATATATATATATATATATATATATATATATATATATATATATATATCTTTGCTGGTACGCTGATATGTGACTTGCTTTGTTATGGAGTCAATAAATCAATCAAAGCTCATGGAATAGACGAATCAGAAAATCTTATAGGTAATATTAAAATATTAACAAATAAATATTGTAAGAGAATCTATACTCCTTAAATTATGTAACCACTGACATAAATTTTATGATTAGTTTACGTACTTACTCAGGGGAAACAAAAACGTGTTAACTCAGTATACACACACACACACACACACACACACACACACATATATATATATATATATATATATATATATATATATATATATATATATATATATATATATAATACACTAAAAATATTTCAAAAACAAAAATGCTTTTAATGAATATATTTATTCACAGTTTTTCGCCGATAAAATAGTACCAGCATCTTAAAAAAATAATTATCTAAAAAAAAAATATTTTTTTAAGATTTTTTTTGTTTTAGATAATTATTTTCCTGAAGATGTTGGTACTATTTTATCGGCGAAAAGCTTTGAATTAATATATTCATTAAAAGTATTCTTGTTTTTGAAATATTTTTAATGTATTAACTATATTAAAAGAAAACATATCACCATATTTAATATATATATATATATATATATATATATATATATATATATATATATATATATATATATATATATATTAAAACAACATAGGTTATTCAAATAGCCTATTTATTAATTTTTATATTTAATTTAAATAGCCTATTTATATTTTATTAATAAGAAGATTTATTAATGTTGAATAACCTATGTTGTTTTAAATTATTAAACAAGAAAACGTATTATATATATATATATATATATATATATATATATATAATCACTTACACTATAATGTAAATAAACAAGTTTCAGTTGATGCTCGACAATGAAGACACCGTAATTAGTCTTCGAAAGTTAACTCGCATGAATACCAAATAAGAATCTTGTTTAAGTACATAATATTGTAAGTGATAAGTAAATACAATAAAAATGTGTTGCAAACATAAAGAAATGAGTATCGCCCCGTGAGGTAAACAAGCAACCAAACTATTAAACATTATTGAAAAACTCAGGAAACAAATCATAAATAATAACCATAGCATATAATTTAATAACAAATGTTTACAAAACAAAACAACACCAAAATATTCCAAATAAAAAACGAAATTAGTTCTGCACGAAAAAAAATGCTAAACAAGCAGAAACCTCATGGATAAAAAACTAAATAAATTCCTACTCATAAAGATAAATAAATTAACTAATAAACTAATCGAAACACACTTAGAATTAGCTAACATACCTAATCCAAAACAATGGTATTATAAATATATCAAAATTGAAGGATAATGCAAGAAATTTACTTCAATTACAAAACACAAAATGAATATAAACATAAGAAATTCATAGAAAAACAAAATAACATAGGCAATAGCACGTGAAATGAAAAATTCCACAACAGCTTTATACACCTTAGAAAGGTAGACACCGAAATAAGTATTCTGAGGTTATCTCAAATATAAACCAAGTAAGATGTTTAAGGACATTAAAGTGTAAGTGATGAGGTATACGCATAGATATCGCGGCTACTGAGGTTGACCTTTATCGCTAGTAAATACTGCGAATACAGATAAGATTTTGTTATCATAAACTCATACATATACATGGTAAGTAAAATTGAAAACGATTTCATTATGCTTAATGAAATGGATAAAAATAATTTCCTACTAGAACGAGATTGTAGTCATGATATTTCTCTCTTTAAAACCGTTTACGCATCGAATGATCATAACATCTAGAGAGTAGATTTTAAAGTGACTACCTCTTACCGTTTGGTATGACTATATACCTTTTAACGGGATTGATTCGATCGCACCCGTCACGATACGCTTGATATATATATATATATATATATATATATAGCTATACATTTACTTTTATTACTCTCTACTGATACGTTGCGGCAGGTGTTTAATTTTAATTAATTTATTTATCATATGGATAACAAGATATGGAACATCAATATATGCCGTGTTTACAAGATATTTAGCAAATTTTTATTTAAGAGTTTTCATTTCATATTTTAGTTATCACAAACCAATAGTTACATCTTTAGAATACAATGATATTCAAAATGAAGTAATTATTACAGAAACACAACATAATAATGAGAATGTAAATGATCAATAAACAATTACGTTATATAAATGTTTATTACTATCATATTTTGAACAAATTTTGAAAAAGTTTAAAATTGTAAATAAAAATTGTAACAGAAAAAAAAATTAATTAATTAAAAACGTCGTGTTTTCAGGAACTTCAGAAAAATCAGGAAATCATTCAAGTTTTTTTGTGTGAAATACAGGAAATGAGATTGTAAATGTTCAATAAATAGTTACGTTATATAAATGTTAATTACTACTATATTTTGAACGAATTTTTAAAATTTTTAAAATTGTAAATAAAAATTGTAAAGGGAAAAATAAAAAACGTCATGTGGCAATTGAGGAAAATCACACAAAAACACTCATGTTTTTGTGTGATTTTATTACAAAATAAAAATATTATTATTAAATAAATATTAAGTGGACATACAATTTTAATAACGCACATAAAGTTATAACGCTCGATAAGAAGTTGTCACACCGGTTTTTTAAAATTGTTTGCTCCTTAATTTTATTTATATTGGGTGATTATAAAATGATATGTGTTAGTTATTTTCGTAGGAAGAACTCAAAATGGAGTTATGAATAAAACATCTAAAGTTCAATCGTCAATTTTTATTATCATATTAGCTGAAAATTGTATATAGTTAATATGAAAAAAACGTGTTAATAGAACGTTACGCAATACCAAACAAGTAGATATTACCTTTTAGAAAAACATTATTCTATTTGAAAAATTAAAAAAGATTTTTTTTTGTATCACCAAATCAAGCGGGATTTTATTAGTAGGTCTAATGAGGAAAATCTTGTTTTATAACTTATTAATTTATTTTATTTGAATTATATACGAATACGTGACCAATGTCTATAGTAGGGCCAATGTACAAAATGTTCGCAGTAATAGACGGTTTAATATCGAAAGGGTTGCGTGTTTGCAAACACTATTCTTGGCAAATGTATCAGTCTCGAGGTGTTACTGAGGAAACCTGAGACTTACAATCGACTTTTACCGAGAAAACGAGTTCGCCTGAGGTAGCTCATTTAATTTTCCTATTGGCACTGTTTCAACATACTGTCTCACTTCACAAAATGTACTTTTTAGAAATAATATGTAAACGTTTAAATTGTTGGACATGTTTTGAAATCTGAAATAAAATGACACAGATTTTATAAAATATTCTTTAATTCTGCCACTCAGACGCTTCCTACCAATTAGATTGCTCTGTGTGGGCGAATTTCCATGGGTCTTCCACCGTACTTTGTGCCTAGCCGCTGTGGTGTTCAGTTGATGTTCCTCTAAACCCAGCTGAGTTTGCTCACTGTTAGAGCCAGCCTAGAGATGTAGGGTTTTTGTAGTGGCGGATCCGCTAAAATGCTTCTCTGATACAAAGAAGGCCTCTTTTTATCCCACTCTTTGGACTTGAAGTCTCTATCTATGGCACATATTCGGACTTACTATGGAGAACTGACCAAGGTTTACAATACTTTTGGAAGCGATCTGTAATCTTCCAGTTGCTACTCTTGGTACATAAATGCTCAGCTCGGAGTGATCACTCATGAGCTAAATAACATCCATATACAGGTTTTCAAGCTATCTTCTGTTTTTCTTCACATGAGATTTTCAGTTCAGTTTTGAGTGTCATTACTTCTAAGTAATTCAGCTCTCTGCTATACGGGCCATGTTGTCCGTTAATTGTTGAGTCAGTTTTCTCCATGTAGTATTAGTGTATATAAAATAACTTGCATTTATTTATCTCCATGCGCAGCTGTCTGGTCCAGTCATTGACGCTGTGTAGGGGGCACTAAAATTCAGCGTCTGACACAAAGATACTCATTTTCATGGTCCTATTTACCCCTTTATCCCTTTATAATGTAAATACAACAACAGGCTTCAGTAGTACTATCCTACTGAATGTTTGCTGATCCTAAGGGGTGTTGTTCCAAGCCGCTTGCTTGTCGAAGTGGTTGACAAACATTTTTAATTCCAGCAATATGGTGACTACAAGCACATAAAACTCGATTTTTTCCAGCTCTATACGAAAGCCCCCCCCCCATCGGCTCTACCGCAAAACGGCCTAGCAGGAATATTTACTGACGCATTTACACAGGACGCATTTACTGAGTGCCAGGATAACCGAAGTGTTGTGCGAGCTGATGTCACAGCAGTCTTATGTCCCAATAAATACTCGAGTCCAAAAAAAAAAACATTAGGTCCGGCAACTATAAAATATTTGAAAATATATTTTTGTAAATATGTTCGTTGACAACTGTCACAAATAACCCGTTGGTTACATCACTAATTTTTTTAAAAACATTGTTTTTATGAAGGAAAACACTAGTTACAAGTAATTATCATTGACGAAATTTGCATGTTGCACGCTTTTTCCAACCCCGTTTAGAAAAGAGAGTTAGGTATGGGTGATAATTTGCGTTTTAATAACCGTAGCTATTTATGGCAGGACTGATTTCAACTTGGAATGGAAGTGGGTCAAATTAAAGATTATAGCGTGTTTAGGAGTTCATTGACCATAACATTTATGAAAGTAATAGACACTTGTAAAATATTTCACATCTATAAAACGAATGTCGCTATAATTCATAAAATAAACATAACCAGGAATTGTCTTGAAAATTAAAAAACAATATGAAGAATAGAAATTGTTCAAATATTTAATGTATAAATTTTATATATGTGCCGCTTAAATTGAATATACATAAACTCTCTTTAGTGTCTTATGCAAATACCATAGACATAAAGAATATACGAATTTAATGCAATTGTGAAAGACCAACAGTGTCTAAATTAAGCCAAATTGCTTGTATTGTAAAATGTAGAATTACATCCAAAAATTATGTAGGCATATCCTATAAATTACCTTGGATCCAGCTGCTACATATAACCATATGGTCCGTTAACAGCGTAAATCAGCTAATCGATTTTTTGATACTATAGACAATTTCGTGTGGGAAACATAAATTCATAATTTTTCGTAATCATTTTAGTAATGTACGTTATAAAAATATTTTAATTTAAAACCGCGATAACATTGAACAATCAGTTTCTGCTAGGCCACCTGATTTACCTGTTATATTGAACAGTCATTTCACGGTTGACTTTCCATTTTAGCGATCCCTAAACTTATTAAACTCTACCAAAAATGTAAAAATACAGGATTTTTTTGTTTTGTTAAATCTATAATAAGATTTACCGATTTATTTTAACGTCTCTAATGTCCTGTTCAATATCTTTTTTTGTTGACATATTTTCTCCTTTACGTTTTCTTTTTCTTTACAAGGTCTGTCTGCCTTTACCTTCTCTAATTCCTTTTTTTACTTTTCTTTCTCTTCCAAAAGTCTTTCAAAAGGTGAAGGAGTTATTATTACTGATTTTTCTAGTGACCTGTTTTTTTTTCAATTTCAGTTCCATTTTATTTTATATTTTTGAAGAGGCTGAATTGGTTGAAGTTTTTGAACGGCATATATCTGAATGATTTGAAGGGCATGGTTCTTCCTGATTTGGGAAAGAGTCCGTTTCATCACTTGGATCTGGACGCTCAACAAGGACATCTTTTGATTGTTGGTCAGTCGCTAATGAGGGGGAAATAGTTCCTTGTGTACGACATGTGAAATTTAATAGTTCAATTTCTGTAACTTTAAAAGATTTATCGGCAAGCTTGACACTTTTAGCAGTAGTGTGGGTTCCTTTGAAAATTCCAGCTATGGTAAGAATTGTTACCTCTTCTAGATGTTCATATAGACATTTCTCAGTTTCAACTGTATAAGATGCTTAAAGAGGTGAAAATAATCCTTTTTCGAGGAGAAAAGGACTGGCGTAAGGTAGAAAAGTTAAGAAAAAAATATGATTTTCTCGATACAACAAAATAACACGAAGTGAACAATGAGTTAATTAACTGTCTGGTGTGAGCAAAATAGGATCTTTGGAAGATCCCTTCAAGTAATGAACAAAATATTTCAACCAATCAAGAAATATTACGAATTATTACAAACTGTCTCAGTTAGCAAACTCAAATATCCAAAAGGAGGATTTTTGAAAATAGATATTTTATTCTTTTTCTAGGAAAATTCAATGCTTGCATTACAAATATTCATTTTGCACTCATACAGCAAAACTGCAGTGATGGTATACCCTCTTCTTGCACTAGATATTTGCAATCATTTTTCCTAATAGTGGTAGTCAGTACCTTTGTAGTACTGTTTAAAACAATAAAACGCCTGTCTATAATATTCAATTTCCTATAAACAGAAAATGTTTGTCAAGACAACAGCCCATTAAATTATCCTAAAACCTAGTGGTTTAGGCCTTATTCAAGGCAATACTACACTGCTATGGGAACCGAAAAGATAACCTATTTCTTTTACAAACACCTTTTTCCTCTTTTGTATATGTTTTAACATCATCAAAATTTTCTTTGGTAATCCGTAAACTCTGTGGTCAATGTATCAGGAATGCTGCGACAGTTTTTGTTCAATTTCATCAGTCAAAGATCGTTTGAAAAGTGCTAGACGTACTGAGATGGTACCCTGTAAAAAAAGAAAAACAATTGTGTATGCAGGATTAGTACCATAAAAATGACAACAATATGATGTCTTAAAAATAGAGTTCGGTTATCTACACACAATATTGTCCATTACATACAGTTTTAAACACATAGGTAATAAAACTCTAAATGTATGGGGAGGGATACAAAATTGTCAATTTTAGGAAATCTCTGTCGCTACAAATACAATATGTAACGAAATTTGATGTTTATATGTTCGGTTTTATATAAATATTTAGATATTCTTTATATCTTGCTTTATATGTCTACTTTGTTTATCCTACATATGACTGATATCAATATTATCTTTCTAAGTACTATGAATAATTTATTTCTTGTTTTTTTATTTCGAATATTATTATTGTTCATAATTGTAGGAGAAACGAAGAAGAAATCAAAAGAAAGAATGAAATGCCTTCTAAACGTTTATATAAAACCAAACATATACCGATAAAATTTGGGTACACATATTTTACAACAATGAGCACAGGTTTAGTGAAATAGAAAATATGAAATAGTTTATAATATTTTAAATAATAATCCCAATAAACACAAAATAACTTTATTTATTTTATTATTATTTATTATTTTGTGGTTATTGGGTTTATTTTTTAAAATAATATAACATAGGCCACAGTTGCTGAAGAAATCATTATATGAAATAATTGATTGAAAAAAATCAAGTTATTTCTATTCAAAAAATTATTTACAAGTTCATTGATGTCATGTTAAAAATTACATAGACGAATGCAAACCTTTAAAAATAAGTTGTATTTTAGTATATATGATTTAATTTTTCTGTGACTTATTTCTCCTGAAGATGCTAATACAATAGTAAGCTAAAAGCTTCTAAATAGGAAATTCTTTTTCTTGAAATATTTTTAATAATTTAATACATTCCAAGAAAAGGTATCACCATACATACATACATATATATTGCATCCTCTTGGTGTTTTGTAAATGGGCTCGAGGTGTGAATTGACTTATTTAAAAAAAAAACACTTTAATTCCTCTTATCCACTTGCACTTACAGAGACTCACCGGGTCAATGCTTTGTCTAATCAGTTATATCTAACTATTAACTCAGGCAGACTGGCTGCCTGTTTAATAGTTATAACAAAATAAGGTTACAATAAATTATCTTTTATCTTTATAAAAAGGATTTAAGTTTCAAAACAATTTTATACTCAAAATATTACAATTGTTTTATAATTTGCGTATTGCTCTTTATTACTTAACAAATTAAAATACTAAAGTTTACATCTTTTGAAAATATTCTCTAAAATTCTGGTATTTTGTATTTACTGATTTCATTGATACCAAAAATACTAAAAAAAATTAAATTTAAAACATACCTTTGACAATCACTTAAACTCATGTAACTTTGTTAAAACAATTGATAATGACACTAGTTTACTTTAAAATTTTGAAAACATTAAACTAAACGTACAAAGCTACCAAGAAAATATCCGGTTTTCAATTAATTTAGACAATTAAATCATTTAAAACTATTATTAAAATATTTACGATTGCTAGCCCGTCTTGCTCCTCCTTCTGAGACGTGTTGCGATAGAACGCTTAAGGCTACATACCCACAGAAAATTAGCATGTCAACTCGGAAATGCCCCTACCTTTGTGCATTCCAAAACTTTGTGAGAATTTCCTGTTATCTCTGTTGATGAAAATCTTTAAAAAAAAACAAAATTTGTTTTAGCAAGCCGATTTTTTATTTACTAAACAACAAATTTATCATGTAACATACTTATTGCAATCATAATCTATCCGGTGTGTTACAATATATATATATATATATATATATATATATATATATATATATATATATATATATATATATATATATAACATGGAAAGCGACAGAGAGAGAGAGAGAGAGACAGAGAGCAAAAGAGAGTCAAAGAGAACGACAAGAAAAGAGACCACCAAAAAGAGAGAGACAGCTAGACAATTACTGTGTGAGCGAGTTGTCTTTATAGTACTACGATTGTTACAATTGAAACTACTGGGTTTTATGGTAATAACACATTTTATTCATGTTTGTGTGAGTGCCACTTTTGCCAAAGCTGTAAAATGTTGAACGCTGCGAAAAGAGATGAAACCGTTCAAATAATAAAACTTAAGAGAGGCTCTTAATGCCATTAACAGTTATGGGCCGCCTTTGGGTCATCCACGTGCAAGCACGCATTTTCCGGCATTTATTCTCTTTTAAATCAGATTATAATCTCCTGAAAGGTTTTACCATCTTTGTGACCCCTCCTGTAAAATCTAGTTATGTATTTTTATCTTGGCCCATTTCGAGGACCAGCTAGAGCCTGATATTAGTTCAGCAAATAGTTTGTAAAGTAAGTTAATTATCACGTAATGTATTATTCTAAATAAAAACATTGACAGAGGAATTTTAAACTGTCATGTTTACTAGATAAAACAGATTTTACTTGAAAACAATCTACAATAATATTTCTTACAGCGACTAATGTTATGAATAAGTTTATAAATATAAATGAACTGTGACAAAAATATATTTAGTTTTACATTAAATTTTCAAAGGACTTTACCGATGAATTAGGAGAATTGTTTCCAAATATTTGTACAGTAAAGACTGGAGTAAATATGTATAAGAGTAATAGGCCTACTATATAATAATCAAAGGTTTATAATATGAATTATTGTGCTTTCTATAGAGAAATTAATCTGTAAAGTAAATTTTCACGAAAACTGTACCCTGAGACGGCCAAAACCGTATCAAAGAAAAGATTTTGTTTCTAGGCCAAAGTCTTATTAAAATATTATTCTTGTAAAATTTTAAGAATGACACCGCTGTAAAGGGAGAAAAAGCAGTCAAACAAGTGCTTTATCTGTTTAAGTAGACAAGGTCGTAGTAGAGCAACTATAATTACATTATTTTGGTCTTCTAAAATTTAATGTTAAAATAAAATAAGTTCTTGTTAATTTATGAAAAACAAAAACGTAAAAATAAAATAAAATAAAAGCAAAGAAAAACCTCAAAAATTAAAAATAGTTTATAGAAACTAATAAAAACGGATTATTGTAAATTAAACATTCCTTAATAAATTTATTAACAAATGTATTAACAAATTTATTAATAGATGTAATTAATAAAGGCCTTAATAAATGCTCCAAAAATCGAAAAAGTGAGAGAAGAAAGAGAGCCGTAATAGGGCAACTTACGAAAGGAGGGGGCTAGAACTGTCATTCAAATTTGCAACCACAATTTAAAGGGTAAAGAAGACTATGGCGTTGAAAAATATCACCGTTTACCACCCTAAGTGACATTTTCGAGTATCAGCGAAAAAACGTGCAAAAGTCTTCGAAAGGAAGTTCAAAGTACACTATATTACAAGTCAAGAGAAGATCTTTGAAAACCACGCTAGCAAAGGGGGACTCGCAATTCAGCTTTCGTTGGAAAAGGACGTGTTTCTGGCGATCCAGAAGGAAGTTCAGGATGCTGTTCAGTGGCTGAGAAAACACCCTAGCCCAAGATGAACGTGGAGATGATCTGCCTTCGACCGCTTGCGAAATCAAACTTGAACTTTGTAATAATGTTAAAAAGGTATTAAAACCGGCCCTAAAACAGATCAGTGCCGATGGCAACAAGAACCAAGAGTACAAGAAAATCCAGAAAACCCACAGCCATCCCAGTGAAAGTTTTTGGGGCAAGTCTAAATTTTAATTGATATAGACAATTTATTAAAACTAGTAAAATTTCCTAAACTCCTGTAATAAAATTGCTTAATGCATAAATTGAATCACTTAATGAAAATCAATTATTAAAAAATATATAAACAAATGGCTATTTTTTAAACAGTAAAACTAGTGGTGGTGTAATTTTCAAAAAAATTTCAAATAATAAACTAAAATTTGTAGAATCTCAAGATAAAAAAATAAAATTAAAGTTAACGTTTTATAAAGTAAAAATCTATATATGTGCAAAATTAATAGTCACAAAATTTATTAAGAATCATTATCAGAAAATAAATAAGAACCTTACAAAGAAAATCAGTAGAAGATGATTTAGTAATTTGGTGAATAGTATTTATTTTATATCTATTTATAATAAATCTAACATGTATCAAATAAGTGTAAAAATGTGAATCAAGTAAATTCTAAAATCTTTAGATTTTATGTTTGGGAGCACAAACATGAATTAAATCTATAGGCAATAGGAAGTACTTTTGCAAGTTACTTTTACGAAACTTTATATAAACACAAAATAAAATAAATAGATATAAATTATTCTTCTGTTGTATTTAAATATATTTAAATATTTAAAATGTATTTATATATGTGATTTTATATGTGAATTTAGAACCCTAAAAAACAAAACTGTTCTCATAAGGAATTCAAATATTAGAAACAGTTGAATAATAGTTGTTGAATATTGTAGTACAATACGTTCGGTGAATCTTATTAATCACTTAAAACAATAGTTTATTACTATCCGAACTTTAAATTTAGTAAATTTGTTAAAACTTACTGAGACAGGACGTTTTCAATCGCTATGTGCCGATCTTCATAAGTGTCTTCTGCTTGGAGATATTGGGTCAAGCAGTTTTAAAGGTAGGTTTTCGATAGTATCAAATAGTATGTGTCATTTGTATTGTGTTTGTTCGTTTAGTATGTTTGTACTTTGTGTTTTTGTGTGTTGTAAATATCATATTGTTCTAGTGTGTTGAGGTGGGGTCTTTTTTGTTGATGTGTAAGATTTCGAGGTTATGGTAAAATGTCTGTGTATTTGTGTATATTTTTATGTGAGCAAGCGATGGAATTAATATGTATATATTTAGTCTAATTTGAAATATATATTGCAGTCACTCATTAGTAAACGTTTACGTAAGACGGTTGCTCAGAACAAAACTCCAAATACCAGGTAATTTTAAGCTTAATATATTTGAATTTTCATTGCAAGCACGACAAATACCAATGCTATGAAATGACTGTTAATTTGCAGTTTTTTGTTGTACATCTTGAGGTTTTTATATAAACTAACTTGTGTTAACTTGGCAAAAAAAATACACTAATAACTGATTTATTCAGCAGACTCGTTTCGCGCTAGGTCAGCGCATTATTCTATGATGTAAATCACGGCCCAGACTGAGGTGTTGCCGAGCTCAGGAGTTAGGTTGGTGTGAGTTTGTGGTCTATTGGTGTTCGGTAGTATGTTATTGTTCATACAGTAGTTTTTGATTATGCACTAAAATATAGTAATTGATTGTGAGTGTGTTTTGTCATTTAGTATTTGTTGTGGATAGTAGTTATGGTGTTTATATATCTCGTAGTTTTCTACTGTATTAGGTTTGTTGCTTTTTTCGATGTAGTGTAGGACTTTTAGATTAATATCTATGTCAGTCTGTGAATTAGTGTGTTTTGTACGTCTATGGGGAAATTTAGTTTGGGTTGTGTCTTTCTTGCCTGTTTCACGTGTTCGTTGAATCTTCTGATAAATGTTCTCTCCGTTTGTCCTATGTAAACGCTGGGACAGTTGTTGCATGTAATGTTGTATACGCCTGCCCTGTCGTGTTTATCCTTGTGTGTTTTTGAGTTGTTTAGGTGTTTTTAATTGTGTTGGATGTTGGGAATGCTACTTTGTATTTAGGTTTGTGGAAGTTATTTTTTGTGATGTGTTATCGTTATATGTAAGTGTTACGTATTTTTGTGTTTTTTGTTGTGTTTTCGTTGTGTTTTTTTGCGTGCGTTGTTTTTTGCGAATTATGTAGTATATCAAGGTGTGTTTGTAGTCGTTTTTATAGGCTATGTGTTTTATTGTGTTCAGTTATTTTATTTTCTATTCATTTTTCATGGGTGTATTGATTTGTCTATGTATCATAGAGTAAACGGCAGCAAGTTTGTGTTGTGTGTGGATACAAAGGGACCATTTTTGTAAAAAAGACACAATTCAAATATTGCCATACACATACAACTGGCATAGACACCAATATAAAAACCCTATACTACAATAAAAAAACCTAACAGACTATAGAGCTATGAAAAATATAAACACCATAAATACTATCTACAACACATTCTAGATGAAAAAAAAACTCACAATCAAACACAAAATCTGAACACATATTTAACAACTACTCAATAGACAATAACACACCACAGAACAGAAATACACCATAAACTCACATCAACACAACACACCTGAGCAACAGTCTTGTCTTTGATTCACAGCATTGAATAATACGCTGACCTAGTGCGAAACGCGTCTGCTGAATAAATCAGTAAGGACTTATAATTGTTTATGAAAATCTAACTGTAATATATTGAATAGTACTTACGTAAAGTGCACTCAAAACCTTTCGAGCGAAACTTAATTAGATTGTGTAGTAATTCTAAAAATCACATTATAATATACCACTCTCAAAGGCATTTTTAACAATGTCAACTTGTAGAGAAGTCGTTAAACGGGACTGTTTTTATTAGTTATGAAAACTGATGAAGGTACGGTATAGAAAAAGGTTTGTTCTTTTTTTAAAAAAATGTATGAAAAGTAACTATGTATCGCAACGAACACTGCAGTGGTTGCGTAAATAAGTAATATGAGTGGTCGCGGGTATCACTATTGTAATCCACTTTTAAATAGCTTTTAAAAAAATATAAATATTTTCGTGAAATATCTTATAAAAGTTTTAGGGTATTTAAGGGTTTATATAGGAATTAAATGTGGTGAAAAACAAATTTTATTGTAGCACAAATGTACTATGTACTGTATCATACAACTAAGTTAGGTCATGTGTTAAGTCAACCAAACACTTGCATTGTCACTTTTGGTTTCAGCAATTCAGCGTCGTATTTGTTCACGCATTGACTCAGACATTGTTTAAAGATAAATGTGTTACTTATTTAAATATTGTTTTCACACGCAAAAAACAAAATATCTATTTAAAATACAAAATATTAAAACTACTTCATTTATAGGAAACATATCATAAATGGTCGCGTGGATTACTATTGTAATACAGGTAAATTATTAAATTGCCAACTTACAGTTTAGATGCTTGACTGGTTACAGTGGGGATGTTTGTTTGAAAGGTAGATAGCTGCTCAAGGTCATAAGTTTGATTATCCCAAAATAGCACAACAAAATTTACCCCTGTAATACAATAGTAATCTGCGAGACCACTGCAGTGCTAAGAACTTAATTTATAATCGCTGTTCAAAATATATATTTAGGGATATTGGAGGTGAATAATTTAGACAAATCGTTCTCGCTAAACGATTTTTCAATTAGTAATGGGGGAAGAAAGTCGTCCTCCGTACTTACTTCCTTGTACAGACCGATTTTATACAATGATCGTTACATTTGTTAAAAATATTCGAAAAGAAAAAGATTAAAATTCGCGTACGTTGCTTTGTCGGTTATATTGACGGAAATTATTATTTAAATATCATCCAAAACATAACACTGATAGTAGGCCTAACTATTATTAAAATTTTCAAACTCTGAAAAGATTTAGCTTAGTTTTATAGGGTTCTGAATTGAATCATGTTGAGGGTATAGGAAATACGTATGATTTTGTATATAATTTTTGATTTATATCAGTGGAATAAGAAAAACGTGAGATGGCTTTGAATAGACGAGAACTCGATTCACATTGTTGGAGAAAGGTGAACAGTGTTTGGGCTTTCAAGTTAATAAACTGGGGCGAAGCGAGAAGATAGAGTGACAAGAGATTGAATGGGTGTTATTGATGATACATTGGATTAGGGTTTTGTGGATAGAAATTCATTAAATTAGTATAAGGGAGAGGAAATGAATAAATACTAAAGACTGGGAAGACAAGATTGAGAGGTTAGACTGGGAGGTGGTCAGCTGATGTTCATCCTGCAACTTTATATTAAGTTATAATTATTTTATGAAAATCCTGATATCACTAGCAAATTTGATTATTTTTGGCTGAAGCTACGACTAATTTTTTTCGTAATCCATTAAACTAACTCCTGACATCCGGTAGACTATATCACTTTTGACTTATCTGGTGGTAGTGAATCAAAATTTTGCAATGCCTTGCTGTTGTTTTGCTCTTTATTACAGAAATGAGCCCAAGTTTCAACTGTAGTCACAAACCGGTAAGAATAAACTAGTTCAGTATTTTATACCAGTGGATCGTGGCCCCCTAGGGAGTCGAGAAGCTTGTATAGTCATAGTTACGTTCAAAATTGAAAGTGTTGTAATTTATAAAGAATAAAATTTAAATATTTGTTTTTTATTATTTAATATAATAGGGTAAGCTAGGAAATAGTATATTAAGGTCTCAATTCATCAATCAATATTGGGTGTTGGGCATTTTTCATTTTGTATATTTTTTCCATCGCGGAACCGAAAAGAATTATGTAATTATATAAATTTAGGAGATTTCATTGTTTACCTTTTATTTGAGCTATCGACTAAAATGTCATCTCTTAAAAGTAGTATGTGAAAATTGGGACCTGAAGCTTCATAATTTCTGTTATTATATTTTTAAAGTATGTTTTTTCTGTTTAAGCAACATGTATCCAAAGTTACTCGATACAATTTAAATGTAACCGTCTATTACAGATATTTTCAACATTTTTTTTTTTTTTTTTTTGATTTACAAATTGCCCTAGTCTGTAACTGAATTTATAGGTGGCAATAGGATCCACCTTGCCATATATCTACTAAACGTTCTTATACAGAGAAATAATGACGCCATTCTTTTCCAAATCCTGCAAAACAACTTTCATGCCAGGTACATATGATGTCATGTTTGTCTTAAGGCAACTTCTCTAATATAAAAATGAGTCGGTTGTAAGGAATAAATGATTTTTTCACGGCTAACGGCCATAGGTTTTTCTTCGTATTTTGTATTTACCAGTATTTACTATTTCTTTCCCTCTTTGAAAGAATTGATCAAGGAATTTGACTTCATATTATTATATCTTTTAGATAATTCTTCAAACAAATAAATAATCTTCTCATTTTGCATAATAAATACCTCTAAACCTCTTAACCACAAAATTTCTTTATTTTACCCTTATGTACATTTCAGTTAACAAGTAACCATCCTCAGAGGAATAACATTGAGTA
>JBAIZL010000005.1:256678322-256693322 GCA_036971475.1 Prosapia bicincta
TACATCAGTAATGGCTTACAGTACGTAGTGGTAGGGCAGCTTCAACTTGGAAAATATTTTCTCCTCAGACTGAAATAATCCTCTACGAGCAGAGTCGGTAATGTGATAATTTGTAAGTAATGAATTTAAGTCATGAAGATGGAACAACATGTGTTCAGCCTGATTACACAAACAATTACGTCGTTTGTAATTATGCAATAATTAAAATATACGGAGACTATTCTTCGGCAAAACATCTTTAATAATACAGCATATAAGCCCCATTTTATTAAGATCTTGTCTTAGAGCGTAGGATCGTTGCCAACAATGGACCACTTTATGAAAGAAATCTTTGTCGTTTAATACTGAATGAAAAGGGGAAGAATTTTTTTCAAGAGACATATAAAAATAACTCGGTTTTACTGCACAATAGCAACAATCTGTTACCGAAAGAAAATACATTTAAAATATCTGTCCAGAGTTATTATTTCTTTGTTGGCCTGATTTAGTACTACGATTTTATTTGATACTAGATAATATATATATATATATATATATTACATATTGTAACATAAAATTATTTCGGTATTATAAGTTACCCGTCAAGTAACGTTATCAATTTTTAAACTAGAGATTATAACTGAGATGAAATTCGTTGTACTTGAATAAGCGATTTGTGATTTGTTGAAAATCGCTAGATGGGGGAATATGACGCTATAGTGGGAGAGAAACGGGTAAACGGGAGACTTGGGACTCGATTCCGAAAATCGACGATGTTAGGACGTGTGAGTACAGGACTTGGGTTGTAGAGAACGCCGGTAGTAGGACGAGCGGGTACAAAGGGATAGAATTATTCGGGTAAGGGAACTTTTAGAATAACAAAATAAAGTTAGTAAAAGAGTCATGTAGTGTAAAGAAATTATTGAAGAGAAGCGAGTCGAGGAATGGCTTTGTGAAGTAATGAGCTTTTGTGAATTACTCATTATTAAATTGTCATTTATGGATCATCCAGATTACAGTAACCTTTTAAACGACCCAGAGTAGAAATAACTAAATTGTTCTATTATATACTAAGCATATATGAAGACTTGAGTTCAGCTAGGTAATTCAATTGTATTTGTTTTGTAAACATTTTTAGAAGGGTATATTAAAGTACAGTTTGTTACATAACAGTGTGTTATTTAGGTTACCTAGTTAGAAGTTCTCAAGTATAAGTTTTTGTATTTATTAAAAGTAAATAATTATGGTAAACTAAAGTAAAGAATGAAATAAACTACCATAACATATATTGAAAATAAATTAAAGATATTTAGACAATATTTTTTCAAGATAGACTCACGGTAATACCCATAAAAAAACATCCTAACGCGAAGAATAAAACCTATACGAACACATTTTTTTTTGCTTTTAGTTTGGAAAAACAAAAGTACTATCGTGACTTTAATGTATCTTAAATAATTTCATTCGCCATATTTACGCAAAAATACGTAAATATAACACCTTTATGTATGATATGCTTTGTGTTAGAGTTACCCTTTGCAAACGTAGGTTTTATTTTAGACATAATTATGCTAAGTTTGTCTTGGTTTTTTTAATCACTTAAACAATAGTTTATTACTATCCGAGCTTTAAATTTAGTAAATTTGTTCAAACTTACTGTGCCGATTTTTTATCAGTGTCTCCTGCTTGGAGATGTTGGGTCAAGCAGTGACGGTTTTAAAGGTAGGTTTTCGATAGTATCAAAGAGTATGTGTGATTTGTATTGTGGTTGTTCATTTAATAATTTTGTACTTTGTATTTTTGTGTATGTGTAAATTTCTTGGTTTTTTATTTATTAATGTAATTTTGAGGATTATTTTATATGCGTTATAAAATAAATTACTATAATAGACTTATTCGGGCAATCATGACACAGGCTACTGTATACGTTGCAATATAATTTAAAAGGTAAAGTCTATTTTTTATAATAAAAACTCAATATATTCAGTTCAAGTTAGTGAAAAAATTGTTCATCAATAGCCTAACGTGCAATCAGGGTTATGTATAAGGTTACGTCTTCCTCTTTCTCTCTCTATCCCCCGTCTCTCTCTCTCTCTCTCTCTCTCTCTCTCTCTCTATTGTAAGAATCCGTTAAACCAGCTCGGCCTCAATCTGTTAATTAATTTAATAATTCTATATTCTAAATCATCAGGAGCTTTACACACTGTCAAGCCTAACAAATTAGAGTTTTCATCTATAATTTTGATTGGTGGAATCGTTATTATTTTCTACGTTATACTTTAGTATGTTAAGTACATACAATACATTGACAATCATAATCATCAGTCTGCCCACCGTATTTCACTTACCTTCATTGAACAGAATAGGTCTGTGATCTGTCATTAATCTTAAAAACATACCAATAACTATTAATAGACATTAAATAAAGTTTAAATAATAGATACCGCTAATATCAAAACCTTATTTTTCTACTCGCATGGCACCGAACCGCTCGATGGTCATTCCAAGGGAACTGAAAAATTCGAATCTACATCGGAGCGTTAGCTGTTCTAAAACTCACCAGGGCTATTACTCCATTTGACAATGCAGAAATATTCAGTTGTACATGAAATACAACGGAAATTTGGAAGTGGTAATGGTGTTAAATCAACAATTGCCCATTGAACACGGATAGGTTTGGAAATAAATGGTAGAAGAATAAATACAAACAAATTAAATCCGTTGTTATAAAATCTGTAACAAAATATTTGGCTTTAATATTAAACCTATGTAATTGTTTCTTACATCCTAACAAGGTCCAATAAAAATGAAGAAAATAGTAGGGTGACAGAAAATCAATTAAAAATCAATTATTGCCCGGAGAATAAACAACAAGAAGGAAGAAAACCGAAAATGGGGTCAAATACAAAGAGATGCAAAAGACAGCTATAAAAAGCGAAATTATCAGAAGAGAAGTAAAACCGTTATTTTAAAAAGCAATGAAAGATAAACGAATCCTAATGGTCGCTAAACAAGCTCTAAGGTGCGAGCACCTTAGGAAATAAAAATGGTTCACAAATACACTATAATACTACCGAAAGACTGGATTGAGAGCTAGTCAACCAGGATGTTAACCAGAGAGGTTGGTACAATTGTTAGTAAAATATTCAAACTGTGGACAACAAAGAATGAATACGTTAGTCTTTCTACTCTAAGATGAGTTTTATTACCTATTGTCTAGACAATCAATCACTTTTACATTAGTTTATGAATATCCGAACTTTAGTTTTTTAAATTAGTAAAATTTACCGAGACAAAACCTTGCTGTTCTAAATTTGCTGCTTGGAGTTGTTAAGTTAAGCGGTGGCGGTTTTAAAGGCAGGTTTTCGATAATATTAAAGACTATGTGTGTTTGAGTTGCGTTTGTTCGTTTACTATGTTGTTATTTTGTGTGTTTGTAAACTTCATATTGTATTAGTGTGTTGAGATGTGGTGCTTTTTTGTTGATGTGAAAGATGTCTAGGTTATGGTAAATATCTGCGTATTTGTGTCCTGTTTCTTTTAGGTGATTGGAGAATGCTGAGTTAGGGTTCTGTTTGGGTGATTTTGTCTACATAATATTGTATAAACTATATTTTTTATCATAGTTTTGCAATTATTAGGTTATTGATGCTTAACATATTATCATACTAATGAATAATAATGTCAGACTTTATATTTTACTATTTTTACTACATACATAATTTTTAAAATTTTTGTCTACACTGTTACTGTTAATTTATAATAGCCTGCAATTCCACAACATTTAATCAATAATATTACACTGTTTTATCTTATTTGTTTAATTCACATAGTAAACTAATATTTGCTTATTCATCTGGCAATGTCCCAACTTTGTGTCTTATTTTGGGAAATAACGGACATTTAATGGGTTTGTAAAGTGTCCGAAATTTCAAATTACTGTAGCTTGTTTTTATGTACTTTAAAACCTCATGCTAAGATACACAGTGAGATACCAATAACATATAACATAACCTATATAATATGGAATTTGAGTGACTATAAGAGAAATAAAGATTTCGTCAGGATTCACTCCAACTTCCCTAATTAGGGAGGTTTCTTTCTAGTGAAGAGATTTTTCTCCTTTTCCATGCTAATGTATTCAACTTCAGGCAGAATAATGTCAATATTTTCAATGACAGATCAATCATATGAATACATTGATAATAAATAATGTATTTAAATATGTAATTATTATTGAAACATGTCTACGCACGAGAAGTTAAATATATCTATACATTGTATGTTAATTTATTGCGAAAGTTCATTCTGAATGTCTACAAATAAAATCTGGAAACGAGCTGCAACCAGGACACATAAAGAGGGACATAAATCTTAGTACTGGTGATAATTAATTATCATTTGTCTATTCTATTCAAGGTCATAAATAATATTTAAAATATAAGTAATTGTTAATTACTACAAAAAACATAAATCCTGTTTATACAGATATATAAATTGTCATAGATTTTACTCTAATTGTTAAAAGGATTACAAATTATGTTTCTCTTTTATTCATACAAATAAGACTTAACACGTGCATGAATTGTTACGCAATGACTTGAAATTGAAATAAAATTACAATTGGGGGTTACTACAAGGTGATTAGTAGTATCGTGTTTGTTTTGCGAGCAATTGGGTTCAGGTTACCGTTGTAGATTTTATTTACGAAAACAACATAGCTCGTTCTATATACATTTGGAAATTTCGTAAATTTAAGAGCCGCAGATTTTAAACTGTATCTCATGAAGTACTGAGGAAGTATAAATATACTCCATCTACACTCGAAAGCGCTGAAGAGCATTAGGCGATCTTCATACACACACTCGCCCTCTCCAGACACAGTGGCCTAAGCCCGCCGAGTCAACTGCTAGGACTAAGCTTAAAAAGCTAAATATTTTTAAACTGTATCTCGTGAAGTACTGAGGAAATATGAATATAACCCCCTCGTACTACATCTACAATCAGAAGCGCTCAAGAGCATTAAGCGACCTTCACACACACACACACTCGCGCTCTCAAGACTCAGTGGCCTAAGCCCGCCGAGTCAACTGCTAGGACTATGCCTACAAAGCTAAATATTTTTAAACTGTATCTCGTGAAGTACTGAGGAAGTATAAATATACTTCATCTACACTCGGAAGCGCTCAAGAGCATTAGGCGACTTTCGCATACACACTCGCGCTCTAAAGACTTAGTGGCAAAAGCCCTAAGAACTGGAAGAACTAGGCCCACAAAGGTAAATCTTGTTAAACTGGAACATTTAAGTCGATGTTAAGGCATTTCTTGAATCTTCTAACTATTATTCGGAAATAGAGCCAAACATGACATAATTATATCAATCCTCTAGAGGAAAGATCAGAGATTATATATTTACCTCGATATGTATTAAATTACATTTGTTATCGAGATATGTATACTGTTAGTTTTGTTCACCAAGCCTAGGTAGATAGGTCATGGAATTCCTAGGTACGAAGGTCAGCTCTTTTGTGTGCGCGTCTCAGTGCGAGGTTGGTTAATTCAATAAGTTGCTTCTGCGTTTGGATTGCTTATAGTCGCCACACTGGCGCGGTGAAAATAGCTATAGTCGCTACACTTAGGAGCAATGAAACTGCTTATAATCGCCACACTTGGGCCCAGTCAAACTGCTTATAGTCGCAATACTTTGGCGCAGTGAAGCAGCTTATAATCGCCACATTGAGCGCAGTGAAACAGCTAATAGTCGCCACAATTGTGCGCAGTAAAACCGCTTACAGTCGCCACACTTAGACTCAGTGAAACAGCTTATAGTCGCCAAACTTGGGCTGAGTGAAACAGCTTATAGTCACCACACATTAGCGCAGTGAAACTACTTAGAGTCGCTATACTTGGGAGCAGTAAAACTACCTATAGTCGCCAAACCTTGGCGCAGTAAAACAGTCTATATTCGCCACACGTAGGCGCAGTAAAACTACCTATATTCGGAACAATTTGACGATGTAAACCAGTATATGGACGCTACACTTAGACGCAGTGAAACTGCCTATAGTCACTACACTTTGACGCATTAAAACAGCCTGTAGTCACCACAATTAGGAATAGTGAAATTGCTTATAGTCGCCACACTAGGGCGCAGTGAAACTACTCTTAGTCGCAACACTTGGGCATAGTGAAACTACATATAGTCGCCACACCTTGGCGCAGTAAAACTGTTTATAGTCGCCACACATAGGCGCATGTTAAACTGCTTATATTAGCATAAATTGGGGGCTGTAAAACTGTATATAGACGCCACACTTAGGCGCAGTGGAACTGCCTATATTCGCTACTCTTTGATGCATTAAAACAGCTCATAGTCGCAACACTTAGGCACAGTGAAACTGCTTATAGTCGCTACACTTGGGCGAAGTGAAACTACTCGTAGTCGCCACCCTTAGGCGCAGTGAAACAGCTTATATTCGTCACACTTTGTCGCAGTAAAAATGCTTTTAGTCGCCACAATTTGGCGCAGTAAAACTACTCATAGTCGCCACAATTGGTCGCAGTAAAACAGGTTATAGTAGCCAGACTTTGGCGTAGTAAAACAGTATATAGACCCCACATTTTTGGGAAGTAAAACTACTCAAATTCGCCATACTTCAGCGCAGTAAAATATCCTATAGTCGCCACGCATGAGTGCAGTGAAACTACTCATAGTCGCCACACTTTCATTTTCGCTGTAAAACAGTATATAAACGCTACGCTTTAGCGCATTGAAACTCCCTATAGTTTCTACACTTTGTCACTGTAAAACAGCTTATAGTCGCAAAACGTTAGCTGTGTAAAACTACAGCTTTGTTATAGACGCCACACTTTGGCGCAGTGACACTGCCTATAGTCGCTACAACTGAAGCAGTAAAACAGCCTATAGTTGCCACACTTAGACACAGTGAAGCTGCCTGTAGTCGCCACACTTGGGCGCAGTGAAACTAATCATAGTTGCCACATTGGGGCGCAGTGAAACAGCCTATATTCGCCATACTTGGGCACAGTGAAACAGCTTATATTAGCTCACCTGGACACCGTAAAACAGTATATAGACGCCAAACTTAGGCGGCGTGAAACTCCTTATATTGACCACACGTTGGCACATTAAAACAGTATATTGACGCCACATTTAGGCGCAGCGAAGACACTTATAGTCGCCACACTTGGGCGCAGTGAAACAGCTAATAGTCAACACACTTGTGCGCAGTGAAACACCTTATACTCGCCACACTTGGGCTCAGTGAAACTGCTTATAGTCGCTACACTTGGGCTCAGGGAAACTTTTGCTTGGGTTGGATTACTAATTTTCAATACATTATTTAAGCATTAAACTCAACAGGTAGTTAAGAAATAGTCTGGTAATACATAATCACGTAATAGTTTGCTAATAACTAGTTATCTAAATAAAAATAACAATTGCTTTTCCTTGAGTGTCAGCTGCTGTCCCTCTTGGAAGAAACTTCCCAATGCATCCTCCATGTATGCAATAATTTTATATATTACAAGTATTTCCTTCTAGCCTGCAGCGACCGGTTGTTTATCAGTCCGGTCTTTAATCCAGCTGAGTTATTTGAAATTTAAACCTTTGAATTATCTGACCTTTTTTTCGTGCTTCCCGAGCGATGATGTCATAACAGTAATACCTTGGAAATCAGGCTATAAGTGGGAGCGAGATACCTTCATCGAGTAATGCCTATTAGAAACTGTAAATCAATATTTTCGTTTGACCTGAACCTGTTCCTTTGTGTTGCTCTTCTGCGCCACAAAGTAGAATATAAGTAGTATATATATTATATCTTCAAGGATAGGGTTGGAACTAATCTGTCAGTAAGGATAGCGCAGTGTTGCTCTTCTGGATGACGTCGTGCCTAAGCAGTAAAGATATCATTGTGTATATGGCTTAACATGGGCCTGATTGTAGAACCTGGTATTAGAGTAAGTCTACATCCCTGTTTTATATTCTGATCTTAACACACTACTGTCGCATAGCAACATTTGATATAAAATATATGGCATACTTCAAATACATTAGTATATTTATAATTAAAAACTATTTTAAATTTGTTTTAATTAATGTTTGTTTGTAAAGGATAAAATGAAACGAAATAGCCTTACAATCATTAATATTTCTTCAGCCATTACTAATTACGTCATCGGCGTGCTGTATCGATGTACATTGTGAGTATAAACTTTACCCGTTTACTGTTTGATTTCAGTTAGTCATTAATGTGCATTATGCCGTAATTTCAATCTATAAAGTCCTTATAATTAATGAAGTTGTTCAACTAAATAAAAATGTGCAGCTCTTGTTAGGAGAGGAACTGTTTTGGTCGTTGGAGAAGCAAATGTATAACGAATACGAATTTAAAATGAACGTCATTTAAAACGTTTTAATTGTGAAAAATATACTATGCAGTTATACGGCTCACTGCGACATGTTTGTTAACAAAGTCGCAGTTACAGAGCGAGGCGTATGCCAATTAGAGAGTTCAAGTGAACATTCGCAATCATGTGTATTTCTAACTCTGTTTGTTTTTACGTCAACACTCTACCTTCAAACAACAGGAAACGTATAAAATACCAATTAAAAAAATATCTCTAAAGTAATATGTGTTTGGTGCAGAGCTTCAAATTGAAATAAAATATAAAATAAAACATATATTTGCAGATAGTTAATGTCTAAAGATGTCCGGTTCCGACGATTTTAGGAATCGTCTATTCTAATGCTATGGAGAAATAGTCGATACTCGATTCTCCATCGATTAAAGTGCCGATTCCGATTCTGGTTTTTTTAAATATTAAATTACGTATCAGGTGTAATTTAAAGGTATAACATTATATAATATTGTCTTATTTAAATATTCGTTACTTTGAATTAAACGATTAAAGCAAATGTCTATTTGTGATGACGAAACAGGAAAGGCGAATGGAAACATTTCTTGTCCGTTTATCACTGCTCCCTCTGCTGTCTCACCTCAATCAAGAAGGCTTTCTTTCTCTCTCTCTCTCTCTCTCTCTCTCTCTCTCTCTCTCTCTCTAGCTCCCCATCTCTGGCCGCCACTTCTCGGCCACCACTTCATACTGGTCGAAACAAAACACACAGAAAAGTTTGTTCTAATTTCTCCAGTTATACAAACAGAAATAGCTGTTACTGAAGCTACCCTAATTGCGAGCTGAAGTTCATATTTGTAGTTTTAAATAAATAATTATTGTATCCAATATTATTCTCACCGTTTATTTATTCATAATCATAATACATACTCGTAATCAAGGTCAAAATTCTTGTGTACCCTATTACGTTATAACGGAACTTTTAAAAGGCTTCCCTTTGTGACCAAAATGTTAACTAAATCCATTATTAGAAAATATCTTGTAGGACTGTATAACTTGAAAGAATCGAGAATCGACTTAACAATCAAGAATGGATAGAAAAACTTACGAATCGAAATCAGAATCGAAAATTATAGTTATCGGCCTATATTTACTAATATCATTTCCTACTTCTGAAAGCCTATAGTAGTTTTAAATCTGAATTATCTGTTATTTTAAAACCTTATTTTTCGCATCTCTATAAACATTTTAATATAATACAGTTAATATTTTCTGATTCTCATCTAGTAGGCCTCATGTCTTTATAAAGATTAACAAAACCGTAATTTTAAGTTCTTCAGTTCTAACACGTTTGTTAAAATTGTTAAAAAACTTTTATTTGAAAATTAATCAATATAAAGGTTAAGACTGTTTGTAAACAAACGGATTATTACTTTTGACACGAATTGTTTATTTGTTCGAAACTTCATGTCAGTTAAGAAATAAAATATTGTTTTTCTTTTATAGACCGTTAAAGCCTTTGAGGGATGGGCAAATATTTATACTGTATCTGTAAAACATATATAAGCCAGATATTTTATATTTTTCTTCTGTTTGCAGTATTTAAAACACATTGATTAGATTTTAGTGACGCTATGATAAATAAACGACATAAAATTGATGTTATCGAAAATATATATAACATTGTTTTAAACAATTTAGTACACCTTCTCCAATAAATAAAAGATAAATAATGAAACACAACTTTATATTTTAGATTTCATATTTCTAAATGTATTTGAGAAAAATAAACTACTCTTTCAATTAGGTACGACGTTTCTAAAATATTTAGAACACGCTCATAGATCCTGAGCTCTGGTCCAGTCAAAACATTTGTGTTAAACCCGTAAATGTCTTAGAGTAATTTCGTATTTTGGTTAATGTTCAATTTTATATCAATTCTATTCAAATTTACAGAGTAACATAAGTAGTAATATAAGATCAATTTATTGAACATAGTAATTCTTTTATAATGGTTTTGTGTTGATGTAACATGAAAATGTTCGGAAGTGACGCTTATATTGACAAATAAATGTCTGGCTCACTCCACGATGTACCATTTCCATAACCAATTTGTACAATAACTTTTTTAATTCTATACCACTCTTCCGTAAAATTTCCGTCTTTTGGTAACATTAAAATTTGACTACATATAAATATTATTTATCATGTTTTTATTACCTCAGTTTCGGTCACATCTCTCTATCTGTCCGTGGAATTTTCCAAATGTACGTGAGTTCTCTAGCCTCCTGATGATCTAAAGCAGCAGTTCCCAACCCGTGGTACGCGTCCCCCAAGGGCTACGTAGAAGTCTGTGGGGCGGTACGAGAGAATGAAACCAGTAACATCAATATTTTACACTTTTGATTTGAAACAATTATGAGGAAATTCTGTGAAGCTTAATTGCCTGTGTGCGACTGGAAGCAAAGAATAGAATAGCGATGGGAAATATCTATTCCAGATTGAGGTAAACAATACTAATGCAGGAATGGATGTACGATTTGATAACTGGAAACTTTCGAGGAACCCACAAAATATCGTGTTTCCCACACAAAATATCATATACACAGCCGTTTGCAAACACTCACTTACAAAACAGTCAGGCAAACACTATTTGTCTTAATGACGTCGAAGAAGAGAGAGTATTTTTCATTGAAAAAACAATTTTAGGGGGTCGTGAAAAGTAAAAGTTTGGGAACCAATGACCTATATATTTGAAATTATAAGTATAGGCGAGAACTGGATGACAATGTAATGTTCACTTGATTTCTTGTCTGTAAGATTATTTGATTAAAAGTTGTTTAAACAAATTTAAATTGCTCCATAGAAAATTGAAGGTACAAACATTGGGTCGGGGATGGAAAAAAATGCAATATTCACTCGGTTTCTTTGTAAAATTGTTTAAAAAATCAACGATAAAATAAAAACAGTTTAACTCTAAATGTCACTACACATTACTTAATAAAACAAACAAACTAGTTTCGACCACAATGTAGCCTTCATCAGTGCCTGGCTACATCAGTGATTTGATTCATCAGTAGTAGCCAAGCACTAATGACGGCGACATCGTCATCGAAAATAGTCTGTTTGTTTTAATAAACTAATGTGTAGTGACATTTTGGGTAAAATGTTTTAATTTTTACCGTTCTGAATTGTTCTCACTAGCTAAGCTCCAATTAACTTAATGTTTAAATGATATTTGTTAACAGGAATAAAAGTTAACGGATGAGGTATAGTATTGAAACTTTACTTACAAATCAACACAGAATTACAATGCAATTTTCACTTGATTTCTTGTCTATCAGGTTGCTGATTGAAATGATAAACATGTTTCGGCAGTGGATAACAGTGCAATATTCAATATGAATCATCGGGGTAGCACACTCCATGACGAGCTAGTGGCGCTTTGCATTACACGATGCCGATTGTAAAGCTCCAATCAATCGAGAATAAAAGCACAGAATAATAAATTGAAAACAAACTTATTTAGTACCACATTTTTAAACGAGGTAAAAAGCTACAAATAATTTGGAATTTCTATGATTATAAGCGTTTAATGTCTGTATAAAAATTCAGTGGCCAAAACGTGAGAAGCTGAATTTTTAAGTCTTTAGCTGATCAGCAAAATTTAATTCCATTAAACAAATATTACAAATGATTCCATTAAACAGAACACCAAATGATTATTTGCTTTGTCATATGGTATTGATTTATTAGTAGAGTTTTAATTTTGTAGCTCATCAGTTATATTTTATTCTTTTAAACAAAAAATGTTTGAACAAAACTACAGACAAGAAACGAAGTGAATATTGCATTGTTATCCAATTCTGGCTTGATGCGAGTTCAGTTTCTAAGTTTCAAGTCTGTAGCTCATCAGTTAAGGTTAATGTGTGGAAACTAATGTTATTTATACAATACTACTAACAAGAAATCGAGTGCATATTGCATTGTAATACACCCCCGACCCGTGTTTAAAATTTCAAGTATATATCTTATCGCCCAATTCTAATTTATTTAAAGAATGAATTGGTCAGTAAACGTGAGCAACCCACGCTATACCCATTGAATTTTCACATAGACATTAAAAATGTATAATCCTAGGAATTCGAAATGATTTCTACTTTTTAGTTTATTTGAAAACATGGTACTAGAAAAGTTAATTTCTTTAAATTTATTATTTATAATAGTAGCTAGCTTTTAAATTGTAGCTATCATTTAAATATCAATAAAATATAAGGTAGTAAAATAGATAAACACATTTTAATCGCTTATGTATGTTTTAATAGTTTCAGATAACGTGTACAGTGCTGCACTCTAGTGAACGGAATTGGATTTATTAACGTTTATGTTTTTAAGTACTAAATAAAAAGTACTTGTATCGATATTATGTATAATTTATGCGTTTATCACGTTCTGTTGAATTATTTGGTAAATAAAGACCAGATCTATTTAAATTTAACTGTCGTGTGTGAAGTCTGCTGCTGTTGTTCCCAAGACCCTAGATAGCACAATAACACAGTTAAACTGATTCTGAAAAGAAACCTTTGAAAAATGTAACACACAGACATGATAAAAACTTGTTACGGTAACGAGTTACAATAAAGATAGCTTTAAAAGGGAAAGGCGTAACAGACATATCGTAACACGCATTGTAGAGGATATAATTTTCTATAACAAAACTATTGTATTGCAAGTACAGAGGTATTTATTCGGGTTTCAGGTAATCATAATATATGTAAAAATAATAAACTAGACCTGATGTAAAATGAACTGGTTTTATTAAAAAAGGTTTGGCCTAAACATTAACAAATAATTTTACTATCATTTTGAAGAATATATATATATATATATATATATATGATGAATAGTTATAATCTGTAGTACATCCGTTCATTCTGCAGTGCATAAAATCGTAGTTCCGACGTTTCGCTAGAATCTCATCCGGCATTGACGAGGTGAATCCAACAACTGGAAGAGCGAGTCTACTATTGTTAAATTCACCTCGTCAATGCTAGATGAGATTCTATCGAAAGTCGGAACTGCCATTTTATGCACTGAAGAATGAACGGATGTACTCCAGATTAAAGCTATTCATCATATTCTTCCATCCGTGAAGGAATACGTACCAGCATATATATATATATATATATATATATATATATATATATATATATATATATATATATATATATATATAATACTATTTTGTACTTGAACAAGAATCATACCTCGTATAAGCGGGAGTTACCTTTCGAAAACTAATTATATTTCATCATTTTCGAGCAGTTAGTCTTAGTTGAAAGACACGTCTCGAAAATGAAGACACGTAATTATCCATCTAAAGTTAACTGGCATATATACCAAGTAAGATTCATTAAGTAAATAAGTATATTATAGAGTAAGTGTTAAGTGAATACATGAAACCTGTGTTGCAAAGTTATATATATATATATATATATATATATATATATATATATATATATATATATATATATATATATATATATATAGTTATTGTGTATATATATATATATATATATATATATATTATTTATTTTCGTTAAAAACCTTTAGTTTTTAATTTTTCATAAATTATTTAACTTCTTGAAATTTCCAGCAAACTAATTTACTGCGTTTAAAGTTTTTATAGCCCTATATAGATATTTCCCAGTCATTATTCCTAAAAAGTTTGGAATGTTTACCTAATTCTCTTCCAGTGTAATACTTTACTCTTAACCAACAACGTCAGCTTTAAGCTTACGTTTACAGCAAGACCGACATTTTTACATATACAACTGTCAAAGTGACATGTAAGTTATTTATTTGCAATTGTGGAAATACTCTACACCTTTACTACTTCAACCTATCAATACCTTTTTCCTGCACCTTTATTATTACCCTAACCGACTCTCGACAATTTTAGGCTATTGAGGAGAACCGTCCTAACCTGATCCATATCAGAGACGATATACATCTTATAGATGGTAATCTTCAGGTGACCTATACTTTTAAACGAACAAATATTTTGTCATTCCATATGTTGTATGTACTTTTGTTTTATTATGTATGCAAAGGAAGCTTCTTTCAATTTTATTTTATGTATTGTATTGTAATGGTTTTCAATTCTTGGGTCTACACTAGGGCGTGTCAGTGACACATTTTTAAAAAACAAGTGGTTACCTACCTAGTACGTTAAATCAGCTATAGAATCTGATATTAATAATAATTACATGGGGGACTTAGAGTAAGGTCCATACTCACTTTACCAATGTCAGCTGTGCTAGTGAGAGTGGTAAGTTGAAGATAATGCGCTTTGTTTACAGCTGCCGAAACTGTATATATGCAAATAAAATTATATAAGAAAGCTCATAACTCTTGTAGAAAATTTTAGGTAAAATTTAGTTAAAAATTAGCCTTAGGATACTTTGAAATAAAGACATTTCTATCCTTACGATACCCTTACGCCTGTTTGGACGATTCCAAACCTCTCACTTGCGAGGAAAGTTCATCAATGATTGGATTTGTCTAACTGGGGTTATTCTTATATTAACTTTTAGTTAAACAGATCTAAACTGTCTCAATGCGACGTTGGAACTGGTAGAGAGT
>JBAIZL010000005.1:256698322-256710822 GCA_036971475.1 Prosapia bicincta
TATATTATACATTAGGTGGCCAAATAGAAAGTTGAATTTAATATAAACCTCAGTAGTGCTTCAGTGTTGCAAGAACCATTTCTTTTAAAACTGCATATATATTTTTATAGTAGTTTTCTTTGGCTATGGGAAAGTTGGATTAGTGCCAAAAGTGCTTGGAACTAAACATGTAGTTCCTCAGTTCGAATCCGACCGGGGCATCAATTTTTTAAATTTAAATTTATAAATAAATGTTTGAAAAGTCTTTAATAATAATATTTTAATCCACGACTGGTTTAACAAACTTTACTTGAACTTGACCGGATGAAGAAAAATGTATTTTTAATAACGATTGAAAATCTGTACAAGATATAGACCATATAAGGCAAATATGAGCAATTAGAAGGGTTTGAAAAATTGGATAGGATTTGGTAACAAAGTTAGGATTATAAAACTAAGTAGTACTGAGGTTATGGTATCTTTTGATAGAAGTTGTTTCCCTGCATTCCTGTTAAAGGAACTATATTGTATGTTGAATATTTTTTAACAGAATAATTTATTGAACCCGTTAGAAAAATGAACATGTCATAATAACTTAAATATATTTGTACAAAATTTATTAAAATGTATTAATGAATTTTATAGACAGTGTAATGTCATTTCTATTGATAACAGTTTATTACTGAGAAATTCATTTATTACTGAAAAACTTGAAAAACTGAATCCAACAAAACTTTCTTTAATATTGCGTTTCGTCCTGCAGGCGTTTTAAGTAAATATGGATGAAAAAAATATGAAACATAGATTTTAAAGAATCTAAAGGATTGGAGCTCTTTTCGATGTGAATTTTATTTGAAAGGCTATTTGACTCTAAAACTTTATTCACACAATTCATAGGTTTTCTGTAAACTTGCGTTTCATATTATATAAATGATTGTATTGTTCAATGATAGGTAGCTAATAATAAATACTGGAGTAGAGATAGGAACAACTTCAACAACCTCAGCTTGTTGGATTGTTTTTGATAAACCATTGTTAATATTGTTTCTTACTCATAATTTCATACAGGTTAGCCAACATAAGTAAATGTTAGTAATAAAATACCCTCATCACATAAATATATTATTATAAGCTAAGTAGGATTAGTACAATTGCCCAGTGGTGAGAATATTTTCCAAATTAAAATAATATAATTATAATATCATAATTTACAAATAAATTCATTGTTTGGTTCAGCAATAAATGATCTTTTAAATACTAAAATAACAAAAAAAATATATAAATAAATTTGTACAAAGCATGAGGTTTAACGGTGTCCCTCGTTCTGCTCTAGCACTTGACTACTAGCGTAACTGAAAACATTATACAATACATAGATATCGTCTCTTTCGTAATCTCGTCTCTTTCTTTGCAGAAGTAGAAAACACACATTTATAGATCATGTGTACAACAAACTATTACAGTATTATTATCTAGTTAATTAGAGCTTCTTACACTTTAAAACACGACACTGATGTTTATTGAAGTGTTGAGTTTTGATCCCGCACTGCAGCCAAGTCCAGCCTAGCGATCTCAAGGTCAGAGACACGGTTAAACCTCATGCACTGAGCTTTTTAGCGATATGCCTCTTATAAATAAATGCAATGTTTCACAAATTCAAAGTTCGAAAAAGACTGTTATGACTTATATTTAACCGTCGTTATTTAATATCTGAGTAAAATACGTAGTTTCGGAGACCATGAACAACAATTTTTTGGCAGTAGCAAAATGAAAATCATAGGGAACGTTTGTCCACAGTAAGATAGATGATATTGTAATCCGATATTCTGAAGATTTGATGTTCCGCTTTTGAAGTAACAGTATCGATGAGCTAGAAAAAGTGAGTAGGACATGGCCCTTTCTTTATGAGTATTCCATTTAATGTAGACATTTCAAAACATTGTAATATCTGCATACACTTAAAACGCCTAATTACAAAGTCAATGATATAATAACCCTGTTACTTTTAAAGGTTAGGCATTTACAGGTTATTCAATTACATGATAATATAATTGATTCCTGATTTAGTCCAGACAGATACATAACGGTCACGATGTTTAATTCATTCAGTTTACAGTTACTTATTACATTTCGCGTTGACCATTTAAATTAAAACTGCCGCACATAATAGATTATGTGTAACCGAAGTTGGGATAGCCCATTAATCATTGCGCACTTGTGGTTTCCATCCATGTAGATGCGGTTTACCTTGGCCATACTGGGTATCCTGTATTTGTGATATATAGCTCGATGTAAAGTTTATGATTTATGAAAGTGGGAATTTATTTTACAATTAGGGTAGACGGTGGCGAATATATTTTACTGAGGAAGTGAGCCTTCATGAACTGTAATATTTTATTCCGTTTCTCTGTAACGCTTTTAAGCTTTGTCGTTTGATTCTTTACCACCAATAGCGTTTTTTTAAAATTTAATCCTCTTTTTCTCTCATCGAGTATAATTGCATAATTTATTCTGTGACTAATGCCTTTTGTAAAATCTTCAAAAGACCCTAACTACCTAATGTAACTAAATCTAGTTGGTGAGATCAATTTTTAGGATAAAAATTATACTTTTGTTATTCATATTTCCGTCCTGAAATTCTCCTAACGGTTTTTTTTCTATTCTCACCAAATATCTATCTATCTGTCTATCTATCTGTCTATATATATATATATATATGTGTGTGTGTGTGTGTGTGTGTGTGTGTGTGTGTGTGTGTGTGTGTGTGTGTAGATTGATAGATATAGATATAGCTATTTATCGGAAAATCTATTGATAGTAATTACTAAATAAGTAAAAAAAAATAATTACCAAGATTCCTAATAAAGTGACACCTTACAAATTAATACAGAAACATATCCACTGTTATCAAACGATAAGGTTTGTTTGTTTTTAGATTTTAACCTTTCTGGTAATTACAATGTATGTTCGACGAATCGGATTACATTTTGGTCCTTCAAAGATATTTCGAGTGAGTTTATCGTGATCCATTCTCCTAATCTCCAAAAACACTTGTTTTCCTGATCTAGTTTCGGAAAATCAGTACCAAATCAGTTTATAACATTTTCTCAAAGCCCTGCCAGCCACATTCAGGTGCCATCTACTTAGAGGCGGTGTTTCTATAGTTTTTCGTCAAAGTTCCAGCAGTGTTCGTTTACTTATTTATTGTATTTAGCTTCAATCATTCGTTACTATAAGCAGTTAAAGTAAAAGTACTTTCGAGAGTAATAGTTGATATGATCAGGAGTTATATTTCGACGTGTAACGAATGTTTTGAAACGCGTCAGCAATTAAGCAATTACGTATTCACTTAGGTATTTTTAAAATTAGTGTAATTACTCTAAAAAAAATCATACAAAACTAGGCAAGAAACGATAAATATCTAAATTAAATATAAATTCAATAATATAGAAAATGAAGATAGTTATTTCACCCACCACGAAAACATATTGAAATTAAGAGGTGTCACCCTCATTACCATTCGAATATGAATAATAGTGATGCGTTTGGTTGTTTTTAAATACTGTATCATATTACTGCACTGTATTATATCATATTGCGTTTTAATAGTTTATTTTATTATTATTCATTTATTCATTTTCTGTATTTTAAAAAGTTGACAATAATTTTATAAGAGTTGTATAGTAAAATCACACTTATCTGATGGTATTCGTGATTTTTTGTTGGAAGGTATTCGGGAACGAGAAAGAGCGTGAGGAGCTTCATGGTGGTAGCCTCCAAAAAAAGGTACGATATTACAAAATTTAAAGAGGAGTCGTAAAGTTTTAACATTACTTTTTATTTAAATCCCTATATACACTATACTCAGATTACGTTGTTCTAAAAGAGTTTATTCTATATAAAATAAATTTGTACTGAAAATGAATAGTTTTAAATTTATATAAGGAGTTGTATAAACCATTTTCTTGAGAGGAAGAGGTTTTATTTATTTAACTTGAAAATAACGGCTTGTAAACCCTATTTTTCCAATTCGAATCTTATAATTACGAGTATTGTAATTTAAAAGCTTATTATTTCTTATTAGCCTTTTATCTATTTTCTCGAAATAGAATTGGTTATATTATACAACTTAACCTATTATAACGTAGTATCAATACACATCCTAAATCTATAGTTTTCCTAATACTTTCAAGGTTTGGAATGCAATTAAATGAAAAAGAATTTTAATTAAATTTTTGTCAACTTGTGTCTAATTCTAAGCGTTAAAGAGGCGTTTGAAGTCATTTAATTACGAAATTGGTCTTGGGGGGAAAATTAAATTTCCAATCCACCCAGAATCTCAATATTCTTCTCTTGTACGGGTGTAACGCTGAATGACTGCTGTAACATATAAATAAATAAATAAATAAATAAATATATATATATATATATATATATATATATATATATATAAAACTAAGTCAAAATACAAATACAAGACATATAAATGAATTTTCAAATTGTAAATGTCGTGGTGGTGGTGGTGTTTGTGTTGATGATCGTGGTGATGATGATAATGATGATGGTGATGATAATGGTTGAAGTGGTGGTGGTAGTGGTGGTTTTTGTGTCGATGATCATGGTGATGGTGTTTATGATAATGGTAGGAATGCTTGTTTAATGTATTTTCGCCCTTTTATTCATATAATAAGGTTAGGAATGAGACTATGAATGAGGTTAGGAATTGTTTATTAATAAAGAACTAAGTCAAAATACAAATACAAGACATATAATTGAATTTACAAATGCTAAATTCAATTATAATTCTTCTGTTTGTATTTTGACTTAGTTCTTTATTAATACACAAGAATACATATTGCGATATTTATACATACATAATTATATATATATATATATATATATATATATATATATATATATATATATATATATGTATACATTTATTTTGCAAGACTGTTTTCTTGTGTTCACTTATTACATTCACTATAAGAAGAATCTTATGTAGTATAAATGCGAGTTATCTTTCGAATATTTATAGTATCTTCATTGTCAAACACCAACTGTTGCTTGACAATGAAGATTACTATAATTCTTCAAAAGTTAACTCGCATAAATACCAAGTGAGATTCTCGTTTAAGTACATATAGTAAAAGTGATACACATAAAGCAACTCATTCATCAATTATAGGGTAGTAGTTTCAAATAAAATCAATTAAGTGGAAAAAAATAATAAATATTTGAATGAAATGTGGCCACTATTTCAATTGAGGTATTCTTGCTTAGAATTACTATGAATAATTGTTCATACTAATATTCATTCAGTCTCTTAAAAAAACAGTAAACTATTATTTTATAAATAATTTGACCTTTTATACAAAATTTAAATACACACGATTTATTATTGCTTATGAGTGCTTATTTATCTTACAGATAAGTAAACGTCAGCAGGAATCGCAGTATTTCGCAGCGTACCCAATATCAAGGTCATGCAAAATACAATGATTTCGTTGTCTAAAGGAATTTAGGCTTGCATTATTTGGATTAGGTTAGGTAAACAGTAGAACATAGAACCTGAGTATCTTCGCGGTGAGTTCTGAAGACCATTTAGTAAGTAGAAAATACTAATTTGTCACAATATAAAGGTACTTAATATGTATAGTAGTTTGAATTTTTCGGCTAGATAAAACGACTTACATTAGGCTACTAATTTTAGTAAAGAAGTGCCCTTGTTCCTAAATTTAAATATTGTATTATTATCACTATATTTGACTTAGGCTCAACTTTCAGACCTATCGATATGAAATTAAAATATTTGAAACGAAATCAGTGCTAATGCAATTTTATAAAATTTGTATACTATTATTTAATCACTTTTACAAAAGTTTATGTGAATAATTTGGTTTCCCCGAACGTAATAAACTACAAGGTTCCAGAGTTTTATACTATATTATACTTTAAAATTTTAAACGTTATTAAAGTAATGATAGGTTGGGGACTAACAGATGATTTGTATAGTAACTTTTAAAATGGCGTTAACTGATAGATATTTCCGAAAAACACTAATCCCATAAAGAAGTTACAAAGTAACAAACATTTTCATAATAATTGTCTCCTAAAACCCCAACACAGTTGATAATATTTTCATTTAATATAAATTTATAAAGGAGTTGAATATTATTTATTGAGATATAGTTAACTTAAGGTTTTTACACCGGAAAAACATCCTACGATTTTAATTTTCAATCGAATCGGAAATAAACACACTAAAGTTATATTTAATTGTAGTTAATTTGGAATAATGTAGTTTTAGCATTCAATTAGACATTATTTATATCACTATTTATGCAACCGTTGTTCGGTTTATTTTCGTTTTAGAATTGCCTGATTGTAAGCCCAGCCAAACATTTTGAGGGCGAATTCTGTTATCTGTGCTATTATATTAAAAATGGAGCAACCGAATTTTAAAAAAAATAATTTACAATAACACAGAATTATTTTTAATAAGCACTAGCCCACGGATAAAATAGATGGAGATAACCTACAAACATAATTTTATTTCTGAGAATTTACAGTTTCTTAGTATTTTTACTCCTTGACAACGCATAATATTAAAGTTTAAATTCACTTTTGGTTTTGAATCATCCTTGACTAAATTGAAGCTAGTTCGTACAAGCTTTGATTCCACAAATACTGGCGATGATATTGTAATTTATAACATATGTTTATGTTTTGCTCATTTATGATAATTTTAGTTGATAGTACATAAGTGCCCCCTAGAATATCAAGTAAATTTCCATAAACAAATTTTCACACCCATTCATTCATATTCTCTGACCCGAAATCATTTAGGAACCAGCAAACCACTCTGCTGCATAGCTGCAGTAATAAATCTTAAAATATACATCATAATTATTTGGCAATTCCCAAGACTTCCAAAACGGATACAGTCTAGTTCAGTATGTTTATAACAACGGAAGCTCGCGTGTCTGGATGCGGCATCTAATAAGCATCCACACCTAATACACTGCTACTCCTTCTTTTTTGCTTATAGTGACATATAGTTATTTCAGTAATTTATTTCAGAGTTTTGACTTTGGAAAAAAGTTGTCAAAACATGAATTTTGACCGAGTTTACGTGAAACGTTTCAACCCATTGTTGTAACAAACGTATCTCGCAGAGTAAAAATATATTAAAATACCTTTATATTGTTTTAAATTTTTACGGCTAAGTTATTACATAGATAAGATGCCTCAAAAGTGATAGACAATACGTGGTTTTCTTTTGACTAATGAAACTATTATCTTGTAATTATCTTATAATGCGTTAGTCTCATTCCTAACCTTATTCTATGAATAAAAGGGCTAAAATATATTAAACAATCATTCCTACCATTATCATAAACACCATCACCATGATCATCAACACAAAAACCACCACTACCACCACCACTTCAGCCATTATCATCACCAACGTCATTATCATCATCACCATGATCATCAACACAAACACCACCACTATCACAACCAACACTACTAACCCCCAACACCATCACTACAACCACTATCATAATCGTGGTCATCATCATCATTATCACTATGATCATCAACACAAACACCACCACTATCACAACCAACACTACTAGCCCCCACCACCACCACTACAACCATTATCATAACATTGTCATCATCAACATCACCATCACCATGATCATCAAAACAAACACCACCACTACCCACCCCCAACACTGCTAAACGCCCCATCCCCCCACCACTACAACATTATCATCATTACAACTCAATCATTAGACAACATAAAACATTATTTAATTGAAAATTTTCTATATTAATGAACCAGGATGAAACACAAGAAATAATTCTTTATTTTGCCCAACAAAGTAAAAACATAAATTTATAATATAATAAACCCTATTATTATAAATTCATAATATTTAATGGATTCAATATCCTAATCTGCAGATTTGAAAACTACATTTTTAGAAGGTGTTTAGTAAAAAATTTTAATAGGATTAGCGTAACAGCAAAAGGTTACGATAAATATTGCATTTGGTAAAAGTCACTTATATTTATAGCAAGTTTTTACATTTCAAGATATAATTTAAAACAATATTAGCTATGCAAACTTATAAATCCTTTTCATAAATTATAGTCGTTTTATACAAATTACGTGAAATTATTTAATAGAATTATGAAAACAATCGCCTGACAAATCTGGTTTATGTAATCTTAAGAGAGAATAACTTTGTTTGCTAAATATAGAACAGATCTCACTCTTTCAGATATAACTGTTATATCTAGTCTTGTTAAAAAGTTTCGTTCAACGTAAAAGGTAAATGGTTTTCTAAGAGTCAAGAAATAGTTTTTTAAACTTGCCCGGATCGTATACACATTAACGAAACCATCTAAGTTTACCTCGTGATTTTGATGTCACTGAAGAGAGTTTTGAAGAGCCTACAGACAAGTACAATGTGCTGATGGCAAAGTTATGGTGACAAGCAGGTGCACCCGTCTCTCAACTTTCCTATTTGTTTTTTGCAAAATAAAGGTAAAATATTGCAACGAATATAATCGGTATTAAACTTGGATTTTTCTAGTTTATAAAATTGTTCACATTCCTGAATAAATAAATATTATCGGTTTCCTAAATATTATTAACCTTTTTTACCATTGTAAAATATAGTAACTAATTTCGGGATTGCATTCTATATTAAACCTAACAGAATAAAACCTATTGTGTTACGCGAGGTCATAAATATTTTCATCGTATTTATGTTATCAAATAAACTGTTTAAAATAAAAAATCTTATGTTTATTGAACATATTATTGTGTTGCATTGTTGTGAATATATAAACCTTAGAGTTCGATACGTTTTCAAAAACTTATAATTTCATTTTGCAACAACACTATGCAAAATGCAACTCTGAAAAGTTAACAGCAAAACAAAATTGAATTTATTGAGAATTTATATATGTGGTGCAACAGAAAGGAATTTTTGTGACAGAAATAATAGAAAAACTATCTAAGCCCACACCTCTTTCCAAGAAAGCAGACAATTACCGTACTTTCATTTGTATCCTCAACTGTCGGCCGAAGCTGCTGAAAATTACCTCCCAAAAAAATGGACTGCAAAATTTGTAAGGGAGATTAATTTGAAAAGTTGTATTTTAGTAAAATGTCTATGTAAATGGACATACATTCTCGTCTCTTGAAGTGACAGTGAATCAAGGAAACTCTAGGTTTATCAATAATCTTTTGGCTGTAGGTTTTGTAGCGAAAATAAACAGCAGTGTAACAGAGTCAGCTGTAGTCGTCTTCTAGATCTGCTGTGCCGACTTTTGACTGTTTCCGCGTATTCTTGTAGACGAATTTCATTTGAGGTTAGGTTCTTATGACATGGTGCTAGCTAGTGCTGAGAAAATGTTTATCGTAGACACTTTTTTTGCTCGTTTGGAATTGACTTGTTGGGGCAAGATTGCCACATACTGCATTACGTTCTAAGTAACCTATTCACAATACTTCTGCCTACCAAAGTGATTATTAGCTTTGGGGAAACTTAATTTTGTAAATGAGATAGTGTTTTGACAGAGCGTAAGAGATTTTCAGGTTACCCAACTACTGACCGTACAAATGAAAACCACCGAAGAGCGTTGCAAGTGTTAGTCACCGAAAGGAAGCCTAATATTTTTGAAAATGAATTTAAGCAATACATCGGTGATAGGAATGTTCTTAACTAGTGGCTTTCAAAACAAGTTGTTTCATAAATCAGCAGATTTTAAAGTCCTTACAGTGTTGCACAGAGGCCAAGGCTTAGTAGGCGTGTAACTATTTGTGCTCGGGTCAGGGTGAAGCATAATTGGCTCACACTTTGTTAAAGAGAATAAGGGAGATACTGTTAATATAAATCGGGACCATCATTTCATTCTTGGTCATTTCATAGTGGGCCTCAGGAGATTTTATTATTCCCGAAACCTGCCATTTAGTTCACATTAGGCGAGATGACGGAACCAGCCCACTGCCTAGACAACACGGCTATCTATCTAGAGACTTTTGGAAAGAAAATCCTTTGTCTCGACGGTTCAAACGGAACCAGTCCACTGTCTAGACAACACGGCTATCTATCTAGAGACTTTTGGAAAGAAAATCCCTTGCCTCGACGGTTCAAAAACTAACGAAGACTAACATAGACAAGGTTAAACCTGGAATAGAGAGCCGTAAGAACCTTATATAGCACGAGATAAGAATCAGATAAAATATTCAGCTAATAGATTCAATGCTAATGGTTCGGGTGATGTTTTTTTACTCATCTATTGATGCTAAACAAAGAGGTAGAAAACTTGACTATGAGATTATATTTGGTTTTATTTTTAGTGTTCGACCATAAACTTAAAACGTGCCATAAATGGAAATTTGAAGTACATGTATCAATGAAGCATAAACTGTCGAAGATAAAAAATATAAAACGAATTACGGCACCTCGTTGAGCTGAGAGAACCCCAAGATGGTAAACCGTTTACTGTGGATGCCTTCAGTGTAGTCAAAAAGATATTTATAGTAATATTTTTTCAAACAATAGATTTCATGATTATATTCGTACTGCACATCATAAATTAAAAAGTTACAAAATATTATTTATTGTTGTGAGGGTAATAAAATTTTCTATAATGGTCAGTAAAACCGACCCTATGCGTCCAGCAGTCAATACATTATTTGGCTCTTTCAGAGATATGGGTACTTGGTCTATGCATGAGAATTTATGTTTGTATCTTGTCGACTACTTTTACTTCTGAGCTAGTCTTGGTTGTCGATTTTATTTCACAACTTTTTCTAGTAAATAATTTGCTTTAATTTTTGTAATTTGAAAAACCACTTTGGTCTACCAAAGTATTCATATTGCATAACAGTTAAAATGGAATCTCAGTTTCGAAAAAAATGGCGTTGTGCTCAACTTCTGTCGTTGGATTTTGCATTTCAGATTGTACTTATATCGTATTATTAAAATTTTAAAAAAATGGAGTATTCCATATCAATTGTTTGAAAAGTAAACGTTGATGATGTCGCAATAAATTCCTGTAGAAAACTGTGCTGACTGCATTGCAATAACTACTGTAGCAAAATGAATGTATACATTAATTTCACAAATCTCTTAAGTAGTAATGTTTTCATTAGTCTTTCATGTATGTTCATTCGGAAACACTTCCTCTTATTAAGTTTTCATAAATATACCTAAAATATAAGTCGTTAAGATGTTCACAAAAAAGTTAGATTTCCGTCGAATTGCCCAAACATACCTAACAAAACAATCGTCATAGACAATAAAATTAACAATTTAAGTACTTCTTTGAATGTCGTCCATCTTAACTTTATTTGTGTTCATATTTTAACTTTATTATTTACGGTAGTGCAGTTATTAAAACCTTATCCAGTTAATATTTAATAGAGTTTTCCACATGAAAATTATTAATTTCAATAGAGTAATAGGCCTAAACGTTATCATGGTTTACAATAAAATTTAGATTTTCATGTTGATATTTTTCACTTGCATAATTTTTTGTTATATTACCTTTAATAATAAGTAACGAAAATGTGTTCATTTTTGTAATTGAAACAGTGATGATAACATTTGATACGCAATCGTAATCCAAATTAATTACAAACTTAATATTCCCAAACAATAGATACTCAGTTAAGTATAGGGTAAAAGGTTTCACTAGTGTCTGTACGGCTAAGTATGGCCAAACAAATGTTCATTATCAGAGTTTGTGAGACGCATAGAGTTTTGTAAACCGTATTACGCACGCTATTGTGGCTGAATTAATCCAGACAGATGAGTTCAACTCATGATCAATCATTGAGTCCAGATATATACATTTCTCTGTCTGTACGTGTTACTACTATTAAAAAGAATGTACCCTGTTTTAGATAGAAGCTCATGAAAAGCTATTTAAAAATAATCAGCTCTGAAAGATAAGCAACATAAAAAACTAGTAAATTCCAAGTTAGAAAAATTGTAGTTTTTCTTCTTTTTATTTTATAATTACAACTGATATTAATATGTATAAACTAACGTATGTTAGTGACATACGTATAAAGTGGCAAAAGGTAGAAAAATAGGAAGCTATCCTTGCATAATTCCATTTTCCTCTATATATATATGATGTGGTACCATATTTATATTTACATACTTTCTTTTTTCTGTCTCTTGCATTATGTTGTAGTTTCTTTTTGCATTCCTTTTGCATTGTTCGTTTGTGAAGCAAGATTTGTTACCGTTTATCCAATTTGTATATTTTATTATTTTTATTCATTTTTAACCCTTGATCATTATTTATGATATTGTGTGGTAACCATTGCAACCATTTAAGGTTGTACAATGACGGTATCGACGATAGCCAGATGGAACAAAAAACAAATTCATTTACCTCTATGAGAAGTATACATACAACTATGAGAATGTTGGCTCTGTGCCAAAAGCACTAATCTACTATAAATATGAACAAACTCA